>CM050932.1:4068073-4405573 GCA_027742785.1 Vigna reflexopilosa
ATAATAATAATAATGGACTCAGCCGTTGACGTTTCTCTTTGATGGCGTCCAGAGTTTCTGTTCTCTTCTTATTATTATTTTCCCTTTCTTTTATTAATCTTTAGTTTTTATTTTTTATCATTTTAAAATTTTTTTCCTGTTCCTGTTTGTGTAAAAGGTCAACGAATTGTTGGTGGTGAGTTGTGGGCTGAGCCTACAACCGTTACTATAAACTGGAGCTATCGCAATGTTGGGTGTGAATCGCTGCGGCTTTAATTTCTGTAGCCGTTTTCTCCACCTAGCCGAATGGCATCCCATAGAATAGTAATGTTAAACGGGGCTTGAGGCCCTTCTCTTCCTCTCATATCAGGTAATCATCTTCTCTTTAAGGGATAATAAGTACAATCCATGTTTTTGTGATTGTGCTTAATCCTTGCAGCTGTGTTGAGGTAACCTACTCATTTGATGAGATTCCTATTGTGAAAGCAATTTGCAGGGTCAGCAGAGACAATTTAGTAATTAGGATATTGGCTTTGGCCGTTTGAGGTGAGTTACTGCTGTGATGGGAGATTATAAGAGATTTTCATTTTCCAAAATGATTGGCTGCTGTGGTTGCTTCGGATTTGTGAAAAAACCTAGACGGCGTCGGGCTAAGCGTAGCATCAACAATTTCCTCTCCCATGGCCTATTATATGATGGAGAAACTGAAGGTGATGAGTCGTTTAGTGGTGATGTTACTAGTAACGCCACCAGTGGAGATGATAACGAGGCGCATGCTGTACGGAATCGTTCCGAGGATATTTTGAACTTTAGAGCGGAGAACGGCATGGTTTGTAGGCCACATCCTGTCAAGGAGACTTTTGAACTTGTTCGCTCAGAGGTAATGTGGAGATAGCTTTTTAGTTTTTTCTCAGTTTATAGTCAAACGTAAAACGTCGAGACTAGGTTGACTAGTTTTGATATGCGAGTGATATTGGGATCATTATTAGTGAACAGTGAAGTCATGTGTGTTTTGATCACTTTATGGTATCAAAACCTTTGCCTGAATATTTGTGAAATTTATTTAAAATAGTTAGAAAATAATTGCTTTTAATTTTTAATGACCCGTACATGATAAAGGGAAATTGGGTTTCACACTATTTTACCATTTTTGGTCATATGACATTGTATTAAGACTAAACATTGAAATGGTTGGTGTAAATTTTTTTGTCTGGTTGTTTATTTGTTCTACTTTCCTGCATTTGCAAGTTGTAACCATAAAACAAGAGAGATTACTTTACATCTTACATGGTGATCTTGGTCTCGATTTTTTCGTCCATCCTTACCTGAATGTTGTTAACTGTATTCAGGCAAAACGTCTGTACTGTGATGAATATCTTCATTTTTTTATCACGGTCTTTATTTAAATGTTTTCATTCCTTCAGGATGAATATGGGAACAAGATGATAAATGAATACATCCGAGAGTACAAAATTGGTTCTGGAAGCTATGCCAAAGTGGTAAGCTTAGTTTTTGAGAAGTTATGCTTCATCTATTCTCATTGGATCCACTGTCCTGAGTCCCTTCCCTTATACAAATTGCAGGCTCTTTATCGAAGTTGCTTTGACGGAAATCACTATGCAATTAAGGTATGAACACTTTTTGGAGTGAATATGCAGATTATTTTATTATAGCAGGTTTTTAACAGGACAGTAGTCACTGCTCCTGATAGTCGGGAAGTGTGACACTGGTAGATTGTTGTGCCAGCTAAATTGCATTCTATATTACTTTAAGAGCAAAAAAGAACATAAGAACTCAAATCAAAAGCTCTCTTCTTCATGACAACATGCATGTGTGAAATGTCATTATCGTGACAAAGGGCAAAGATAGTCATGTATTGAGGTTAACTTTTTTGAACTGCAGTCCTTTCACAAGTCTCATTTACAAAAGCTTCGCGTTGCACCCTTTGAGACTGCCATGACTGATGTTCTAAGGGAGGTATATATTTAGTATCTTTCTATGAACAATTAGGGAGTTCTCATTTCATGGTCGGATCATTGGCCTTTTCTTTTTAACAACTTCAATCATAATTTGTGGTAGAAATATAGTCCACGTGTGAATTTTCATTGAACCTGATAACACGTTGGTTGTTACCTGGCAGCTATTGGCTAGCCACCAACTGCTTCATATGGCTCTTTAACTTCACTAACAGTATATGGAAACTACTAAATTTTCTGCTCCTATAGATTTTCTGTTCTTATGGAATATATTGTCGTCTGTGATTTTTTTATACCATAGCATGCATATAGGTCAGTTTTGGGAAATGGAAGCTTTTTTTTTTTTCCTGGTGCTTTTTTATGTTCCATTTTCTTAGAATTTTAGCTTAGGGCATGACACAACCCCAAAAGCTAGCTCATAGGGTGAGGGTTGTTCCCCATTTATATATTCTATCTAGGCACTATTCCTAGTTAGTGTGAGACTTGAGCTTTTCCTTATACTCCATCTCACGCCTACTATTATTGGGCTTGGTGTGTATGGTAAGTGACCACGTCGGATTTAGGACAGGCTCTTATATGTTCTTAAAATTTGAATCTTAACCTAATTCAACCTCAAAAGCTAGTCATGTGCAATTTTGGTTCTTCCAATAAATTTTAATATTTTTAATCTTTTGCCAAGAGTTTGCTTTTCATTTTTCTTCCAATGTTGTTTTTTTTATGATTTATTATAATGTTTAACTCATTTATTGGGATGTTCTTTACTGCCCCTGCAGTATTTTAATAGGCATACATTATTTTCAGGTACTGATTATGAAAATGGTGGAACATCCTAATATAGTCAATCTCATTGAAGTTATTGATGACCCAGAGTCAGATGACTTCTACATGGGTACCAAATACTAGTGTCTTGGTTTTTTAATTTAGATAGATTGTTCCTGTAATTTGTTCTTATCTATTTGAACCTGAACCTCAAGTTTTAATAAGAATCACTATTAAGTACTCTGTTTAACTACTGTTTTTTACTTTTACAGTACTTGAATATGTGGAAGGCAAATGGGTCTGTGAGGGTACAGGTCGTCCTTGTGCATTAGGTGAAGAGACCGCTAGGAAATACTTGCGTGATATAGTCTCAGGATTAACATATCTCCATGCTCACGTATTACCTCTGAACCAAATCTTATTGTGGTTAATGATGACTCAGTGCCCCCCTCACACAAACGCACATTTTGACCTCCAATCACATGCCTGTAGTTTTGATAGTTATTTTAGTTCATGTCTTTCACATTTCTATGCTTCTTCTGTAGAAAAAAAAAACATTTATGAGTTGAATTGCAAATAGACACTGCTCAATTTTTTGTTCAGACGATTTGTACGTTGATGTATGTTATCCTTCTCAGACTTGCAATCAGTTTTGTCTGTCAACTTGAAGCAGCTAATATTTATTTGCGTTTGCCTATATTTGGCTGAAGCATATTTTTCCATATTAACAGAAATACATATATTAGATATGTGTGCTTAAAAACTGGAACCAGCACATCATTTATTGGACATGCTCAGACTCGTTGATGTAACATGCTTCAAAATAGTTTGACTATGTTACTATGATGATTCAATATTTGTTTTAATGCAGAATATAGTGCATGGGGATATAAAACCTGATAATCTGTTGATCACTCGTCATGGCAAAGTAAAGATAGTGGATTTCAGTGTCAGCCAGGCTTTTGAGGTGATGTAATTACTAAACTCAAAAGTTCTTGAAAAGATGTGAAAGCTGATTATTTACTCCAGGCTTCTCATATTATTTTACTTGTGTATTGGAAATTTGATACTTGAAAGGACATTATTTTTTGAGGGAGTTTGAAATTTGATTGGTTAAAGGAAAGCTGGTGAATGTATCCTGTTAAGGCGTCCTTGAAAGCTGGAAGTCATTAATATGTGAATTACATAATTTTAGAGGCAGAAGCCTTATTTTTGTTGTATTTTTTACTTCATTGTGCTGATAGCACACGTCTCTGCAACAAATCCTTAGGATTCTGACTCCATTCTTGAAACTATCACGGAAATAGGTCCATAGTTGTTATTATGACACTTAGTTTTCTTTCTTGGGGCTAACTATAAGAATCTAGCTGGTATGAGAATGGGGGCAGAACCTAGGAAGTTGAAAATGATCAATCAGGGAGAACTTTTTTTACTAATTAATGTGTTTGACATCTCCTAGCACATTCCTGTGATATATTGGTGACATCATATGTGTAGATATAATATCAATTAATAAGGAATCAATACCTTACCTTGATTTCGTTTTGCAGGATGGCAATGATGAACTTCGTCGATCACCTGGCACCCCTGTTTTCACTGCACCAGAATGTTGTTTAGGTTAGAGGTTTGCTTTTGAGCTTGCAAGACCCTTCTTTGTGGACTATATGAAAAGTACATCTTCTCACTGCAGTTTTGTTTTTGATATTATTTAGGTCTTACTTATCATGGTAAAGCTTCTGACACGTGGGCCGTAGGAGTTACTTTGTACTGTATGATATTGGGTGAATACCCATTTCTTGGAGATACACTTCAAGATACATATGACAAAGTATACTAACTTAACCTCAGATATTGTTACGTAGAATTCATGTTACGGGTTTTTATCCTATCACAGAAATCTGAGCTTGCTGCTTTCTTCCTTTTCCAGATAGTCAATGATCCTTTAGTTCTGCCAGATGACATTAATCCCCAGTTAAAGAACTTAATAGAAGGATTACTGTGCAAAGGTACGCGGCATTCAAGTTTTCACAGGCATAACTATATATTTCCCGTCATTTTGCTGACGTAATTTTATCATCATCCTAATTTTTATTTTTGGGGGCATCATTTTATATTGTTCCCACCTTACCTTTGTTATGCAGACCCAGAAAAAAGGATGACATTGGGCGATGTTGCCGAGCATGTCTGGGTTATTGGAAATGATGGGCCGCTTCCTGGGTACTTATGTTGGTGCAAACGCAAGAGCCTGTTGGCTGCAGATTTTGATGAGAGCAATATACCCGTGCTTGATCCACATTGATTTTAAGTTGGGCTTCTTATGTACAGTGTGAAAAGGCCCATTAATTTATCTCCTACTTGGACCCACGGAGGGAGGGATGATATGATTAAAAGGAGGTCTCCAAAGAATCCTTGGAATTTAAGCAAATACAGCTCATGTTGTCGACGATAAGTAGCCAACTAAATCATGTTTATTTTTGTGTTATGAAAAGAAGCATTTGGTGTCTGCGGACATAGAGGTCTTGTATACGGCTCTTTCGCATAGAACGAGTTTTTTTCTTTCTTTTTTGTCTCAAACACGTGCCGAATTGTGTTCAGTTCATATTCTATAAATCATATATAATATATAATATTACATTCCTTGGAGTGTTTTGCTTACGTAGATGACATGCTTTGGTTTAAGATTCAAAGAATTTGATTATTCAACGATCCACGCTAAGCTTGAATTTAGGCTTTGATTGTCAAATTTATGAAACTCCACTCCTATCTTAAGGTCTTTTTCTGACAGTGGATTCTTGCCAACCCCTCCTGGAAGAGCAACTGGCACACTGTATTGTATTTACTTTTAATAAGCTTTTAGATGTAATGGGATAAAGTTGTTATTCGTTGCATAAGTTCGGTTCTGGTTGTCGTAAACGCGTGGTACTCTTGAAGAAAAGTCTTCTTCATCCACGCAAACAAACAAAAGTAGTCCCAATTTTTGGCTCTATTGCCGTCACCACCCTCTCACCCATTCTTTTTTTTTTTTTTTTTATATTTAGGCTTTTTACCATTTGACTTCCAATTTAAAGATCTTCAACTATAACTGCAACTCCCATTCTCTACGTCTCTCTCACTCACTCTTTTGCCTCACCCAATGCATGGAGCACCAAACTCCAACAGAATCAAAACGTTCATTTTTTGTTCACTAGGAAAGCTTCCTTCACCAAATTTCAACACTTTTCTACTCTATATTTTAAGCTTCATACGGCACCAACAGTACATAAAAAAATTGAAAGAATGGATTAACTAAATAAATAAAAGTATATGATGGTGTTGTTGAGATAAGGTAAAAGTAGATGAATAAAAAAAGAAGAAGGAACCACGTCAACCTGTGAGACTGATTGATAAGACTTCTGTCATCCCAATCAACCTTCTCTGCATTCAAATACACCTTAATTTTAATTTTAGCAAATGCAATAAATTATATCTATCAAAAACTTAAAAACCATCGGCCATATTTTGTACCATAACCAATCCTTATAATCTCTCACGTAAAAAAATCATAACAAAAAATTGTAAGTTTATGTGAAAAGCTTCCTGTCTAAAGAGCATTTGTATGTGCATATATGGATAAACGTTATCATTGACCAAGACCCTGTTAAATCAATGTTGAAACATGCTGAATGTGAATTTAACGTGAAACAGGAAAAGTATAATCCAGATTGACAAACCCACGTTAACTCTAAATTAAAGTCTTAGATTCTGATTGACTAATCCTCCAATCTCAGGATTTATTAGGATGACAGAAGAAGTATATAAACTATAAAATATTTTCTTATCAGTAAAAATAAAAATGTTTAACAAAATATATGACAGGTGAAAGTACAATGTGTTGCAACAGTTACAATTACAGCAGTTACAGTTAGAGTAGTATTCTACTTGAACTGACATGACATGATGAGTGAAGATTGGTGCAGAGGAAGGAAGGAAGAATAGTAAGTTTTCGAATTTGTTAATTGGAAAGAATAAAGTTGTTGGATGGTGGAATGATGTTGACATGAAAACGAAAGTTGAACAAAATGAATGGGATATCAAACATGTGGCCTGTAATGTTCTGATTAGATTAGTACAACAAGTGATAAGGTTTTTTGTTTTTAAGATCATATTAGTAACTAAGTATTTCACGCACGCTACTACCATCTAACCTTATCGATTATTTTTCTACATCCATGCATGTCTCTCTGTCACTATAATATATGCTTTCATTTTAGCTTTCTACAAATCTAAAACAAAATCTTCTTATCCAAGTGTCATATATCACACATGCATGAGTTTATTTATATTTTAGCATACAATATGTCACAAACAACATATCAATACATACAACTTTTTTTCATGATTAAGTCTGGTTATATTTTGTACATACAAAAAGTAAATAAATAAAGGATATGTATTTAATATCTAAATTTTGGTATGAAATTAAAATTGCTCTTTCTTTAAATTTTGATACAATTTGATCTTTTAATTTTCTTAAATTTTAAAAATAAATAGATATAATCCTTTTAATTTAATTGAGTTAGTCAAATAACCTTTAAACTTATTTTTTAACTATTTACCTCATTTGACACGTTCTAATACACATGTTAATTTAGAATGTCATTTAATATATAAAATATAATAATGTTATATTAAATTAAAAATATTATATTTATTTATTTTTTAGGTTTGAATATCAAATTTGAATATATGGATAAATTTTAATTTTGTGTTTTTAAGTTTAGGAATCATAAGTTACAGTTAATAAATCAAATAATATTAAAGGTTTTGAAGGTGTGAATGAGGAAGAAAAGTCACAAGATAAAAAAAGAGGTAGTGTTTATAATTTTTCTGGAACATGAATGATTAAAAATAAAGGTGAGACTTATATTTGTTTACAATCTGTTAAAAATCAGAAAAAGAAAATCAGATAGAATTCTTTATACACTATAAAGGAGTAAATATCATTATATTTTACATATTTTATAAGAAATGTTTGTCATTTTATGCACTAATTTATTTTCTTTTACTTTTTATAAAATCTAATAAAAAATTAACTTTTTCTTTCATTTAATATATTTTCATTATACAACCTGAAAATTCATTTCAATTTCTTTCCTAATTCATTTCAATTAACTTGCCCACATTGTTTAGTATTTATGTTAATCACGCAATTCCTTGAAGCTTTTCAATCACTTATTGCATCTAAAGAGATTTCTTTGTTAGGAATAGACTTTTTTTTAAAAAATAATATGGCATCCATATAAAAATGGATAAAAACAATAGTTTCTTTTCAGTGTTTTTAGTGTTATTTAAATTTTAATACAAGTAAAACAATACCAAAATCACCTTAAAATTATAGTCAAGTTTAGTTCAATAATAATGACTCATAATTTTAATTTTCATATCCAAATTAGTATCTTATTTTATAACATATTTAATTCTATCTCCCTTCTATCTTAGCCTTTTGAATTTGTATTCCATTTAAAAAGTTAAAGACTTTCAACCAATAAGATGAATTAAAAAATAGTAGATCAGTTCTAAAATAAAATAAAAAAATTACATTGGTTATTTGTTGATTTATTTTAACAATTGAAGAATCTGAACAAACTATGAAATAAATTACAAGTAGTGGATCTATATAAAAAAAAATAGATTTCCCATTCATTGTTTATAAAATATCAATCACATTTACACTTATTTTAAATCATGTTTACAAGCTTAGGCATTAAATGAATTATATGTATTGACAAAATCATCCACTAAAAATAAAATATAAAAAATATAGTGTTGGATGCTTAAAAGGTGTACTGATTTAGTTAGTCATTAAAAAACATTTAAATTATTTTAGTAAACTCAATTAAAAAGCTTATTAAAATAATTTAAATTCAAAATCTCACTAATAAAAGTATATGCGTATGTATATTCTCGTCTTTTTATTGTAGATAATTAATTTAATTTAAATTAGCTGAATTTAAATGAATAGTAATTAAAAAAATGATAAAAAAGATATTTTAATTTAAAAAATAAATAAATTTAAATAACAGTTAGAGGATAAAATTAAAAATATAATATTTTTAAAATAATAATTACATAAAGAATAAATTTATTAAAGAAAATGTAACAACGAAATTAAAATCTCTTTATTTATATATAGGTATAAATATTATAAAATAAAATTTACATGTATTTATATAATCAGAACTAATCAAGAAATTAGCATTCCACATAAATTCTTTTAAATGTCTTGTTTATTATAGAATTAGAAGTTTTGATACATAATTTAAAACTGAAAATTTACAAAGTAAAAAAAATAAAAATAATGGTGAGATTAATTAAATTGATTAGAAATTAGAAATATATTTGAAGAAAGTTAGAGGTCCGACAGGAGAGACAGAAGACAATGTTGAATGAGTGAACATCTTTTCCTAAAAATAATTATGTCAGTTGTTGTATCGCTATCGTGGCTGAACTATGTTACTATGTATTCCATTAATGAATAAAATGTTAAGTTGTCCTTTAAAATATGAGAGGGCATTGGACATAAATACTTGTACAATTTTAAACCTTCATTGCATTTATCACTTTTTCTTTTTCATTTTCAGAATAAATTGCCAAAAAGCAACAGACCTTTTCAAGCTCCACAAATGACACAATCATGGCTTTATATAAAATTTATTTTCATTTTTCATTCACATTATTCTCTTATTTCTTTTAATAAAGAAAACGTATTAGATTCTCTTCCACCTTCTCATCTTCCTTTTGCTTTTACGGATTCTTCCAATATTATGTATCTAATCATATAAATACATTACGTGGTATGATTTTTATCATGAAGAAAAGTGAAAAGAAAATTATGTATGTAATAATAACACAGAGTAATTTATTTATATGTGAAGAAAAAAAAAGGAGAAAAACATTTAGTTTTTAAGAAAGATATAAAGAAGGAAAAATGAATGAAATAGAATAATAAAATACACTTTTATGTTATTTTGTGAAAGAAAATGAAATAAAAAAAAAAGTTAGAGTAAAAAATATTTTTGGTGGTATAGAAAGTTGAGGAAAAAATGAAAATGTACGTAAATTATACAAATATTGTTAAGAAAGAACACAAATATGAAAAAATATTTAAGTAACAAAGTTTGTTATTTTGTATATATTCTTTTCTTATATATTTTTTCTAATGTTTTCTTATTCAATATCGTTCAAGATATGGTTATATCATTCTAACAAGAATAATGCTTAAACCAAATTTACATTATGATATTAATATGGTTTAAAGTTGATAAATATTATATATAAAAAGATGAAAAAGTTTAAAGATATTATTTGATTAATGATATGAGATATGATGTGTTTTAATGATTATAAGCTGTAAATTATTTATGATCACCAATAAACATTGAGTGTGATTGATGATATGGTGTACATGTGATGTTTTATGTGTCAAAAATTAGTAAGGACATGTATTAAAACGTGATGTAAGCATTAAATTCAGTAGTAGTAGTTGAGTGAGATATTCAACATAATTAAATATCAAGTCAAATAGATAAATTTATCATGTGAGATATCATTACTCACTTAGATAAAAAGATATTAATTTCTTTATCTGAACTCCGTTAACTAAGACTAATTTATAGTATATAGATAGATAGAAATCTCATCTTACAAATTGATTTTGTGAGGTTGAATTAAACTTAAAAAATCATAAAATCCACTTTCTAAAAGAGACATTTCTATTTCATCATTATGAAGAATTAATTGTTATAATAATAAACATTAATCCATCCTCTCTAGTTAAATTTATATTGATATTGAAATTATATTATAATCACCTTTTTATATATAGAAACATGTATATCCGGATTTTGTAAAAAGAAAAAAATTTAAAGGACCATTATATAATAAGATAGGGATTGTTATTTTTATAGGAGATAAATCTTCTTAAACAATGGAAACAGAAAGGCTCAATACTTTCTTATCATGTTGTGGACCCACATTATAAACCGACGAATATAATTATATATAAAAAATTAGTGTTGAGTACGTCAACAGAGCAGAAAAAAAATGTCAATAGAACATGAAGAAATCAATTAAAAAGATTATATTTAATTTAATACACCTTATATCATTCTCACTAAAACTTATAAAATTACAAAATTCAATGTTACTATTCATAAATCTTACGTTTTTTTTATATGTGTCTTGAATTGGTTATAATTATAATTACATTAAATTATTAACACAATTTCGATTTTTATATACTTAGTTTCACGTTAAAAAGTAATTATGTGAAATAAATCTTTTATTTTATATAACACCCCATTTAAATAATATAAAAAATTATTAAAAAATATCACAAAATTAATAAACTATAACAATTAACTAAGAAAGTATATAAAAATATCCATAACTATTATTCAATTTTATATACAGTAATCAAAACTACTTACTTATTTATAAACATTTTCTAATTATAACTAAAATTAAAACTTTAACTATATTAAGCTAATATTAATATATATATATATATATATATATATATATATATATATATATGTTCATTTGCTTCCTAGAGTTTGTTTTAAAGAAATTTCATTTTCATGTTTACACCTATTAGGTGATCATTTCAAATCATACAATACACACAAGGAAATAACAACACGAGAGGGGTAAACAAATATTATAAAAGAATTAGATTATGCAATTATAAAACCTCTAATAACACAATTCATTTCCAAATCAAACTTAAGCATACAAATAAATTCTAGACATGACCAATCTGGATATATGTATTAATGTCAGACTATAGCAAATTGTACACTTGTAGTGATGGAACAACTTATCCCCTTAAGCTACTCATCTCTCAACCACCTACGGATAAAGGACACTATACCATAGACTATGACCTTTTGTTACTCCTCACCACATAATTTTCTTCTCTATCTAAGATAGAATGATTATTGGAGCATCAGGATAACTTCTAATGTTGAGTCCCTACAACAATACATCACTCCATTTGAAAACAATCATCAAGAATTCCACCTTAGAAACTCTTTTCAAACCATCCTTCAATACATACATCACTTCATACATGAATCATCATATAATTCCATTTATATTACTACACAAGTTTTAAAGTATCAAGATATATCCATCCATAAGACACAAAAGAGAAGAAAACAAAAGATACCAACTCCACACATAGGGCGCCCAACGTCAGGTTGCTGGCGCTCAGTGCATATCAGTTCGCCTAGTGAGCTCCCCTAGCTTGCCCAATGAGAGCTAAAACAGAGAGTTTTATCGGCTCAACGAAAAATCTCGCCCAGCCTTGAAACTCACTGTCATTCTTCTCTGCTAACTCACCAAACAATCCCCAGCTCGCCTAACAAGTCTGCGAAATTTTGCGAAACAACATTTTTGCATAAAATGCACCCTTCTACTTGTAATTTTTCTAACTCCAAGCATACCTCCAATACACATAGATCCAATGTCGTTATTCTAAACCTTAAGTGTAATTCACCAACCTATTTATGACTAAGCTTAACTCCTACTTTGATCATTTTGTCAAGACTTCATACTTACTAACACTAATTCACCACTTAAAAGCTCACAATTCACTTTTACCCATTTCTAAATACATTTTGATAAACCAAGTATCCAAGCAAGTCCTAAATGGCCTAAAAATTGACCTTAAACTTCAGGTTTTCCCATCCAACCACTATCTCATAATCTCACATCAAAACCTCTTATTTATCACAAAACAAGCCTATAATTGAACTCAATTACTACTTCTTTATTCAACATAATCTTTTTTATTATCTAAGGACCTATACAAGTTTCAATTACCATAATACAACTCCCAAATCTCAATTTTCACTATAAAGTCATTCCTCTAAAAATTTACATTCCTAAACTCCACTTTATACCAAAAAAAGCCCAACATTCCCCATCTACTATTATCAACTATATAAAAGGTTTGTACCCCTTAGGACTCTAAAAAATCAGCATTCAAAGTTCAAGGTAATACCAATTCATAATCATTCACATGAACAATTCAACAACACTTCAATTACACACATCAAACCACGAATAGTACCAAACAATCATCTCAAATAATCACCTATTAAGTCAAACATCATTCTCACCACATGATCAAACATAAATTCATATTTCTTAACATAAAATCAAACAAATATTAGCTTCCCTTACCTAGTTGGAAAGCTTAAACAGTTCTACAAAGCAAACTCTCCCTCACTCAACTCAAATAACTCTATATGTATCTACAGATCATAGAATCGTGATCTGGGTAGATCCTTAAGACCACTAATCAACAAGAAACTAAAAAGAAAAGATGGATGTTATATGCGATGACATTAAACTCACATGCCTCTTAAATGAGCTAAACAAAAAATAAGGATAGAAACTAACTTACTTTATAGAGAAAATTAATTGGTTAGAAATAGGGATCTTGCTGTCGTGATTGTTTAAGTACCCATGATCATCAAACAGATGTCTCAAGAGATAGAATTAGAACTCTTAGAAAGAAGAAATAACTCATAAAATTTAGTTTTAGACAAATTATTGTGTTTTAGATAATAAAACGAATTTATTAAATTTATTTATATTATTGAATTTTTAACATTAAAATAATCAATCTCATTATTTTAAAATATCTATCAACTCAAATACTCTCTCTACTATATTCTTATATTTTATATTAATAAAAACTCTCAAATATTAATTTTATCATCTTAAAATTAACTTTATCTAAAATTATTCATAAATTTAATTTCATCCAAAATTAAAATTTCAATTCCATCCAAATCCAAACACGCACGCATTCATAAATCATCCATACCTGGTTATGTTGGCTTGTTTCTTAAAAGATATACCCACTCATATGCTTATAATGCTTACATAATCTGTAACCTTTTTCCCATGATTTTAAATTTAAAATAAATATCTAGATAAAAAGTAGAAACAATTAGTATAGGAAAAAATTATTCCGTTCGATATAACTTTTTAAATGTTGAAAATAAATTATATAACTATAAATTAATGTTCAATATTAATATCGAACGAAATAATTTATATATTTTATTAAATATAGCAACATTTGACATATCTGAAAAAAAATTAATTAGAAAGAAGAATGGTTCTTCAGTTTATAAATATTCCATAAATTATAAAGACAAACTATCTTTTTGCCTACAAATTTTCAGATTATTTATTTTATGCACGATTTTTTCACTTTTCCCCTAATATCTGAAATCATCTTCATTTTATATTATAATAATAATAATAATAATAATAATAATAATAATAATTGAAGAATATAATTGAAGGCATGACATGCCGAACACAAAATCAGAAGCATCACGCCTACTTTCGTTTAATTGGATAAGTTTATCAAATTTTTATTAATACTTATATTCTCATGTCTCTGAAATAGTTTAAATATTTTTATTATAAGTATTCTTAATAATTTGTTCTACATATGACAATTGAAATAGATTCTACAATATATTTTATCCTGAAAATCTCCCATGCTAATGCTGAATAATATTTCACGTGATCCTGAAAAAGAAAATTATAAAGTAATAGATATTTAAAATTTCGTGTTCGATATGTTGCTAGATTTGCCTTTTCTTCTATCACGAAACTACTGAAAATTAAAATAAAATAAAATTACATTTATTAGGTATTACAAAATAAAAGTATTGTAAAAAACTAAAATAAAAAGTGATGTAAAAGAACCAATGATTAACCTCCCTATAGACACGTGTATTTGAATTTCATAGAAAAAAATATAATAATTGTTAAAAAGTTGTAAATATAAAGTTTATATATATATATATGTAAAGTGGCCTCGGGTAGGCAATTGCTATCAAAGTTTATGAAAAAACGTGGCAAGTTGGGATTCATTTCACGCAGACACAAACGTATGTTGTTATTCCATTTTTCGAAAAGAAAATGAGGTTTGGGAATGACTTTTTGGGTACACATTTGGGGTTTGCAAAGCAATGGAGACTCAATCTCTCACAGAAAAGTGACAATCGTATCGACTAGTCAAAACTTTCGTGCTAATTTCCAATTTCCAATCTTAATCTTTTTTCGCATGATGTCGCATTCCAATATTATATTAATTATTTCTTTAACATCAATCCCATGTGTTACACCAGTTGTCGTTGTTGTTCATTGTTTTCTACTCCCAAAATCCAAAGTAACGTGGCAAATCAAAGCTCACTCTTTTATTTGAAAATTCAAATCATTTACGTTATTATCTTTTGCCCCAGAAAATTTATATTATTTTTTAACACGCCTCGCCGATTGTGTCAATGATCAAAATTCTTAATATCTTGGATCATAAGTTTATTCAACATCGGTATAGAGTTAGTTAATCTTCGATAAAATTAGGGGACTTTTATTTCAATATATATTAATATATAATACTAAATATATATGTTTATGTAGGGATTTGTAAGATCGATGGACTTTTCTGATGTGTCTTCTTTGCTTTTGAATGTCTGGATTGTTTGAATCGTCTGTCTTTTTTCAGTCTGGGCCGCTCGGCTTCCGATGTTGACCGCTTGGTCTTCTTCTTGACAGAGGGGGAGATACCTGCTGATATTTGAGTATTTGAGAGTAGTGGAGTGTGAGTAAAGCGTACCTGCCCTTTATCCTGACTCTCTATTTATAAGTTATCTCATGGACTTTAAACTGTCATAAGTTCAATAAAATATAAATAAAATAAAATATAAACCGACTTACCTAAAAATCTGGCTGATTGTTTATAACCTTCTTATTAGAGCTGTCAAAATGGTCACAACCCGCGAGCCAACCCGGCCTGTCACGAGTTCGGGCCGGGTTGGGTTTGAAAAAATTGTATTTTTTTTATGCGGGTCAGATTTCAACCCGGCTCATTTAAACCCGACTCATGCGGGTTGCTGGGTTGGCCCACCAACCCACTTACCTAATTTTATTTTATTAAAATTTAATTTTAATTTTATAAAAAAATATTTATTATTATTTTTTTGCTTGAAAAAATTATTTAAGTTCCATATTTTCAAAATTAATTAAACATCCATGTTGGGAGTAAAATTTGTTTAGATTTGAATTATTTTAAGTTTGTAATTTTTTTTATTTAAAAAAATTGTATTTAAGTGGGCCAGTGAGCCAACCCGTTTACCCACCAACCCGTGGTGGGTCGGGTCGGGTTGAGCCGGGTTACCCGTTTTGACAGCTCTACTTCTTATCAATATCTTTAATTAGATATTTTTGATTATTTTATTTCTGCTGGACCTTTGGCCCAATAGCTTTAGACACTGGCACAATTTCAGCCCAATACTGATGTTGCGAATGGACCTAGCAGTCCTGAGTGGATGGACCGAACGGTGTTGAGTGTTAACCGTTTGGTCTCCAATAGGTATGATACAAAAAAAAAATATATATATATATATATATATATATATATATATTTAAATGTGTTTGAACATAATATAATTGTACTAATTAGAACTTAAACAATTAATCATCACAAATGACAAGGTCATTAATTTAATACATCAAGACTATATATTAAATAAGATGATCAACTAAATCATAGATGATAAATTATTGCGCTCAAATGGTTAAATAATATATTATTAAATCTCGTATTAAACCTATCAATCAAAACAATATACAATCATATTAACTCTAAAAAACTAAATGTCAAAATATGATTATGTAATTTGAGTTGTAATTAGGTCAACTTTAATTATAAATCATCATAAAATTTATAAATAAAAATATGTGATAAAAATTATGTTACAGATTAATTATAACATTTGTTACTATTTATATAAGTTTATTATTTATATAAACTTATCTGATTTTCACATCAATGTATCTTCTACTAATCGATTTGAGTACATGAAAAAAAATTTCACTAAACAACACTTTATCCTTTGACGACAGAACAAAAACTAGACTAGTAAACTTGACCCACACCCAAAAGAATAATGTTTTTGGTATAATAATTAGGTTTAATATAATCCAATTTTGAATTTTATGAATAAGAAGTAAAACATAATCCCCTGGGTAACATTGAAATGGTAAAATAGTCAACGTGTCTCTTTTGCGTCTGCACAACCAGCTTACCAATGAAAAATGGTACAGAAAACTTGATTCGTTCCACCTAGGGAACTCAAATATATTATTTATCACACATATTTTATAAAAAAGAAAATACGATACTAAATTCCTTAAATAAGGTTTAAAGTTAGAGAGTTATAAAATAAAAAGAAAAATAGTATTAAAGATAAGAGAGTTTATTGATGTTATTCATGAACGACAGAGCCTTTGAAAATTGAACCCAACCCATTAATTTCACCCAACAACTTCAACTGTTTGACCTCGTCAAGTTTCGCCCACTTCAAAACCCTATCGGTTCAAAACTAGTCAAAACACGTGAACCTAATTCGCTATTCAATTTTTTATTAATAAGGTTAATGCAATTAATCATGATTAAGAGTGCCATAATCCGCCAATTTATTTAGTTTTGACATGCTCCCACGCTGACCCGTTAAAGATAGGTCAGGGCAGGTTGTTCATTCTAGGAGCTAAATATATTTACGCGTCAAATCATGGATAGCCGGAATATCGGTTGGTTTGTCAATTATTTTAATATTATATTTTAACATTTCATTTTACTTTTATAAAAAAGCATATTTTATATTAAAAAATATTATTTGATATTAATAAAATTTTATGATTATTTTACTTTTATATTATACATCAAATAAATGTCAAAATGTGTTATGATACTATTATATTTTTTAAATTTTTAATCAATCATTAATAACTTAAATCGGATAAACTAAAACTATTATTATCTTTATATCTTAAATTATTTTATTATAATTAATAATTTAATTTTAGATTATAAGTATTAATATTTTAAGTAATTATATTATAATATATTTATATTTTCCAAATAATATGATAAAAATATTTTTTTCAATTAATATTTATTTTAAATTTAATTTTAAAAATATACTCAATTGACTAATAGTTCAACAAATAAGCTAAAACAAACTGACAAATTAAAAACTTCAACATAAATAATTAAATTTTACCATTGATCTACTTACCTACAATTTTTTCATCCTATTTATGATAGTTTATATGTACCAAAATTACTTAATTTCAAACTATTTCTTAGTTTAAACTACTAATAACATAAATTAGTTAAGATGATAACTTATTTCTTAATGATAGTGGTAACTCTTTCACTTCGAGAAACTAACATCTCCTAAATAAACTACATAATTATTTTTATAGGATTGGTCAAGTATTGTCAATTATTGAATGTTTAACTTTTCGTCCTCTCTCTTTTGTCGGTTCTTAAGTTGTTATCTTCCTGTTAGTTTGATTTTCAAGATTTTATGTTTGTTCAACTCCATTTAAATGATACCTACAAAAGACATTATGATAGTTAAGTAAAAAAGGATCTCTTTATAGGTATAATAAATGCAACAATCAAAGTAACCAACTACCTTATTTGAATCATCTATCTATACAAATTAATGAGTTTTTACTCATCACCAACCTAATTATAGTCCAATCACATCTTAAATATGATTACTAGATTGATTTGTGTTAATCTCCATTTTGGATTTAGAAGATGAGGTATACATCTTAACATATCGACCAACAATTAAACAAGGAATCTTTACATGAATCTTTATATTGGAAATAATGACTAGTCCTTATGTGGGATGAGTTTCCTTAACAGCCGCCTCAGCAAAAACTTTGTTAAATAGTTATGTTCTAAAAGTCTAACTAACTGATCTCTATCTTTTTTATTAGATTGTTCGATTAGGTCTATACTATACAATAATAACTTTCTAAAAATCTATTTGAACTTTAAAATTAAATTCTACTATTTAATCTATTTAGATTAAATAGCACATTATTAGAGTTTTGAATTGTATAGTTTATTATCTCTTAAAACACTTTAATAAATATTTTCTATAATATTATGTAAAAAATACAACATAATTGTGTGGATTAAAGTTGTTTCATCGGTTTAAATTTTAATACCTAGATTTCCATAAGAGATAAATCATGTTAGATAAATCTAATGATTGAAAATATATCTTAGACTAAATATTTGTTAAAGAAAAGTCTTAGTTGAAGTTGAGTTTGAGGACAAAGTTGATTCCTTATTAGTTAAAGACAAACTCAAATATCTTTAATGAAAATTAAATTAGAATTATACAAAATGAAACCAAAAGTATTATATTTAAATTAAAAATACTCTAATCAATGGAAAGTTGAAATATTTTGGTTGAGCTAAATTAAAAATAATTTCAAAATAACCATAGATGGACTTACATTAAGTTCTTTATTATATGGGTTAACAGTCTAGAAATCATTATAAATGAATAAAGCAACGTTGGTCCTAAAATTTAAAATAAAAAATAAAAAAAATAACACCTCCATTAAATTTCCTTCATAATTAAATTAAACTCTAGTAAAAAAATATAGAGCTTTCTAATGACAAGGTTCAATTATTTAAGAGAAAAAAATAAAAAAGAATTTCCAATATTATGTAAATTCCCAAAAAAGTTCACTTGTCTTTTTTTTTCAATTTTTTTTTTGTATATGAACTTATTAAAATAATTACATAAGGGTGGAGGAGAGCTAATTCCTCTCTCGGTCACTTAGAATTATTTTATTCATTTAAATATTTTAGAATACCAAAAAAGTACATTTTAATTAAATATTACCAAATTGTATTGTCTTTATCAAAAAATTGCAATTGTTTTAATCGAATATCGTAATACTTTTTTATATACCATGATATTTCTTTTATAAAAAAAATATTTTTTATAATATTTTAAAATCCTAATCCAATGATTTTTAATCAATGACACAAGTTGTAATTTAAAAAACATTTTAATGAATTCAAGATATAATTAAGTACTAAATTTTCAATTTTTCTTTTACCATAAGTATCTTAAAAATTATATTTTTAAATATTTTTACATAATAAAGTTTATACTTTTTCGATATAAACCTTTAAATAACTTTTTTTAAGACAAGTCTATTATTTGTACGAAATACGGCACAATAACTAAATATATCAAAAAAATATAACATTTAAGAAACAATTATGATAACACTAAGAAAAAAATAATTTTTAACGTCTTTTATTTTTAATTTTTGACGTTAAAAGTGTTAACGTTATACTGAAATGTTAAATTAATATTGAAGTTAATGTTAATTAAATAAGAGTGTGACGTAACTTAACAATGGATATCACGTCATATTGATATCTAATTGATGTCATGTTAAACTAAAATTGGGTAGTATTTGACATTTATTATTGTACTAATAGATGTTAAATGATGTTTCTTTTAATTATATTTACAATTGGTTAAAACTTTGGTCAAAACTTGAAAAAAAGGGATAATATCTTAACACAACTCAAGAAAAATTATTAGCACATATTATATATCAAAATTAAAACTATTAACATAAAAATGTAACTATTAAAACTAAAACTATAAAAACTAAAACTATTAACACAACACCCAAACTTTCATAATCAAAATATTGTCTTAAATAGTTTTAAATCAAAATAACTAATGTTATAGTGCGTCTTAACTCCATTATTCAAATAGATATGTTGTTCACTCTTGTATTATTATTTTTTTCTCTCATTCGTTATAGGTAATTGATTCTTGAACAGTTGAATAGATAACACAATTTTATTATGTATGAATATTAATATTTAAAATTTGATACAATTTTTAATATGTGGAAAATATATATTTTTACCTTTGTCCAATCTTATAATTCTTGCTCGAATGATGGTTTTCATTTAAGACATTACTTAATAGCCATATTTCTGCTTGTTAAAGTAAACTTAATAAAAAGAAAGTATCACATATTAAGCTCATAAATTGAAATGCCAAAATGAATAAGTTACAAACTACAAAATTTGTAACCTTTGGATAAATTACTTGAATTTTGGTTTATTTGGACTTATCCACAACTCTAATTAAATTGAAAACATATGTTAGTACGAATATAAACTAAGTAGATGATATGAAAAAAAGTAAGATTTACGTTTATATCATGGTATTGAGATCACTTTTCATCTTCTTATAGAGAACAAAATCATACAACTATGCATTGTCTTATAATGATGACCATTAATTGCAATGGGACCTACCATGAACCACACATACTTAGACGAATAATTATCATTAGTTCATAAGATGTTACATTCATTAAGACTTACCCATTAATGTAGAGTGTAAGGTACATCTCTTTTTGTCACTTAGACATTCATGTTTGCAAATGTTTGTATATGCTTAATCGTGTTTCTAGACTTTTGGATGGTTTGATGTTTGATAAATCCATACATAGAAGTGTAGTCACTGTCTGGAATGGGAACTCACTGTCGTTGGAGGTTGGATTTACTCCTTCAAAACACAGTGAAATGAAAAGCGAAACAAAATGTTGGGTTTCCTTTGAGTCATGGAAAAGAATAGTGCAGGCCGAATAGGGTGGTGCTGTTTGTTAAAAAAATTTAGTGGCCATTTTATGTCAGACCTGTGTTAGACAAACGTCCATTAATGTTGGAGTCTAAGGATCTAATGTTCATTAATGTTAGAAGCGAATTGGCCGATGTCATTTTTGCTAGAGATGACAAGAGGTCAGATCGAACACGGATAATGACTACCCGCTATTTAACCTATAAAAAAAAATTCACCCGTTACTCGCTCGCTACATGTGCAAATACCTGTTTAAAAAATACTTGCGAGTATTTTAAAACTCGTGAATACTCGCAAATATTTTAAAAAATATATATTTTTTATAAATTTTTAAAATAAATTTTAATAAAATTGAAAAAATAAAATAAAATAAAATAAAAATTAACATTTAATTTTAATTAAATTTAACTTGATAAAATATAAATTAATTTTAATTTTAATTAAATTTAACTTAATAAAATATAAATTAAATTTTCATTTTAAGTTTTAGCAGATAATAGATATCTGCTAATATGGATAATATAATACCCGCATTCGATCTATTTATAAATAAATATTAAAATACTCACAACATTTATGAATAATAAATATCTGTGAGCACTAACTATTTATCACGAATTTCATATATATATATATATATATATATATATATATCATAAACATGAATTTTTGTTTGCCATCCCAAATTTCTACTAGTGACTTTGAAAAATGTATGAACTAACATTAAGTTTTGTATCTTAATTATGAGAACGTGAGAAGTCCCTTTTGATATATATATATATATATATATATATATATATATATATATATATATATATATATATATATATATATATATATCATAAACATGAATTTTTGTTTGCCATCCCAAATTTCTACTAGTGACTTTGAAAAATGTATGAACTAACATTAAGTTTTGTATCTTAATTATGAGAACGTGAGAAGTCCCTTTTGATATTGAACTTCTGGAGGGATATGTCAAATTGGTAACTTTATAAACATTTTTGTTTTGATACAATAAAACATATAATGATACTATGTTTATTATATACAAAAATAAGATTAAATGTCACACATAACACTAAATAATACATTAAATATAATAAATAATACTTTTTCCCTTTATTTATAAGACTCAAATTTTATAAGACTCAAAGTAAATAGTGGTGATGGTATTTTTTTATAGAATGGAACTATAAATTTTTTATGAATTGTTTTCATATTAAAAACCCTTTAAAAGGAAAAAAGTTGCATTGTCAAGCTATTAAAAGAGAAAGAAGAATATTAATGACAAGAATAATTTAAAAATATGAATCGAAACATATTTATTATTATTCATTAAATTAACCATTCCATTCCGTGTCCAAAGTTGCAAGTTATCTAAGCCAAAGCCCACTTTCTGTTTCACTCTCTTTTCTCTTTTCTCTTTTCTTCTATTCTCTTCTCTTTCCGGCAACACCATGCCTTCAAGCCCCAGACACCAATTCCTCCATTTCTGAGATCCGAACCTTCTCATCCTCAGGTACCCTTCTTCCACATTTCTATTTCCTCTCTTCCCTGCTTTACAAAATCAATCATTTTCTTTTTTCTAAATTAATCTTTTTATTTGGATCCGAATCTGGCTCCCGCTCCTTCAATTGGATCAGACTACACCCTTTTCCTCAAATTTCATTTTTTCATCACGCCCTTACCGTTTCGCTCAACCTTCCTTTCATTTACTATTCTCCCGAATTTTGCAGATGGTTCTCTCTCCCTAGCTTGGAATCAGGCAGGAGAATTTGCTGGAGGACCTTCAATTTCGAATCCTCGCGTGATTCACTCGGTATTGCCCTCGCGTTTTTCTCTCTCTATTTTCGCCAGAGTTGTGCTTTTGTCTTCGTTTCTAGAGGGGTTGTTTGTTTTTTTTACTGCAAGGCTGTTACGGAGTAGGCGGATTGATTAAAGATTGGTGCATGTAGATTGTGTGATGAATTTGTTTTTATGGGTAAAGGCGGCGGATGAATTGAAGGTATTGTGGGGATAATAATAGTAATAATGGTTTTTGCTTCTTCTGCGTGTCATGGTTGATTTTCCGTCTGCTATGGTTGTGTTGGCGTGTACTGAGGATTCCTTGTCATGACAAAGAAATTACGTTTGGGTTGTTCTTTGCAGGCGGAAGACGATGGGCAGAAAGTGAGTAACTTTTTGGAAATGGATAGGGGGGAAGGAGTGAATGATGGTTTTTCTGGACCTGGACCAAATGATTCGCTTCTCCCTGGTCTAATTGATGATGTTGCCTTGAATTGTCTTGCCTGGGTTAGTGCATCCGATTACACCTCACTATCGTGTATTAATAAAAGGTTCAATAAATTGATCAGTAGTGGGTATCTATATGGGTTGAGGAAACAATTGAAGGCTGTGGAACATTTGGTGTATATGGTTTGTGATCCAAGAGGGTGGGTGGCATTTGACCCCAAAGTAAACAAGTGGATGTCATTACCTAAGATACCTTGTGATGAGTGCTTTAACCATGCAGACAAGGAGTCCTTGGCCGTGGGATGCGAACTGTTAGTCTTTGGTCGGGAAATGATGGAGTTTGCCATTTGGAAGTATAGCATGGTTTGCCGTGGCTGGGTGAAGTGCCAAGGGATGAACCAACCTCGCTGTTTGTTTGGATCTAGTAGTCTTGGTTCAATTGCTATTATTGCTGGAGGAAGTGATAAGTATGGAAATGTTCTAAAGTCAGCTGAGTTGTATGATTCTTCATCAGGTATGTGGGAACTTCTACCGAGCATGCACACTCCACGTAGATTGTGTTCTGGTTTTTTTATGGATGGCAAATTCTACGTGATTGGTGGAATGTCGAGTATAACCGTTTCATTAACTTGTGGAGAGGAATATGATCTTAAGACAAGGAATTGGCGGAAAATAGAGGGTATGTATCCATATGTTAACGAGGGTGTTCAGGCACCGCCACTTGTGGCAGTTGTGGATAATCAGCTATACGCAGTTGAGCATGTAACTAACATGGTGAAGAAATATGACAAGGACAAGAACACCTGGAATGAGTTGGGCAGGCTTCCAGTCCGGGCAGATTCATCTAATGGTTGGGGGTTAGCTTTCAAGGCCTGTGGAGAGCAACTTTTGGTTGTGGGTGGACAAAGGGGTCCAGAAGGTGAAGCAATTGTGCTGAGTTCATGGTGTCCCAAATCAGGGGTCAGGAATGGCACCATAGATTGGCAGGTACTTGGTGTGAAGGAAAACGTCGGGGTTTTCGTGTATAATTGTGCTGTTATGGGTTGTTGAGATAATTTTTTAGATTGACTCAACAGAGGATGCCGGTATCCACAATCTGACTTAGCCTTGAAGGGTGCCTCCATGTTCAATCACCTCATTTACTGAGTTAATTGTTGCAGGGATAGCTTTCCAAATTTGGTTTCTTTCTTTTTAACATGGTTTATTTGGATGTATTTCTCACATTCCTGGTCCATAATTCTAAATTGCTTTTCAGATTACTGAGTAGGCTTACATAGATATGTTCTGTTATCTTTTTTAGCCAAATATGTAAACCAATAAATGAAAGATTTTCATTGTTTAATGTTCATTGCTTGCTGCTTCAATCATGTTGTATATATATATAGTATGTTTGTCACAATCTGTGCCCGTCGTGATGACTAGAGAAATCTAGCGTGTTGTGGGGGAAGGGGTTGTCAAATTGTTTTGTCTGACCAGAGTTTTATGAGTTTAGTTTCTCTGGGACTGTAGGCTGTAGCCAAGGTGCTCAGAAAAGGTGAAATGAGAGAGACCGGTGGCTCAAAATTTGAATGTTGCATTTGAAGCATAGGTGAAAACAAAGTTACCAGCTATTTTGATATCATTTTCTTGGTGCTACCTTTTTGTGTAGCATGAAAACGAGGTCCCCTCATGTCTATAATCTGTTCCTGCTCCTTGTTTATCCCTCCAGCTGTACTTCCTGAATTAAGGTCTAGTTTTCTTCTACCCATTTATGTGGTATGAACTTAATCAACAATGTGACGTTAAAATGATTTGTCTTCTCAAGCCTTGGAAGATTAATTGGGACCATGCTTCATTACTCTATTTGATCCCTTTGTCCTCAGCGTTAGTAACCCTTTATTTAATGCTTCACACTCCTTAGTACATCCTGTACACTCTTCATCATCAATTTGATGTTGAGATCAATACATTGTTTGACCTCTTTCCCCGCCAACCAACTACGTCATTTTGTGAATCATCAAACTGTTTATTTATTCATTAATCATACTTCCACATGCCTATTACACGCTCTTCTTAAGTAACATTTTTACTTATATGCTATACTTTTCTTTTACTGTAACTCATTCTTTATCCTTATTTTCATTCACACTGTATGACAGCATTCAGTTAGAGAATGCGGTTCATTTTAGTTATCATTATTGTTTGAGAATGGAATCTCCTCACTTTTACTGTAAAGAACTAAATTTCCCTCCACTCAAAATTTTGTACCCAGTTTTCTATTGGACAACTTTGCGTGTGTGAATAAATTGCTCACTGTTTCCAGTAAGTGATTTGGAATCCTGTTCTATAAAATGACGATGCAACTTACTCCATATATCATATTAATCCAATTCCTTTTATTTTAAAGGGACAAGTATTGAAGTGATTATCTGTTTTATTTTTGTTAGATTTAACTATTATTTTGCTTATTTTATTCTATTTTAGGTTATAAAAAAAGGCAAATTAAGGATTGTAATGAATCAAGAAGTTTTGTATGCCAAGCTTTAAATAAACTAGCAAATCCAATAGACAAAGTTAGAAAAAGAATTGAGCTAAGAACCACATTAGGGATCTTAGATGAAATTGAATAAAGATTAGTTCAGACAGTTAAATGCCTCTTCAGGTTATTCATTTCATATGTGCTCATCAAAATAACAAATCATTCATGTTCTACTAAAGATAACAAATCAAAATATGTTATTGTCCTTATTTATATGTTGACGTCTCGATCTCTATTTTAACATTCTTATTGTTTCGAGATTCTAAATTTTTTCCTTCTAAATTCATATTAATTTGAATGGAACCTCCTTCGTAGACCAAATTCTTAATTTTTAATAAGTGTCTTAATGAATTGAGATAGTCACTCGTTAATTCTTAAGAACATTATGGTGTTTTATTGTTTATCAAGTTCTTGCTCTTGTCTATTCATTGAAGTTGTGATGAACTATTTTGTAAGAACTGGGGTTGGCCCAAAAATAAGAAGCCCAATTAGTTGGAATTAAAATTATTATGGAGAATTACCTAATATAGCTTCACCATCCATATTAAATATACTATTTAAAAGTACAAGTCAACTTTCAACAGTAGCTATTTATTCGCTAATTCATAGGAATTTCTAAAGTTACGAGATTAGAGAATAAAAATTATATAATAGGTGATTAACTGAGTAATTTAAATACGATTACTCTTTATAATGAAAAAAGATTAACAGACACAAAAAAGTTGTATTGGCATTTACAATAGAAAGAGAATAAAAATAATAAATTTATAGGTTATACCGTGTGATAAGATAAGAAAAATAAAAAGAAAAAACAGGTGTGTAACATATTAGATAAAATTAAGGTACATGTTACATGTATATGATTGTTTCTTTGTAATTTCTCGCTCTTTCTCTCCTGTAGTTATGTTCCCTTACCAACGTGTGACACAGTTGTAGAGTAGTACTGTAATTTGGCCACAAATTTTCGATAATTCAAAGCAAGAAGAAGGGAGGTGATAAAAAAGAAGCAAACGAAACGAGGAATATCGGAAGCCGGAGAAGGAGGCGGCGCCACCAATAAGGGAAAGACAAAAACAACTATTTTTCAACTCCCCCTCATTATCACCACCCTGGATCCTTTCCACCACCACCTTACGTTTACCACAGCAAAACTGTCATAGTCAAGAATGATGCCATTAATATTCAGAAGGAGAGTTTTGCATGGAGCTTGATGTGACCAACCCTCGCCGTTTTTTTTCTCACTTTCACCCTTGATGCCACAACTCTTGGATGGTAATGGCTTCCCCCACTTCATTCCTTCAACCCATTTTCTCTTTTTTTTACTTACCCTAGATTCAAATGTCGTGCTGCAAAATCTTGGAGGTTTTGATCTTTCTTTCAATGGCACGTCAGGTAATGAATCTGATATGCGTTGTTTTAGTCTTTTAAACTTTACGTTCATGATTGCGTCCAAATGAATTCATCTTGGTTAGAGAATTCGGTTCTGATAGATTTTCATTGTGCGTATCTGATATGATCCACAATCAAAATATGATTTCAAGATCCATTCTTTTCAGGAAAAATGATAAATTTGAGTACCATGTAAAGAAAAAGAACAAAAAAGAACCGATCTTTTCGAACTACTTTCGCTAGGATTGAGAAGAAAGAGACGGGTGAGTAGAAGATCCAAGTAATGAAAGAGGTTATGTTGGACAACAGTGCGAAGTATGAACTGTTGGAGATATATGAAATATATGGTGGTGACCATAAATCGGGTGGAAACTCTGTAATTTCTTTGTCGAAACCATAGTTGTGCTTTGCAGACGCATTTATTCATTATCCTCTTATCTTGCAACTTATTGTTCTACTTAGTTTTAATTCGGTAATTAATTTTTTTTATGTTTCAGTTGTTATATTATGTGGTTGGGATGAGTTTGGTTGAGTTGGGTTGAGTTCATTTCGCTTCGGTTGGGTTTAATATGGTTTGATTGGGGTTGGATGGGTTTAGCTAAGTTGGGTTTGGTTTAGTTCGGTTCAGTTGGGTTGAGTTGAGTGTGTTTGGGTTCCATTGCATGCGGTTGGATTAGGTTGGGTTGGATTGGGTTGGTTAGGTTGGGTTAGGTTAGGTTAGGTTAGGGTTGGGTTGGATTGTGTTTGGTTAGGTTCGGTTGGGTTTGGTTCGGTTGACTTTGGTTGGGTTCGGTTTAGTTGACTTTGTTTGGGTTCGGTTCGGTTGAGTTCGGTTGGGTTGAGTTCAGTTAGGTTAGGTTGTGTTCAGTTGGATTCAGTTCAGTTGAGTTTGGTTGCGTTGGGTTGGGTTGGGTTGGGTTGGGTTCAGTTCGGTTGAGTTGGGTTCGGTTGGTTTCGCCTGGTTCGACTGGGTTCGGTTGGGTTTGATTGAGTTCGGTTTGGTTGGATTCGGTTCTATTAAGTTCGGTTCGGTTCAGTGTTCGATTCAAATCGGTTCGGTTCGGTTCCCCTCCCCTCTCCTTCCCTTCTAAACCCAAATCAACTGAACCCAATCAAACCCAATGCAACCCAACTGATACCAACCCATACGAACACAACCTAAGTTTATCCAACCCAACCAAACACAACCTAACTGTACCCAAGTCATCTGAACACATCCCAACCCAACTCAACCGAATCCAATCCACCCCAACCCAACTGAGCCCAAGACAACCCAACCGAATTCAACCCAACTTAATCGAATCCAACACAATCTAACCGAACTCAACCCAACCCAACCTAACCAAATCGAACTCAACCCAACCAAATCCAACTCAACCGAACCCAACCGACCCTAATCTAATCCAACCCAACCCAACTGAACTTAACTCAATCCAACCACATCCAACCGATTCGAACCCAACCGTCCCCAATCCAACCCAACCACTATCACTTCTAAAATATCATTTTCTAGGTCTTTACAAAATTAAACACTTAAAATATATTATTATTTATCTATGTTTAAATACTTTTTTTCAATTTTTTTTAAAGTAAGTGGCTTTTTGTGTAAAGAAAAATATTATACTTCTTTTACAAATTAATATATTTTTTTGGCTTAAACCCTCCATTGGTCCTCATATTTGTGTGCAAATATCAGTTTGGTCCTCAAGTTTTGAACTGTCTCAATTGAGTCATAATTTTTGTAAAAATGCCACATTTTACCCAAACCTTTAAGTTGTCTCAAACGGCGTTAATTGATGATGGGATGAATTTTTTTTATTTTAGGCTTAATCCCTCCCTTGGTCCTTATGTTTGTGTGAAAATCTCAGTTCGGTCCTCAAGTTTTTCCTCAAGTCCTTATGAAATGCAAACATTTTACAACATTTTACCCCAACCGTTAAGTGTATTGAGATGGCGTTAACTTTGAATTGAGCTGTATTTTTTTTTTATGTTTTAAAATCATTAAATTCACGTGGCTATGGTCTTTCTTTTTCCTTCCAATCACTGATCACAGTTCACTCATTCTTCCACCCTCAAACCCCCCGACTCACACCTTTTCTCCCTCTCAAACTAAAAAATGTTGTCGTTGTCGACAGTTCAAAAATTATGACCCAATTGAAACAGTTCAAAACTTGAGGACCGAACTGAGATTTTCACACAAACATAAGGACCAAGGGAGGGATTAAGCCTAAAATAAAAAATTCATCTCAGCATCAATTAACGCCGTTTGAGACAACTTAACGGTTAGGGTAAAATGTGTGCATTTTTACAAAAATCACGACCCAATTGAGACAGTTCAAAACTTGAAGACCAAACTGAGATTTGTACACAAATATAAAAACCAATAGAGGATTTAAGTCTATTTTTTTCTATAAACTATTTGTTTTATTATTCCCCGGCATATAGTTGATCTGCACTCCTTATTAGGGAAAAAAATGTCACTTAGAGAAAAGACTTTATTAAATGTTGTGAGTTGGGCTTTTATATTTTAGATAAAAATATTTATTGAGAAAAATAAAGGATGATTTATATCAAATGTCCTGGAAAATGAATTATAATTTATAAATCATTTTGGAAGTATATTTTTTAATTTAAAATACATTTTTAAATATATATATATATATATATATTTCTTCCTAAAAGACTGGTGTACCCACTTAAAAGCACCGTTAAGAGGAGAAAATATTATAACAAAGCCTTCCAAACATTTTGCTCTTCAAAGATTCAATACATTAGACACCAATGATTGTGGAGAAGTATCCTCTTCTTCATGTCTTGTTTCTCTCTTACCTAAATTTCTTTAACCACCAACATCATTAATTAAGTTATTGCAGTTATTCTAATCAGACATTCTGTGTTCCTTAATTTGTTAATCTTTGTACCATCATATTGGTTTCATTTGTCTTCATCATCACGGTGTTACCTCAATGGGTTAAATGTGTTTAATTTTTACACAAAAATAAAGATGTTGCAAAGAGTCACAACCAAAGCATATTCATGGTGGTAGGCAAGCCAGGACAAAACAATCCAAATAGCTGGAGCAAAGTCTCCAAGGTATGTATATCTCTGTAAGAATTATATAGCTTCATGGTTTTCTCTCTTGGTTTTCAATCATCTATCATTAATTCGATCAAAACATTTTCTTTTTGTTTAATCATTTAGAAATGATGATGTACATTTCTTAATTTGTTCTAAGATGGCAAGGTTGTCAACTTTCTTAAACATGATGCATTTCCTTCCACTTTCAAACACTTTGCCCCATTTCTATATGTTCACCACTGAGAAGCTTACAAAAATGAAGCAAAATGTGATTGTAATGTGAAACAATAAAAACACTACAATGGCCTGATTCATATATACATTGATGGCAGAAATATACAAACCATAATTACATAATTCTCGCAACTCAAACCCACATTTCTTATAGCATTACTTTGTAAAATATTAAACCTGGGTTGGAAAATATGCATACAAAAGTTCAATATAGAGGATGTGGTGGCTTGAATCCTCAAAATCATTCGTAATGAAGAGTCATTTTCCAGAACGGCACAAATAATGTACTACAGGAAAAGACCACAGATCATAGGTTATGTAGAAGAAGTCTTTCGAGGATGCATTGGCAAAGAGATATGATCATAGTGTCAACCGCACTATTGCCTGTGTTTTTCGGGAACAAGTCCATTATAGAATACATTAGGACGATGGTGAAGAAACTTTTTAGTGGAACAAAGTCATCCTCTAAAGACCCTAATAATCAAACACCAGAACAAGGCATTCCTAAGGCTCCAAATATCTTAACCTTGTGATTGAATGGAAGATTTTAATAATTTCAAGAGATTGAAATACATTGTATTTAAATTATTTATTGAAATTTTTTTATTTTAAAAAGTTTATTTGTATGAAAAAAATGAAATATATTAGATTCCATTCTTTTTATAAACCAATTTTTTTTAAGACAAAATATTATTTTAGAAGAATTTAGATAATTTAAATCTACTCTTAACTTAGCTCGACTTTTGGCTCGAGCATACTCGTCTCTACTTTCAACGTAACTTGACTTGTCTTGATCTTTGGTTTAAGAAGACTTGTCTCGACCTTCGATCCAAGCTAACACATTCCAATCTTTGGTCTGGATTTACTCACTTCGAACTTCGGCTTGTGCCAACTCGTCTCAATATTCAGCTTGGACTGAATTGTCTCAACATTCGGTCCAAGACAAGTCGTCCCAACTTTGACCTGGGTCAACTCGTCTTAACCATCATCTAAAGATGACTCGTCTCGACCTCAATCCAAGATTGACCTATTTTGACCTTCGACATGTGTCGATTCATCTTAGCCTTTGGTTTGGGTTTAGTCATCTCAACCTTCGGTTTGGATCTAGTCATCTCAACCTTCAGTCCAGTTGATCGTCTCGACTTTTGACCATGGTTGGCTTAGGTCGTCATTTATTCTGAGATGAATCGGTACAACCTTTAGCTTGAGCCGAATTGGCTTCAGCTTTAGCCTGCGAAGAATAGGCTTGACCTTCGGCCTATGTTGATTCGTCCCAACCTTCAGCTCGACTGACTTACTTGACCTATGGCCCAATTTGACTCATATCGACCTTTGATCCACACTGACTTATCTCGAACTTTGGTTGGGGTCGACTCGGCTCAACCTTGAATCTAGATTAACTCGACTCGGCTCAACCTTGAACCTAGATTAACTCGACTCGACCTTTGACCCAACCATGTCGGCCTAAGTCGAATTGACTTGACCTTCCACTTGGACCTTACTCGACTCAACCTTTAGTCTGGTCAGACTCAGCACAAGTCGACTCAACTTGACCATTAGTTCAAGCTGATTCAACTCAACCCTCGACCCATGTTTACTCATATCGACATTTCGTCTTGCTGAACCGTCTCAATCTTCAACCTCTATCATCCCATCTCGACCTTCGGGCTGAGTGTAGTCGTCTCAACCTTCGACCCTACCAACTTTTCTTGATTTTTGGCCACGATCGAATCTGTTCGTTCTTTGTCCTAGGTCCAATAGGCTTGACCTTCAGCTTGGGTCGAATCGATTCAACCTTTGGTTTATGCTAAATTGGCTTGACCTTTGACACTCACTGACTTATCTCGACATTCGCCTTCGTCTCGACCTTTGGTCCGTGCTGACCTTCTCAACCTTCGACTTGGGCCAATTTTTCTTGAATTTCGATTTGAGCCGAATCGATTCAACTTTTAGCCCAAACTGACTTTGTTGAGCCTTCAATTTGAACTGACTCGACTGAGCCTTTTGTCTAAGCTAACTCAATCAAGCTTTCAACCTAACCCCCTGACTCGAATTTTGTAAGTAAAGTGAAAATGAGTGAAATTTCAAATTCTTATATTTTATAGGATATTTGAAATTCTTATATTTTTTTCATTTGAAATACCTTCCAAAATTTCTTAAATTTCAATTTTTTCTAATTATTTTATCCAAACAAGTCATTTTAGTAGGAATAATTTTAAAATTTTTAATAAATGAATTACATTTCTAAATTACATATTCCAAACATAACATAAAGGATTTTAGAAGTATATTTCAACACAACCACAATAGGGTTCACTATCAATACTCACATGTTTAACCCGACCAAATTATTCATAAATATGCAATGCATATTTAGATACAAATCAATGCAATCTTTTATAAAAATTCACATTGAAAGTATCATGTAAGCTCTTATCAAAGGTTAATTTCATTACGTTGTAGTCTTATATGGTGCTTTTTATTGTGTCCAAATACATACAGATTTTGAAGTAGTAGCTTCAAATTCTAATCAGCAAATTCAACCTTGTATATTATAAAACAACCAAAAATGTAGAACCTACAAGTTTGACATGTGTATTAAGAAGAACTAATGAACATATACAAACATACCTATTTAATATTATATTCTCCAAATGCCTACCATGTTTGTCCACGCCTCAACAAATTTTTCCTTGTATGCAATGATTCATATGTCACTCCATATTAAAAATATGATGGTTATGAGTGAACAAACAATTTCAAAACATTTCAAACACCCCCACAAATGCATCAAAATTTAAATAATCCATAACAATTGATAATGCATTCATAGCAACTTTCCAAGCTTGCAAATATTCTTCTAACGTTTTATATTTTGCATTAACATTAATATGGAACTGAAACTAAAGGTTGACAAATTGAAGAAAGACAATACTAATTGAATTTATTAAAACAAGATCCTTGTCACTAACAATGACTTGAAGGAACATCTCCAATCTTGAAAATAACATTTTAATTATTTCAAAACTCAAATGAATTTATTTTCACATTTACTTGCTAACCACACAAAAACAAAAAAGAAAGTCAATTTTGTAGACGTCATACCTATATATTATCTCAAGCAATGATAATCTATATTTATTGGTTTTATAAATGTTTTTCATCAACAATGCAATGCTAAGTGTATTTAGAAATTTAATTGAAATGAGGTGTAATAAAAGAATATATATAACAACTTATGAAGACTCATACCTACTCCAAAGAATATAATTTTCAAACTCTATTAGCATTATTTACTCTAATATTTTAGTTATGAATCCTCCTTGTGATCTCTTGTATGCATATTTGACATTGTAGATTTGTTTTATTATTGTGAAATTATATGTGTCATTCTTTTTCAAAGTAAGTAATATGTTTTTCAATTTTACTAGACTTTTAGTTATGTTAACAAGCATAAAATGTTCTTTCAGTTTTAATCTTCCAACACAAGAAAATGAGTAACTAATATATTAATCAATTTTCATTTTCATTTTCATTTTCAGATGCCACAAATTTCATTATATTATATTCTACCATCGAACAACTTTTCTACTTTATTGGATTTCTTACTCTAAATTTAGGACACCATCTTTAGATTCAACCATCACCACTAAACTTGTCTATATAGTGATCACAAAACAACTTACTACCTTGATACTGCATTAACACAAAAATAACATTCTATAATAAAAAATATATATAATTCAGTATTAAAAGATTTTTTAATTTCACAATTCAAAACAAAAAATTAAAAAGTGAAAAAAAAAAAGATAATGATACTTAGACAACATTTTTTTGACAACATTTGAACATCATCTAACGTGTCATTCTGTGATTGGTCCAAAATTACTCTACAATTAATAATAATAATAATCATAAACACTATCATAAACTAATCACAAAATGACACGTAAATAATGTTCAAATATTATGAAAAAAATGTTGTGTAAGTATCATTAAAAAAAAAAAAATACTCACTACACACACAATGAAACAAACTACTGTACGGCTACATGCGCGTGATCACATTCCGCATTCGAATTCGACCCGAACGCCTTTTTCGCCATTTCCGTTTAACAAAAATCCAACAACAACTCGTCCTCATTCTGTTACTTCTTCTCCACGACGAGGAAGTAATCCTCTCTTCTGTTGATTCTCCCTTCTCTTCTCTCTCACACTCTTGCTCACGAGAAACTCACGCGAAGCTTTTTTTTTTTTTTTATCTTTTTTGCTCCATAACTTCACGGGTTTCTATGCTTCGTGTGTTTCACATTGATTACGATATTGATTTTTGCAATAAATTACTATTATAGTTTCCAAACGGTTGAGTGAAACAGAGATGATGGAGACCGAATGCGTGCGAGTCGCGGTGAATATACGTCCATTGATTACGTCGGAGCTTCTTCACGGTTGCACAGATTGTATTTCGGTTGTCTCCGGTGAACCTCAGGTGCTATATTGTTTCTGTTCCTAGATGTTTCTAGTTAAGGTTTATTTCGCAATCTTGGAGTTTATTTTATTTTATTTATCGTAAAACCTATGAAATTGGTACTGGTGTCTTTGGTAGGTGCAAATAGGATCACATTGTTTCACGTATGATTATGTGTATGGTAGCACGGGGTCATCTTCCTCTTCAATTTACGACGATTGTGTGGCTCCGCTTGTTGATGCACTGTTCCATGGATATAATGCTACAGTTCTTGCTTACGGTCAAGTATAATTTCAAATGTTTTTGGTTATATTACGCTTGTGATGATTATGAAATGTTTGCCTTTAAAACTTGTTCTTTGTTGTCTATATCCTACAGTTGTTGTTGAGTGTTTTTTAATCCTTTCTCGTTTTGCAAGACGGGCTCCGGGAAAACATACACGATGGGCACCAATTATAATGAAGAGGTGAGTAGTGGTGGAATTATACCCAGGGTAATGGAGACCATATTTGACAGAATTAAGGCTACAGCAGATTCCACGGAATTCTTTATCAGAGTATCATTTATTGAGGTGAACAAAATGTTGTATTGTTGATTGATGAAGACGAATTTTTCTGATATTGTAAATTGAGATCAAACTTTTAGAGATTCATTTGCTAAAAATTGACAGATATTCAAAGAAGAGGTTTTTGATTTGCTTGATTCTAGTACATCTAAAGGAGAGGTCACATCTACGACAAAGGTTGCTGCACACCCCATCAGAGTTCCCATACAAATCAGAGAAACATTGAACGGAGGAATAACACTTGCTGGGGTGACCGAGGCTGATGTTAAGACAAAAGATGAAATGGCATCGTATCTCTCAAGTGGTTCATTGTCACGCGCCACTGGGAGTACCAATATGAATAGTCAATCAAGGTAAAATGTCATAAAAATGTTTTCAAATTCTTTTACTTTGACAATAAATGTAAACTTATAATATCAATAATACGCATGAAATTTACATTGAAAAATTAACTTACAATATGTTAACTGTATGGTTCACATCATGTTTCGCCTAGTCGTTCACATGCTATCTTCACAATCTCAATGGAACAAAAGAATGGTGACGACATCTTATGCGCCAAGCTCCATTTGGTGGACCTAGCTGGTTCTGAACGAGTGAAACGAACTGGTGCCAATGGCTTGCGTTTAAAAGAAGGTATTTGTCATTGTTAATGATACAATGCAACCGAAATATAGCTCTAGGAATAATGGGTTTTGTACAGAAACAGTATTTATTCACAATTGTTAAAATATAAATCTTTGAAAATAGAGTTAATTGAAGTCCATTCTACTAGCTGAGTTCTTTGTAATATTCAATTGTTGTTTTCATGCATTAGGAATTCATATCAACAAGGGTTTATTAGCTCTTGGAAATGTAATAAGTGCACTTGGAGATGAAAAAAAGCGAAAAGAAGGAGGGCATGTGCCATATCGTGATAGCAAGTTAACGCGCCTACTTCAGGTTAAGCAATAAGTAGTAATTCTTATACTCGGTGCATCTGTCTTGTATGTTGTATCATTTGCATAACGATTCTTCGGACGATGTGAAATAATGTAAGAAATAATAGGGCATAAAAATATAACTTTTATATTAATACTAAGGCATGAGTTATTGCCTTGTTAATACTGCACCTTGTCATTTGTTTATTTATTAAAACTATTGAACTAAAGTGTCATGTGGATAGAATGTATTGCCAATCCTATTTCGGAACTTGGTTTAGAAAGCCCGTTACAGAAAGTACGTTATAAAAAGCTTTGTTTGTAGTGATTACTTGAACATATATATGGAATGTATTTAAATTATTTCTATCATGACATGAAATTGAATGATGAATATGTAGGATTCTCTGGGAGGAAACAGCAAAACTGTGATGATAGGTACAGACTTGATGCGTGATGGAATGTTTTTAATTTTGTGTTTCATATAGTCACATGCATCATCTAACCTGTCGAGAATGTTACAGCATGTGTTAGTCCAGCCGATACAAATGCTGAAGAGACATTGAACACCTTAAAATATGCAAATCGTGCTCGTAACATTCAGAACAAGGCAATTGTAAGTGCATTGTATTCATAATTTTCCATCCCTTGTTCATTTTGTTACTCCAGGTATTTTGTTCTTAATAATTTTGAATTTTATTGTTCCAGATTAATCGAGATCCAGTGGCAGCTCAGATGCAGACAATGCGGAATCAGATTGAGCAATTGCAAGCTGAGCTTCTATTTTATAGAGGTGATACGAGTGGACCTATCGAGGAGGTTCAGGTACATCATTTCTAGACTGTGGTAGATTTGTTTGAATGTTTCTTATGTCATGGTAATATTTTTCTTTTAATTTTTCAGATTCTTAAACACAAAATATCCTTACTTGAAGCAAGTAATGCAGAGCTACAACATGAGCTTAAAAGACGCCAGTTAACATCTGAGAATTTTGCCCAACGTGCTCTTGAGACCCAGGTTTTCTATTCATCCTTACTCCCTTCTCAGTTATTATCAATTGTCTGAGTTCCTTGCAATCTCTGTAGTGTTCTCTTTTACTTCATGTGCTGGTCTCACTCACAATACTGAAAATGTTTTTAGGTTGAAAGGGACCAACTGCTTTTGAAAATAGAATCAATTCGAGATGGTAAATCATGGGAGGAGATTGACTCAAATTCGAATGAGGTTTGAATGTGTTATGTCTTAATGGGTGGTTACGGTTTTGAGAAGTAGATCCATCACTGAAGTATGCGCTGAACTTATTTACAGGATTATGCCCTACTGAAATCTTATGTTTCAAAGATCCAAGATCTGGAAGGAGAATTGCTTCGATTGAAAACTTCGAATGCAACAAATTCAAGTCATTTTGTTGATTGTTTTGATTCTGATGACGATGGATATGGATCAAAACATGCTTTATTCGCACCTGGTTTGTTTACTTCTGACTGTGATGTCAAAGCTGTTACTCTTACTATATCAGGAGGATATAGTGCGTTGGGAATTTCTTTTTGTCATTGTGGTGCTGTACATCTGACAGGAACCATTAAAAGATTGAAAATAAAATTATATCTATGTTAGTAAGAAATTACTTTTTCAAAGGAAGAAACTTATTGATAGTGTTACACAAGAACTATAAATGTGATGGTATGAAATAGAAAATTGATGACACTGACGCTAAAGTATTGGTGACTAATTTTTCTTAGTTGAGACAAGACCACCATTAATTTTGAGATTACGTAATTGATTGCGAAATATAGTGCGACATCATTTTGAATTACTTATATTTCTTTCTCTGCACATTGGCATATTATCTAAAATATTTTATATTTTAAAACATTTGTACCTTGTTTGTAGATGAAATGGAAGATGATGAAAAGGAGCTAGAACACTCGTCTATTCAAGAAAAGTTAGATAAAGAGCTCAAAGAATTGGATAGAAAACTTGAACAAAAGGAGGTAAAATTTTCTTGTCTAGCTAAGTCATTTACATGTTGACCGCTGTATTATGAAGCCGCTTTTTCCATATAAAAAAAAATGTTTTTTGTGTGAGCACTAATTTCGACCTCATTTTTTTCCTTTTTTATAACCTGACGAGAGTTGTAGCTAGCTTAAGGAGGTTGAAAGGCACAGTTTCTTTGAATTTTCCTTTCTTTTAACATTTTTCATAGTTTTGAAATATAAGTTTGTAGGTTAGTTTTCATTACATTCTTTTATCTTAGAAGGTTTCCGTCAACTAACTGTTTCATTTGAAGTTAACGGAAATGTCCAATGTTTTCAATCATCCTGTTACTATTTTTATTTCTAGCCTCTCAGTTATTGACTATCCTGCAATAAAAACAGAGGCCTAACCCAAACTTTAGCTCGATAAAGCTGGATTGTCTGAAGAGGATTTCCCAAGCTTTATAATTTATATATAAGCCATATCTCCGTAACTAAGCAATAGCTTATAAGTTATAACACCCTTGATCTTATAATTTAATTCAACTCCATAAAGCTAGCTTAAAGTATGAGGATTGCCTAAATTTTGAGTTATATGCAAGTCATATGTCTAGGTGATGTGTAACTCTAAATGCAACCCTGCAAATAAGGCTGACTAGGGGTGACCACAATTAATGTGGGTCATTAGTGACTACAATTAGGGTAGTTTTCCATCACTGTTATTATGCTAAACTCAACCAAGTCATTGATTTAAGATGGATGAGATTTTCTCTCGTTTTGTCCCTTCAAATCAGCGTTGGAGAATAACATGTTTATTATGGTATATAAAATGTTTCTAGAATTCTGATCCTGGAAATTCTAGTAGGTGAAATTTGACCAGGGAACGAGTGACACATTTTATATATCAGTTGCATATACAAACAAAATGTTATTTACCAATGCATATTTGAAGAGGAGTAAATCTGTTATATTACATGGTAGGGATGTTACTTTTTTAACAAGTTTCTACCTTTTATTTTTTCTCTCTGGTTGAAGGCTGAAATGAAGCTGTACAGTAATTCTGGTGCTTTAGTTCTCAGGCATCATTATGAAAAGAAACTTCTAGAGATGGAACAAGAGAAGAAAGTTTTGCAGGTAATTTACTGTCCTGAGCAAAGGCATCTAATAATGTGCTTCTTGGGAAGTTTGTTTTACATTTAAAAATGTCGTGACAATACCTTCGATATATTGTTGGTAGAAAGAAATTGAGGAACTCAAGTGCAATCTTGCGGATATTTCATCCACTTCTGATGACGGTTCTCAAATGTTGAAGCAGGATTATCTTCAAAAGTTGAATGCTCTCGAGGCACAGGTGGTTTTTCTATTTCGAATGTGTCAATGTTCAATGCATAAGTTCATGCGATGAACTGATTATTTTCTTTATAGGTATCTGAGTTGAAAAGGAAGCAAGAAGCTCAAGCTCAAGTCCTGAAACAAAAACAGAAAAGTGAAGAGTTTGCAAAAGGACTTCAGGATGAGATCCACAGAATTAAAGCACAAAAGGTGCAATGATCCAGTGAGACATTGCATTTGTAGTTGCTAGCAGAAAATTTGTATTCTCTTTGTCACTCATTGTTTATTTCCCCTCCTCTAGGTTCATCTTCAAAATAAGATTAAGCAGGAATCAGAACAATTTAGATTATGGAAAGCTTCACGCGAAAAAGAAGTTCTCCAGGTAAATGCAAATGGGATCATTTCTGCTTGTTTCTTTAATAGCATTCTTAGTTTATTATTCCATTCTACAATCATGTAGACTATAACACTTTCCCAACTTCTGGGAGTCCTTTTTGATGCGATACTGGTCTTGTCTATACTTTTTTTGTCTTCCTCACTCATATAGAGAGGGGATCAGGTAACTCTTTTAATCTTTAATACAAGCACAACAACATCTCTCACCAACACTGTTTCAAGAGATATATTAGTTACGAATAATAATATCAAATCTTCTAATACGTATTTTGATTACTACCAGCTTAAGAAAGAGGGCAGAAGGAATGAATATGAGATGCATAAGTTGTTAGCGTTGAACCAGAGACAAAAGATGGTGAGTTGATGTTCATATCGCCTGTTGTATGTATCTTATTTGAATGCCATTTATCCCACTATTCAAGTGTTCATTGTAGGTATTGCAAAGGAAGACAGAAGAAGCTTCCTTGGCCACGAAAAGGCTGAAAGAACTTCTGGAATCTCGAAAAGCTTCCGCACGTGAAACTATTGGTTAGGATGTTTTATGGATCGTGTGGCTCTTTTTCCTACTTCATCAGCTTACTGATACCAACAAATTGTTTATACAGGTGTTGGAGGTGGGAATGGCGTTGGAGTTCAGGTACAGTTAATGATGTCTATGTAAACTGCATACAATAACGAAGTCAATTAAATGGTCCTGGAAATGCTGGACAAATTAAAAATTTTGCAGCTTCTATTGGCAGACTGAGCAGGCTTCACATCATATTCCATGCGTGCTAATAGATTGTTTGATATCTGATGTGTTTTTCTTTTTGAAAGGCTTTGATGAAGGCAATTGAGCATGAGATTGAGGTCAATGTCCGAGTGCATGAAGTTCGTTCAGAATGTGAACGTCAAAAGGAAGTGTATGTTCCCTTTTTTATCTTCAAGATTCAAATCAGTTGATGGCATGCTTGATTAAATTTGTGAGTAAGATTTTTAAATTTGATGCAATACGTTTAATGGCAAATACGTTGGAAATCCCATTCCTTTTAGGCTTTTATACGCGTAAGAATATTTTAATTTGTACATGCTCTACCTTTATAAATAAGCCAAGTATGATTAGCCAATCTGAGTGATTGAACATTCCATTATTACACTTAGTCATTGTATTGGTTTTGTTGTGTGCCACATTTGGTTGCTCTACTTTTCTATCCAAGTCAGTTTTAACATGTGAGAACACTCAGACTGATTATTTGCTAACTTTCATGGTATTCATGTGTCTAATAGTATCGCTGGTAAGTGGATGTTATTAACACTGGCTTTTGAGCGAGTTTACAAAATGATTTTTAATTGGTAATTACCGTGGGTCCTTTAAGCATTCAATCACGGATGATAAAGAGAGTAAAAAAAAATCTAGTTATTTTTTTATTTTATTTTTTTTGCATTGAAATATGACATTTGGATTGAGCTTGAGCATCCAGTGATTAGATGGTATGACAATTATATATAGTGAAGATTAAAAAGTCTGTTACGCTTTACTGTATGTTACAGTTTTTCTGTTTCTATTTTTTTTTTTTTTGAGCTTTCCTCACTAATTCATTTACTTATTGCTTTTGATTTCAGAAGGGCTAAAATGGCTGAGGAGATGATAAGGTTAAAGGAAGAAGCACAAATGGTGAATCAAAATAGTACAAGGTGAAATTCCTTGAAGTTAACTATTTTAACTACAACGATTAATTTTAAAATCTTTTTTTTTTTGGCAATCTATGTCTGAGAAACTCTCCCAATTGCTGCTGATATAGTAGTGATTGTCCTACAACAATGTCTCCTGGTGCAAGACATTCTAGGATTTTTGCCCTTCAAAACATGCTTTCGACTTCTTCCGCAACTCTAGTGTCTATGTTATCCCAGTTGTCGGAGGCAGAAGAGCAAGAACGAGTTTTCAGTGGTAAAGGGCGTTGGAACCAAGTTCGGTCCCTTGCTGATGCCAAGAATTTGATGAACTATTTGTTCAATATTGCATCTTCGTCCAGGTATATTACGAAGTTAAACTAAGTGTTAAATCAAAGTAATCCAAAAATTTTCCGTGTATGCTTGACATCTTCCTCTGGGTTTTTCTTGATCACAGATGTTCATTACGAGATAAAGAAGTGATTTACAGAGAGAAGGAAACGGAAATAAGAGATTTAAAAGAAAAAGTAGTGTGGCTAAGCTACTCACTTCGACAATCGGAAAAGATAAAAGCTGAATTGACTCACAAGTTAGAATTGCAGGTTTGTGTTTAGCTACATGTTTTCTATCATTTAGATAAAACATTAATTAAATAACTAATAATCTTCCTTAACAAGTTTGATTCTTCAACTATTTAATGTTTTGTCTCGAATCATTTGAACTATGACAGAATGATGAATCTTTGAACTCAGAATATGTGGGAGATTCAGAATATTCTGACTCAAATGTTGGAGGTCATAAGTATGACTTGCGCAATTCGGTAGGTCTGACATATCATCATCTGTCTAGCTCTCTTAAATAACGCCAACAAAGGATTTTCCATCAAATAACTCGTATCAGTTTTAGCTGCTACATTTAATGGGAAATAGTTAATTAAATATTTAATTCATAGCAAACTTGTTTTAACTTCAGGAATACCGCCGGCGATTGGAGGATATGAACATATCTGAGACAGAGTCAGATTATTATGATTTCACAGATGACGAGTGGGAAGAATCGGGAAACTTAAGAGTTAGGAAAAGGAAATCTAAAACAAACATGGAAAATAATGAATCCAATATCAACAATTCAGAAGATTTGGGAGAAAATTCAAGAGATTTAATTGATACACCTTGGGAAAGTGCATCAGATATTTGCTGCCCTTGTAGCAGAACCTCATCATGCAAGACGACAAAATGCATCTGCAAAGCAATGGGCAGCAGTTGTGGGAGTTCTTGTGGTTGCCAAGTAAATAAGTGTGCGAACAGAGCATCGATATCAAATGAATCACGGGAAGGTCCAGCACAATCTGCAAGTATTGAAGAAACAGATAAAGATCGTCTTCTTGTTACTCAAGGTGCAGAGTTACTCCAGGGGGCACTGGTTGCTAGGCATCCCGAGACAAACAATGATCAAGGGCACAGAAAACCTCTCTCTGACATAGGAAATACACAGGTGCGTGCTTCTCGGTTATTATTTAGGGTGATAGATTTACAGTATTATTTCTTATTTTTATAATTTCAAATATACGTTTTTCATTAAAAGCAATTATCTTCACAACTTTTATCAACACATTTTATTAAAAAATGACAAACTTTTGTATATTTTTAGAACTAATTTATTTTTTTATAAATGATTTTGAGTTACCATTAATTTTAAAAAATCATTAATATTCTTAAAATAATATAATTTTAAGAAAAGATTTTTTTTTAGTAAAATTGATGTATAAAACATATAATAGTTATTTTTAAATGAAAAATTAAATAGTTACTTAAAAGAATTATTTAACTATGTCATCAAATAAAATAATTACATTTTTGTTGTTAAAGAATAAAAAATTATATAATTAAAAATTTTATAAATATAAAGAGTTGTGGTATGAAATGCTGCTGATAAAGCTCTCGAAATCATTTTTCTTTATCTAGTTAGTGAGACGTCAAGATTGGAAAATTGTTAAGTATAGGTGCTTTTGGGTTTGATTTTATTGATAATTTATTATCAAATTTATCAAAATGAATAATTTTTATTAAAAAAATTATAAACTTGGACAAGTCATGTTAAATAGGTACAACTTTATCAAAAGGTTGTGCCAAATTGACTCTCTAACTAATAAGGAAAGTTATGTTAGTCTAACACGATTTCAATGTAAATGAAGTTAGAAAGCCTATACATAACTTTGATTAGTCCAAAGTTTGTTTTATTATTTTTAATATCCAGTTAAATTGTGTTAAGGTAATATTTTAAGAAAAAGTCATATTATAGTGATGTGACTTTAATGTTTTTTGTTAGTATGAAATCTTATGCTTGACGCAACTTAAGTGTAATTGTTGTAGAACATAAGTTATTCATGTATTCATCTCCGTATTTTTCTCAACTATTTTTTTTTCATTTATGGTTTTGTGTTTAAATGAAAAAAAAAATTGACATATGAGTTTACTAACAAAATATACTTAAATTTTTAAATTTTGAAGGAAGAAGTAGTTATTTTATTTAAAATTATGTTGCTAAAAAATTTATAAGTATATAAATAAGTTTTCTTATATTTGTATAATGTTTATGTATAATTAATTGGTAATAATAATATTTTAAAATTATGAATTTATTTTGTAATATATGTTACTTTATATCGATACAGGTTAATATGAAAATAAATTGTTTAGTTTTTTTTATTAAATTAGGATTATAGTCAAATTTATAAATTGATATTTTTCTTTCCACTATCTTACAAATATTAAAAGAAACAAATATATAAATACATAAAACTAAATAATTTAATTTTCATGTTAATTCTAACTTTTTATTTGTACAAATTATCAAATATTATAAAATAAGCTCATAACTTTTTTAAAATATTTTTATCACCAATTAATTCATGACAAACATTATACTTATGGATTTTTTAAAATATAAGAAAATGTGTTTGTACTTGTAAATTTTATTTTTAGTAACATAATTTTAAATACAATAAGTAATTTTTTCCTTCAAAATTTAAGTATAATTTTTTTAAGGAAACCTATATGCACTAGTAAAAAATGGGATTTTTAACTCGTACATTATGACTCGGTTTTTGTTGAACCGAAGCATATGAAACGCGGTGACAGGTTCGTAATTTTAAAAAGCATTATATGCCTCGGTTGATTAATAACCGGTGTCTAAAAAGAATACTCGTTCGGTTCCTAGAGTGAACCGAGGCATAATCTTCACGTAACACAGATATGGCATCGGTTGACATAGAGCCCGAGGCATATTGGGCTGGACTTAAATCGTGAAAAAGTTGGGTAGCCAAATCATTTCCCCAAAACACCTCTCCTCTTCTCCTGCGATCTTCTCCTGCGCGACGACCTCCTCTTCTCCTCCCCTTCTCATGCGATGTGCGACGATGGTGGACGCGGCGAGGCAGCACCAACGGTGGACGCAGCGGCAGCGAGGACGCAGCGGCGAGGACGCGGAGGGTAGATCTGGGCGGGTGGAGGTCAGATCTGGGCGGGTGGAGGTCAGATTTGAGCGGGTGGAGGTCAGATCTGGGCATATGGAGGGGCGGAGGGCAGATCTGTGACGAGCGGAGAACCAACCGAGGGGACGGCGGAGGGGGAGCAGAGGAAGTCAGTGACGGTGGCGAGGAGGGTGGGAACGACGGAGGATATGCTGGCAAGCTTCGTGGGGACGGCGGAGGGGGAGCAGAGGAAGTCAGTGATGGTGGATGCTGGCAAGCTTCGTGGGGGAGATGGTGGTGGCCGGAGATGCTTCTGTTGGGGGAAGAACAGAGAAACCCATGTGCGAAGAGGAAGAAATTCGATCTAAAACGCTTCAGCTTAAGTCCATGTTCATCGCTGCTTCTAAGTTTCTGCTTCTGAGTTTCTGCTCATTGCTACTATCACTGGGTTGTAATTTTGACATTGATTGTTTATATGTATGAGCTCATTTGCTGCTTCTCTGTACAGATTTTTGATATTGATTGTTGTAGATATTGATTGTTGGAATACTGTGTGTTGATTGATTCCTGTTAGCGTTTTCTTGTTTGTTTTAGATTATTGAGCATTGGGAAATCTTGAGTTTACTTAGCACGATGAATGAACCGTGAACCTAGACTGAATCCAAAAAAAAAACACACACGCAATTGCCTCGGTTATCTAAGAACCGAGGCATATTCCTATTTCGTTTTATCTCGGTCAGTAACCGAAGCATAAAATTTAACCTTTTTACCTCGCCCGCATATGTCTCGGTTGTAGAACCGAGGCCTATGAACATATAGAACCGGTGTCTTTCCTCTTTATTGTACTAGTGATGTCAATCTTTTTCAGCTAAAACACAAGACCATAAAAGAAAATAATTTTAAGTAGTTGGAAGAAATACCTAAATTAAAGTCGCATTAAACTAATACAACTTTAATCTAACAAAGAAAAACATTAAATTTGTGTTACTCACAATAAAAAAAATAAAAAAAAATTGTATTAGGCTAATCAATATGCAAATCATACCATTTCTTCATTTACATTAAAATCATATTATTCTAACACCACTTCACATTTTCAGTTCGAAAGTTAACACGATTTCTTTACAATAAAATTGTGTTTACTTGACACAATTTGTTTAAATTTGTAATTTTTAGAAATATTACATTTCACCGGTGAAAGGTAAATTAGACTTAGTTGCATAAGAAATGTGAATTAATTTTTCTGACCTGTCACACATAGCATTTGACTCACAAACTTATAGGCTGACTCACATAAGAAATTGTTTTTTGAATTTTTTTTATCCTTAGTTATAACATTAAAAATATTAGGATACATGATTTTAATAATCTTATTTTTATTTAATTAAATTAGTAAAAATAATAAATTTTACAAGTCTATTTCTTAAAATAAGTAATATTTATAATTTTATAATTTTTAAATACAAACTTGATAAAAGTTTGATGAGATGTAGATAACTTAAATATTAACTCAAACTTAAATAGTGACAAATTCACATATGTTAGTGGACACATTATAAGCTATCGATACATTTTTAGGCAAATCCACACAATTCAAACTATGGAGGCCAATCCACCTCATCTTGTGGTTGCCCTATGTGTTTTGCATGTTACCTGAATAGACCAATGGATCAAAATACTCAATTCAACTTTTTCTTCTAGGCTTGTGGACCAGTCCACATGGTTCATCCCTCATTTTCATCCTTAAGAATTTTGTTAAAAGTTATCTGTTTTGATAAATTTGAAAATAAATTGTACTAGTAGTAAAAAAATGTTTTTGGATTATATGTTTCCTGTATTTTTCACTCTATATTTATCTTTCTTCAAAACTTTATGATATTTATTTTTCTTCCAAACAAATCATATTAAGTTTATTAAAGTCATGTTCGAACCACATGATTTCTTCATTTACATTGAAATCGTGTTGATCTAGCATAACCTTTTAGTTAAATAATCGTTAATTTGACAGTTTTTTCACATTAAAACCATACTACTTTATAATATATGTTATAGTTTGTGCTTTTTTAGAATAATCGTTAGTTTTGATAAATTTTAGAATAAATTACATTAATTTGGTAAAGAATTTCTCTTTTAAGTTATGTTCCTATAATTTTCACTCAATATTTATCTTCCCTTGTATTTTACAAATCATCTTATTCACTATATGCTTTCTTGTTGCCTAGATTTTTTTATATTTTATTTTACTTTTATAACTTTTAAAAGTCCAGGTAAATGACTAGAAATCATTACTAAAATCATTTATCACCATTTTTTTTGTTTCTTGATATCAAATTCTCAAGCAGTCATATATTAGAAAGGGTTATTTATAGTTATTTATATTAATAACTTTTGTTAAAATGAAATGTTTTTTTATCTTCATAAAATTTTTAAATTTCATTTTAGTCTCATTAAAAGTTATACGTCCAAAATTAAATTTGACTTCGAAAATTTTAAAGAGATTGAGAACATATTTTCGGTTTAAAAAATGTTTATGCTAATATTTTGTAGATGTATTAAATCTCGCAATGCATTTAATGAAAAGATGAAAATGTTATTTTTAAATATTGACGCCTTTACTTTTAAATCATTTTTACTCTAAAACTTCAAAAATATTTTTTTTCCATTAAATAGGATAGACTATCATTAATTTAACAAGTAAATATTATGAAAATGGAATAATATTTGCAAGTTAAAAGCTTTTAATATCGTTTTTTTCCAATATTTGATAACATTCTATAAACCACATACTCCAATTATTTTGAATTTTCGCTTTATATTACTTTATTTGTAATTACAGTCAGTAATTCTATGTTTGTTGGCTTTAATTATTGTTATATGTTTGTTGTACGCTATTTATAATTTCCATTGGCAGATGAAATCAAATGCGAAGAACGATCATCCGAAAAAGAAATTGACGAAATCCACCGTAATTATTGTTCCTTGTCTAGAAACTTCTTCGCAGCCAGAGAATTTGGAAGTCCAAGTCCCCAGGCTCAACCTTAAACACAAAAGAGAAAGTAATAACACGAGTGAAGCAAATGCTGGTGTGAATAAAGATAAAGATAGACCACATAGAAGGTCGAAATCCAGGCCTGAAAACGCTGCCTCAGTCCCTAGGGCAGAGGGTAATTTTGTGGAACCGGAACCAGATGTACCCGTCAACCCACGAAGGAGTGCCCGAAGGTCATCGTCATCAAATACCAATAGCGTCCCATTGTGGGACAGGAATGCTGCAAGTAAGTCAGATGAACCTCAAGTTTTTGAAACAAGAACTCCAGTGCGATACAAAAGAACACTAGACGAGAAAGAGAACAACAATAGACGTTGATCACATTTCTTTCTTACGATTTTCTTCCTTCATGTTTATAGGAAACAAACACTAGATCTTCATGTTTATATCACTGTTTTGGCTCCATTTTTTTGGTTCTTATACTATTTACTATTCAAGCATTCCAACGGCTACAGAAACTAGGGGACCATTTTCAGGTGAGGTCAAAATACGTTGACTTGAAAGCTTTTTGTAAATAGATTTTCAAAGCCTTTTCTGCTGAATAGCCACGTTACTGTAAATGTATTATTATTATTATTATTATTATTATTATTATTATTATTATTATTATTATTATTATTATTATTATTTGGTTGTCAGGACCACGAGACATAAAAAAATATTTATTCAGATTGATAAAATTTGTGTACATCTATCATTGGTCACTCGACTTCTTAACAAGTATTACATTTATCAGTCAAGTGATATATTTCATCTTTCATATGAAACTTGCTTCACATAGTTTCTCTACTTTTACTTCCGTGGCCATCTGCCTTTCTTTTCTTTGACATCAATTCTTTTGGGCAATCGAAAAAACCTTTTAGTGTTTGTTCTTAGGACCAGATCTATCATCTCTATCTATATTTCTGAGAGCAAACTCCAGTCGAATATAAATCGTCTAAATACAAGTGATATTTTGGAATGAAAAAGAATTTTGAATCAATTTTATCTACGAACAAGAAAGCTATAAGTAATGTAACTAGGAATCTCATGGAGAGTTCGATCCTGGCTCAGGATGAACACTGGCGGCATGCCTTACACATGCAAGTCGGACGGGAAGTGGTGTTTCCAGTGGTGGACGGGTGAGTAATGCATAAGAACCTACCTTTGGGAGGGGAACAACAGCTGGAAACGGTTGCTAATACTCCGTAGGTTGAGGAGCAAAAGGATGATTGCCTCTCCTTTCTAGGCAGGTAATAAGGGATCATTTTGAGCTCGGTTGTCTAACATTCTCTTGTAATTTTTTTGTCGACATGGATCATACATTTCTAGCCCTTGACCGAAGGGAATTTCATTGTCAAGTGAGACATCAAGACTACGATTACTAAGACGTTCAGGCATGGTTGGCTGATATGAGTCTTTAAGCCTGGATACCTATGACTGTCCACTTGTTCTCTCGGAAAGTCTACGAATTTTTTATTATAGGATACTATCAACTCTTCAGTGATGTCCATTTTTAAAAAGGTCTTCTAATACAAGAGTTGGTAGAGTTGTCCTTGTCGACCAGTATCTTGTTGATAGTATAGTCATCTCATTATACGGATATCACCATGGGATCATCATGTTCGGGATCAAAGGCTTAAAAGTCTTCATTAGCGAAACTTATCAATAACATGCTCTTGATCTCCCGTTTTACCAATTTTACTGTTTTAGTGCTCAAATGTGTCTTTCTCTAGTCTGAAATTTATTAGGGTTATTAAAGTCACGTGATGTGATTGACTGATCGTGAACTAAGCGTCAAATCTTGATCGAATCATGGTAAAAAAATCAACAAAATTAGGCAACATGAGTGTGAACCATGTTAGTGTCACCCTCTTTAAGGGCGTAGGGAAGACTTTACACCAAATGACATCATTCATCATATATAATACAATTTGAGTGATGAACATACTCAAATGTTTGTTCGGATCAGTGGACCCATCATATTTTTCAAACATTAGCATCCTTTAATTGTCTAGTAAGGGGGTATCTATAATCCCTTGTTGTGAATGAGTGCATCCCGATTGTATCTATCGTGACCATAGTGGACATATTGTGATATCTACTCTCTCCAAAATTGCTCTTTTAAATTGTTTGGTCTTGTTCATTATGAGGTTAAGTAAGGGTATAAGATATAAGGTCCTTTGTGCCTCCTTCTTGCCTTATGGCTACATTTTCAACACGCAATGCCTTTAGCTCTTCCTCATACTTCCTCTTTATTTCATCCATTTGTTTCTGTATACTTCTGATCATCTCCACGAGATTCATTCGTTGTTTGTCTAATACCTCCTTTACTACCACATTGTTCATCATGTGTCTTGTGGTTACCATGTGAGTGTATAAGTGTTCGTTCGGGTCCCATGGCGAGTGTCAAAATGTTTCTTATGTAGCATTGATCAATCACTTATAAAAGTTAGTTGTGATCCACGTCTTAGCGATCCAATGTTTTAAGGTTCATGTTTATCTCAACCGATCGGTGGTACTTGTTAAAGGTGCTTTGATAGTAAAGTCAGTTCAAGTCTAATTGCACGGGTAATAAATGTTGTAATGAATGCGTAATCAATCACCTTACTTGGATTTGAATTTATAGTTTTTCTAATAGACTTTCATTTAAGGTCAACCTAATTACAATCCAAACCTACTTAAATCTTATTATTGACATATTTTATGTTAAATGGCTCTTATATTGATTAGCTATGTCGAAGGTCTTGTCATTCAACTTCATTAGTGATGCTTGTAAGGAGAGTTTTGAGTAAAACTGATGTAATAATGGTTGTTGAAATTATTTCTCCTAAGTGTTTTTTCAAAGTATGGGTTGAATAATAATTGACCATTTGGAGTTTTATCTCGTATAAACAAAAAGATGAGAGAAGACTAGAATAACATATTAACAAAAACAAACTACTTTAACAGTATAAATAATAAATAAAAAATAAAAGAATAGAACTTAATTAGCTAAAGGAAAACTAATAAGTTGTCTAGTATCAAGACACAATGCCATAAAACTTGTTGACCTCTTGGCAAGTGTACCATTGTCGTCAATAGTTTTAAAATTAAATAAGAGTATCGAATCAACATAGACTTGATGTAATACTAAGAACTGCACTAACTTTATACTAATAGGAATGAAATAAACAATAAAACACAAAATGAGATTAAATAACAAAAACTTAAAAGAGAAGTTAAAAATTAAACACTGCAATATTTTTAGCTAGTTGGATGAAAATATACTATATGGATATTGCTGGTGTACTATGTAACATTAAGAACAACTCAACCAAGAAGTATATAAAAGTCGAGGTCATCTCGGCCATGTTGACAATAAATATAGGAAGGTAATGATCATGTTTATTCAAACATATCACTATTATGTCCTCCTTGGCAAGGTGATAATAAATTTGTTGATCCTTACCAAAGGACATTTATTAGCCTTCATTAGTGCATATAAACTTTCCTAAAATTGTCTAACATACCTAATAAGAATCATAAGTAAATAAAGGGGGTGTTTATCCATGTAAGTGGTATCCTGAAAGTATATTCTTACTTAATTAGACCACCTAAATCATATTGGTTGACTTGAATGTCAGAGTGTTTGTAGGTACCCAACCTTCTCGATCATTCACAAGGCAATGTGCGAACATCTCAAACAAAGAAATAAGGAAGTGCTAGATGTTGTATGTTATCTTGATTCATTACAAGAACAATTGGGACTATACTTCACCACCTCGTTCTCTTGTTTCATTAAGCTCAAAAGTAAAAATTGTCCTCTTCTTCATTGCCATAAATCCTTAGACCATGAAAATTTATCCTCTAATCTCTTATAACATACACTAAGTATGTCCTATTGAATTACAATTTCTTATCAACTCAATAAAATAAACTCATACTAAGGTTAAGGATTTAAAGTTGATCAATAAGTCATTCTCCATGTCCAAATAAATCATTTATTGATTGTTTTATCTTATGTCAAAAACTCATAAGGATTTTTCAACCTCTTACAACTTCAACTAGTTTATGATTGATCAATTCATAATAACAATAAGCATAAAGATTAACATCAATAGGAATATAACATTGTATATAAATATAATCTAGATATACAAGAGATTTTTGTGAGTACATCTAACCCCAACAAAAAGAAGACTTAACTACTCATAGACCTAAATAGCACGAAATATATACAAAATGATTAAAGAGAAATGGATAGTGCCATGGATGAGTTCCTTGGTTTTCTCCTGCTTTTCTTGTGTTTACCCCCTTCATATATGATATTTCAAGCCATAAAGAGAATATTCCATTAGTTACTCGCTAAGTTTGAACTTGGACTTATTGGATGAGATCTATAAATAATATTCTCATGCTCCCTACATACAAATCTTACTTGGCCAGAAGTATTTCTCGTTGTCCTTTGATTTATGGTTTGGTTGGCAAAGAGACGACGGACTAAACATGAAGTGAATTCTAACTAAACAAGAAATCATTCTGACTAAGTAAAAGATTATGCTACTTTGGCCAACTTTGCTTCTTTTGTATTCTTTTGTTTTCATAACTTTTTCTTCATCACTAAATTCTACCAAACCGTTTTCAAAAGTTAGATATATCAATCAAATAATATATTTGATCTCTCTTTTCCTATAATTATAAAAACTAAAATAAAACTATGAAAACCATCTTAAAATATTAAAAAGATGAAATTAATAAATATTATGCTTAATAAATTTAACATAAAAAAATACTTCTTACATATAATAATTCATGTTTATTTCACTTTACATTCATCTTATTATACTTTTGCTAGTGAAATTTAAAAAAAAATATAAAAAATATATCATATTTTAACAGACAAGAATAATAATAATAAATAAATAAAAACTACACTCAGTAAAAATCAAATCAACACCTCACACAAAAGAGCAATTCTCCTGCAGTTTCACTTTTTCATCCTGCATCTCCAAAATTCTCATATTATCCTTTTAATAACTATCGGCGCTCGAATACCTGTTAACACTTCACTGACGTTCGAACGCTAGTTAACACTTTGTCAACATTCGAACACTAATTAAGAATTTGTTGGCATTCGAACGCTGGTTAAGATTTTTTTTCATTTATTTATTTAATAGTATAGATTTTTTTTCGATTTTGTTCTTCATCTCTTTTTTGCGTTCGTTCTCTTTCTTGCGTTATTTTGTTCCTTCATTTCTAGTTAAATTTATTCATGGTTACTCTCACTTTTCTCTCTTTCTATGTAGTCACTCATTGCCAAAAAGAAAAAACTAAATTTTCCTCCACTCCTTTTCTCGCCACTTCTTAAGACTTCTTTGACCTCCAAACTCATTTCTTCCTACCACCATGTTGGAGTTCGAGCTTCCAATTCCATTTCTATCGTGATTGTTCAATGCATATCTTCTCTCACATGTTATTGTCTTTCTTTTGAACTTGTTTTATATGCTTATGTGTTTTATAAAAAAAAAACTCAAATTATTTCTATCACCCCACAAATTAAAAAAAAATCTTAACCGATGTTCGAATGCCGCGAAAATGTTAACCGACATAAATAATTATTAAATAAATAATATGAAAATTTTGGAGATGCAACTAAATATGTTAGGAGAAGTGCTTCACACAAAATTATAACAAATTACATAACTTAGCTAAATGATATATAGATTCAATATACATTATAAATATTATTTATTCATTATATCATCAATCTTAAATCAATCACATGTAAGAAACAACTTTACTTTTGTCGTAAAAACAAAATGTTGTTGGTTTATATTTATTACTTCTATCTTAGACGTGTAAAAGGTGTTTTCTTTTTTTAATTCTCTTTCTTTGCTCACATGATTGATATTTTGCTTCTTTCAGTTACTCCATTTATGGTGCAACTTTGGTGGTGACTGCTGCCAACACTTCTCTCATACGTTTTTTTTCCTTTATAAAATGAACCTTGTAAATACGTAATCAAAATTATTAATTAACAAATTACTGCTCTAATCTCACCATTAACGACAGGTGTTTCAAGAACATTCGAATTATACATATAAATATATAATATTCTAATAAAAACATCTAAAAACTCTTAATTTCCTAATATGCATAACAATGATATTTGTTTGGATTATTCGAGAAACAGAGAATTTGATTAAAAATTTTGATTAATGATAGTAATTACGTGGCTTGAGGAATGAAGAAGGTGATAGAACTAAATTTGGGTATGAGGAATACTAATTAAAAAGGTGTTTTTTCCAAAAAGAAAGAAAAGAAACATAAATGTGGCATGAGATGTGAACCATCATACCTTGTTCTTTCACTATCATCTACTGTAAATCAATTAGGTCGGTAACCTCTATTTCATTTTAATTCACACAAAATTTTAAACAATTATATAAATTCATATAAATTTATGTCAGTCTTTTATTTTATCTGATGTGAAATTTTGTTTGTATCTCAATATCGTCTCTTATCAATATAAGTATTTATGTATATATAAACTCATATTTATCTTTTATTTTATTCTAAACTTTGTTATGACAATTATAACTTTTATTCAAATAAAAAAAATATTTTTAAGACAGAGTAATCTTTCATTGTTAACAGGTTAAGCAAAATTTAAGAAAAAAAAACAAAAACTCTCTGCTATGATTCACTTATCGTAAAACAAATATTATACTTGTAATAAGATGCATCACAAAATATCATTTACAACTTAATTTATTATTAAGGAATAATAGTACGTTTTATTTCTATGTTTGTAACAATAATTCAATATTTTTTTTTATTTATCTTAGACTTAAATGTGATTTTCATTTTTTTTTAAAATTCAATGTAATACTTCTGTTATATTAACATTAACATCATTATTCATATTTTACTCATAGGATTAAACAACAAATATGTAAAATAAATAAATGAATGATTGTGTCACAAAATGTTAGGTCATTATATTATAAACTCTATGCTTCGACATATTATATTATAATTATACTTATAATAAGATTTAATATAATTATAAATTTTAAATTTATGAATTAAATATGTTTTTCAATTTCTTTTTTTTTTGTAAAAATTAGAATTAATTTATTTTTTAAACTTTCAACCAATTAGTCCATTTAAAACATTAAATAAATTTGATAAAATTGAGTTAAAATCATTAAACTCACGTATTTTTAAAGTTTAATAATTAAATTGATCAAAATTTAAAAAAAGAACTACTTTTAATTTTCATTAAAAATTAAAAGAATATTTATATATTTAACCCTAAGTTTATTATAAAAGAGTTTATGACGTAAATAATGATCTAATGTGAGAATTATTGGTAATGTTGGGTGTAGTCTATAAGAGGTAATGAAAGTTGTAGTTGTTGGGTATAATAACTAAAGTGACATTGGCAGTGGGAGAAAGTTAAGGGTAATGTAATGTCGATTTCTTTTATTTTGGTTGCTTCAAAACCACAAGTATTCCTGGGAAAATCACAACTCAACAATAATTATTTATGTCAACTTCCCTCTTTTATAAGTTACTTTTAATTCAATGCATATAAAAAATCAAACATTAACCTTTCCTTTCACTCCCCCATATTGTAAAATTATTTATATTATTATCTAACAAATTAAAAATTTACTTACTAATGTAATAATAGTTCTAAGTGGTTTTTTACTTTAAAACAATTGTATAGAATTAATTTAGAAATGATTTTTTAAAAAAAAAGTTATTAATTTGATAATATTTAAACTTTTTTTAAAATATATTATATTATGTTTTAGCTCGTCGGTAAAATTTATAATTTGAGTTAAATATATTTTTAGTTCCTATATTTTGGGGCGATTTTGGGTTTAGTCTCTCTTTCAAACTAATGTATAATTTAGTCCTTCAATTTTAGAAAACTCTGGTTTTAGTCTTTTTTACCAAATTTTTTTAATTTTAAAAAAGACTAAAACCAGAGTTTTCTAAAGTTGAAGGACTAAATTATACATTAGTTTGAAAGAGAGACTAAACCCAAAATTACTCCAAAGTATAGAGACTAAAAACATATTTAACCCTTATAATTTTGACATACTATTCTTTTAAGTTACTATTCTTTTAAGTTATGATAAGTTATTGTAAATTGTGATAATTAAGTATGTCAATATCGTAAGAAAATACCGAATCAATTTATAAATTAAATATTATAAGTATTTAAAATTATGATAAAAAAATTATAATTGATTTGTGAATTGAAAAAAAAGTCTTAACATTAGTTGTCAAATGAATTAACGTTTAAATTGAATTTTTAATGATTAAAATACTCATACTTAATGTTAAAAAATAATTTAGTGACTAATTCATAAAAATAAATTATAATTTTTTACTCATAATATAAATTAATTTTTAGTTTATAAATTGTTATCTTGGTCATTATAATAATTAATTGTTTTTTTTTCTGAAATTGATTGTTATTTTTAATAAAAAATTTCTATTAATAATGCACTTTATTTTAACTAATAAACAATGTTACATTTTTTATTGCATCACATTACAATATTATTATGCATATACTCATGAAATCATATTTCAAATTTTAGAGTGAAATTTAAGATCAAAAGATGCTATTCATTTTGAACCTTGTTATGATTTATTACAAGACACTATAAAAGTTAATGAAACTCATGGATAAGAAAAAAATACAATAAAAGAAATAGATATCTCAAAGTAACTTAAAACGATTTATATAAATTCAGTTACCATAAGTTTAGTACAAAATTATGAGTTAAATAGGTTGATTCATTTATCACCATAACATCGATGATGCAAACAGCAAAAGAAGAAAAATAAATGTAAGATTACAGAAAAATAACTTAAAAAGAAATTAAAATACCACGTAATATATATATATATATATATATATATATATATATATAAAATTAAATGAAAGAAGTGTTGGTGTATCAAAGTTCATCTCATTTTCATGGCGGAAGAAAGGTCTAGAATCATTAAATACAATTACTGTTAATTTATTTCTAAGTTTTTGTCCTCTTCTCCACAATACCTATTCTTTTCATTACAACCCACATCAATTAATAATTATCACATATATAAATAATATTCAAAATCTTAATAATATCATAATTTTGGGAATTCTGACTTTAAATTTAAATACTCTTTAAGTCGGATAAATAAGGTTATCAATGTTGATTAGTGCATCTCAAGTAATAATAGTTTTGAAATTTGTCTATTTTACAACTGTTTTAGTTTAAAATGTTTATTATTTTATTATTAGGTTTTAATTTTGATTGAAAAATCTCAAGCGAGTTTTTTATTTTATTTTGTTTTAATTAATTTTTAATTTTTTAAAAATTGATTTAATTAAGTTATCTTTATTAGTATTGTATCAACTCTAATAACATATGTAATTTGTTAGTTCATAATTTTAATTTTATTTTGTTTTTTATTTTTATATTTTTTAATGAGAGATTATTCGTGTGTTAGGTTTAGGATGTACCACATAATATTATTGGTAAGAGTAGTGTGACATTTAATTCTTTTGTATTCGATTTAATTTTTAAATTTATTTATTTTATTTAATTCACTCCTATATTTTTAAATACAGCAAAATTCATCTTCTTTTGAAATTAAATATTTTCACATAAATATTGCAGTAATATTTGTATTTAATTAATTTTTTCTTCTTATATATATATATATATATATATATATGTTGAATATGTTTTTAGTCTATATATTTTGGAATGATTTTGGTTTTAGTCTCTCTTTCAAACTAAGATACAATTTAGTCCTTCAACTTTAAAAAACTCTAGTTTTAGTTTTTTTTACCAAATTTTTTTAATTTTATTTATGTGTATATATTAAAAAACATTTAGTCATGTCAATACTTTATTTTTATCAATAATAAACATATATTAAATTATAACAATAATAATAATTAAAAATATATTTTATTATTATTTTATTTTATATTTTTCTATTAATTATATAATAAAATAGGTTTTTAAATTTAATATTTTTAAAGAGTAAGAACTGTTACATTATTAATTCATAATTTTTATATGATTAAAAAGTAATTTATTTGAATGAAATATAATAAATATATAATAAAATATTAATATAATTTATATAAATAATAAACTTGGTTTAAATTTAAAATAATTTTATTTTATTTAAAAGATGTAAGATTAAATTAAATGAAAAAATATTAAAATTAAATTGAATATGATCTAGTTACATGTGTCACGTGATGTAAACACGTGATTTAATTTTTAAAAAAAATATTAAAAAATATTTTTAAAAAAAATTTACAAATTAACACGTGAGAAATGTATTTAATATTATTGGTATAATATTAACAAAAAATTTTAATTGAATTAAATTTTCATAAATTAAGACTTAACTTAAAAAAAAAGAAAGAAACTTACTCTTTTTAACAAAAAATGAGATAAAAAAAATGAAATAAACCTTATTATTATGAATATGTAATGAATGTGATAGTATTAGAAGTAGAGGAAGAAGATGAATGATCTTAAACCTAAAATAGTTTGGTGATGATGTATATCTATACTAAGAGAAGATGAAGATTGGGTTTAATGATGTTTCCTTAATCTGTTTCAAGTAAAAAAGATGAAAAGAACTTTCCCCTTCTCAGAAAAGAACAAAGAGTGGCCACAGTTTCTTACAGAGGAAATTCACAGGAAATGCGTGAATGGAAAGGAATTAGGTTAATAATCCCCAAAACAACCTCAAATGGCTACCCTCTTCACCGCCATTCCTCCTCCTCCCACGTCTCAAACTCCAGAACCAACCTTCACTGCTACACGTCACCCACGCTTCATATTTTCCATTTTTACCTAATTCATACATTAAAAAAAAATTAAATTTTACCATCATATTGTAATAATATGTTCATAGCACTTTTAAAAAAATAAAACTGATTTTAAGGTAATACAAAAAATTACATTAATTGGCATGGATTATGTTATGGGTATAAAAGTGTAGAAATATTGGTGAATGATGAGAGCGTAGTGGAGAAAAAAGAAGTGTGTGTGTGTGTGTGGGTGAGTGAGAGCGCGACATACTCCTACTTTGTTCATAAATGTTTCGATTTTCTCTGTAACCCCATTCATGCATTTTTTTTTTCCATTCTGAATTTGCGAACAGGCGCACTAAGCGATAACAAAGTGATAGTACTGCTGCTACTAATAGTAGTATTGTATTGTGATTAGTTCCGACTTGTTGCTTTGCTTTGTCACCACGAAATGAGTGCTCAACAAAAAGAAACGGAAAATCATGACACGCTTTCGTCCAATCCAACGGTTTCTCTTCCAATTCACATGCTACATACATATCATCTTTTGCCTTTAACTGCTTGTTTCCTTGTATTTTAGGAACACCCAACATTCAATTCAATTCCGTCTTGTTGTGTTTGTAGGTGGGTGATACAATGGGGGTAGCCGGTGAAACCTCGCATGGAAACAATGACTGGAAGCCAGAGAAAATTCAGTTGGAAATACCGACCACAACATCGGAAGACTGTTGTCGGGATTTTGTTGGAATAAGGATGCCACTGACGCCAAGTCCAACTCCTAGTCAGAAGAAAGTGAATTTTCTTGTGACTTCTCGCTCCGTGGATGCTCCCAGACCTTCTTCTTCTTCGGCTTCCAGAGGCAAATCATCCATGAGAAACATCTTGCCGAGGTTTGGCTTCAAGAATCGTCAGTCGCTTGATGTCGAAAAGGCTGTTACCGCAGCTTCAGAAGCTTCTTTTTCTGGCCATCAAGAAAAGTCCTCCATCGCTAGATCAGTGTCTCTCACCAAGATATTCACTCCTAAGATTAATAGAACGTCTTCGTTACCGGTAGAAGAAATTGGGCGTGCAGACGTAGAATCTGCTCTGGCTGGAACTCTTGCTGCTTCTCCATACGTAAGATTTCAAGCCTGTATCAATTAAGTTTTAAAATCACAATTTAATTAATGGCCATTTTGTCTTTTTAATGGCAGAATTTCATATAACGATTTCATTATTTGCCAGATTTCTTATACTGAAATTAAAATTAGTGTTGAGTGAAGACTTATAATAATCAGGGTAATTTTTTTTTTTTAGATTTAAACTGTATGAACAGAAAAATAGGAACGATGAACACCGAATTTTAAACGATTATATTTACTTCTACTTTTTTTTGTCAATAGCTCTGTGCTTCTTCCTTTTCTCCGCTTTTTCTAATAAATTATTATTATACTAGGTTAATTTTTGCAGAACATGTAGGTAAATGTTTTAGTTTATAATGAAGAATTGATGAAACTCCATTGTTAACCATGTTAACCATTCTTTTTCTGCTGTCACTTATTTCTGGTATGAAATTGTGGCCGAGTGATACATCACATAAATGTGCTTTAATCTGTGTGGTCCCTTAGCAGGGAAGAGAGACGCAGGGGATGATAGCTCGTTCTCGTTCAGTGCCAGTCAATGGCAAAGAAAAAGGCATAAGGAGAATGGATTCAGTTTTCCGCATCATTCCTTCCACTCCTCGAGTACATGAAATCAATCAATCAACAAAGGATTCTGGTATCTGGTTCTTTTTAACATATACAATTTTGATATAAAAAAATTTACACTTCATATAAAATTGTTTTTCTTTTTTTCAATTCCTCTTAGTTTCATTTCTAAATCTAGAACAAAATGTTTCCAAACCTACATGCACTTGTTAACTTGAATGTCTTTCTTGGCTTAGACAATGGTGGTGGTGAAGATATTGGTCAAGAGGAAGCGGTGTGCAGAATTTGTCTGGTTGATCTATGTGAAGGAGGTGAGACATTAAAGATGGAATGCAGCTGCAAAGGTGAACTGGCTCTGGCTCACCAAGAATGCGCTGTTAAATGGTTTAGTATCAAGGGTAACAAGACCTGTGATGTATGCAAGGAGGAAGTTCGGAACCTCCCTGTCACTCTCTTACGGATCCGAAGTGTTCAAACCCAGAATACTGGAGTAAGGTCCGAGCAGGGAGATGATTTCAGGCATGTGTTCTTATTTTCTTATATAAACACTGGTACTAGTGTACCACAAGTGAGTCATGCAAGTACGTTTCAATTGTGAGCTAAATGGATACCAATACCATAGAATGTTATGGCAAACCTGTTTATAGAATCATACTAAATATGTTGAAGTAATGAACTTGGATGCCATCTCAAAACTTTTCATAGGGTTTGGACATCCAATGATGACTTTGTGACATGAATAATCTATTTTACAGTTTTACTTTCATAATGATCAGATTCAGATTCAGATTCCTGACTTGTTGTGTCTTAGTTGTAGGATCGTTCCTAGCAATCTCTAGTTCAAATTGCAACTCTCGTGCTCAAGAATCTTTTAGAATATTATTTTGCAATCAATATTTTCCTTGGAGTTCTGCCGCCAATACTGTGTCCAGTCTTAAAAGTTACAGATAGAATAGAGTGTCCTTGTTGTGTCTTTCTCGGTACTATAAATTACTGTTACAGAGAACAATTCTTAATTTGTCTGTTCAATTCGACAGGGTTTGGCAGGAACTCCCAGTGCTTGTTATTGTCAGCATGCTTGCCTACTTTTGTTTCCTTGAGCAGCTGTTGGTAAGAATAGAAGTCTTATCACATGATTCAGCACTATCAAAGTTATACATTATAGTCTAAGTTATTGAACTTCTGCAGGTTGGAAAAATGGGAACCAGGGCAATTTTCGTCTCTCTTCCATTTTCATGTGTACTAGGCCTACTCTCCTCCGTGACATCAACGACCATGGGTAGGTTCACAAAACATACTTGACAAACATTGTCAAGATACTCGTCTGTGAAATTCATCACTGTCTGTCCTGGTTTATTTTCAGAATATTGCGTGGTTTGGTTTCACTAACAAGCAAATCCTAACTTAAATTTTGTGTTCCAGTGAAGAGCAAGTTCATCTGGTTATATGCATCTGTCCAATTTCTTTCGGTGGTCCTATTCGCTCATATATTTTACCCCTTGGTAAGATTTTGATACGTGCAAAATTCTTACTGCTAAATTTTCACAGTAAAAAGAGATTGGTGACATTATTTTTGAGAAATAAATAGTTAAATGGATCAGAGCATTGAGGGTTGGTTCAGATATTGATTAGATGTTAATTTCATGTGTGAACTTCATCAGGTTGGTAAGCATGCGGTTTTGTCGATCCTTCTTGCTACATTTGCCGGGTTTGGTGTTGTGATGAGTGGAAGTTCAATTGTTTTGGAGATTTCTAGATGGAGAAGAAGATGGCAAACTTTATCACGGCAGCAGCGTGGTTCTTCAGCAATGACACAAGAAGGGCTATCAAATAACTAAGGATTTTACTTCAGTGTAAATGTGCACCAGACTTCAATGTACAGCTTATATATTATCGTGATAGAGAATAACTTAGGACTAGAGTTTCTCTTGCAGTGGAATAATAACTTTCCTTTTTGCTTCAAGTATTTTTCTGCATCAAATAACTGATAATATTACACCTTGTATCACTTCTTTACTCCATTATCATAGTAAAAGACTCCAACACTCACAACCACCACACCACTGTCGTCATTGCAGAGAAAGAAAGAGAGAAATGCTGAAAGAAAGCTCTTTTCTGTTGGAGAAAGATGAAAAGAGAACGAAAAATATGGTCTGTGTATTTTTCACTGAAATGAGACGTAAAACGTTTATATACAGCAAAAGACAATGACAGCGTATCAGAAAGAATATAACGGTAAAAACCATAAAACTGTAAGATATTAAAGTCTGTTTGACTTGACTTCAACACTCTCCTTCAAGGCAAACTGACCGAACACCAATTTCTTTCTTCAACCATTCAAATTTATCAATCTTCACTGCTTTAGTAAGACCATCCGCTAGCTGGGTTTCGGTGCTGCAGTAAGTCAAGGCTATTCTCCCTTTGTTTACCATATCTCTGAGAAAGTGGTATCTAACTTCTATATGTTTGCTGCGACCATGGCTCACGGGATTTTTAGAGAGATTGATAGCAGAAACATTGTCAATCTTAAGCTCCAGTGGTGTCTTCATAGGAATCATCAACTCCCTCAGAATTTCAGTTAACCAAATTCCTTGACATGCTGCATAGCTACCAGCTATATACTCAGCTTCGCAGCTGGATAGAGCCACAACAGGCTGCTTCTTGGAGCACCATGAGATTGGAGATCCATTAAGCAAAAACACATAACCTGATGTGCTCTTCCTCTCAACATAGTCACCCCCGTGATCCGAGTCTGTGAAGCCAATAAGCTCTAGATTTCCTCCATCAGTATCGTGTGTTCCAAAGCGGAATAAGATGCCAAAGTCTGCAGTACCTTTGTCGTATCTTAACACTCTTTTGGCTGCCAGCATGTGTGTCTTCTTCGGTTTTCCCATAAATCGGCTTATCAACCCTACGCTAAATGACAAATCCGGCCTACTGTTGCATAAGAACCGTAATGAACCAACAATCTGCTTGTACACAGTTGGTTCAACATCATCTTCATTCTCAAAACTCAGTAACTTTAAGTTCACCTCAACTGGACTCTTTGCAGAGTTACATCCAGACATGTTGAAACGTTCGAGTAGCTCTTTAGCATACTTCCTCTGATGTAGTATCAGACCCGCTGCAGTGTAAGTGAATTCCATCCCCAAGAAATAACTCAGTTTCCCTAAATTTGTCATCTCAAATTCAGATCTCATAAGCTTCTTCAATTCGTTTATATGCACTAGGTTTGATCCAGTGATGAGTAAATCATCTACGTATAAACAGATGATCAACAACTCCTTTTCCTTGTCTTTTTTCACATACACGCCATGTTCCACAACACATCTAGTGAAGCCAAGTTTCATCAGAAACGCATCTATGCGTTTGTTCCAAGCTCTTGGAGCTTGCTTCAAGCCATATAAGGCTTTCCTCAACCTGTACACATAGTGCTCCTTGTCTTTGTTCACGAATCCAGGTGGCTGTTGGATGTACACTTCTTCTTCCAATGGGCCATGAAGGAACGCAGACTTCACGTCGAGCTGACACAGAGACCATCGTCTTGCGCAAGGTACAGCGATTACCAAACGAATGGTATCCATCCTAGCTACTGGCGCAAACACTTCGTTAAAATCCAAACCTTGTCTCTGAAGAAAACCCTTTGCTACTAGACGTGCTTTGTACCTCAACACAGATCCATCAGGTCTCAGCTTCCGCTTGAACACCCATTTCACTTCGATACTCTTCTTCTTAGGAGGAAGATCGACGAGCTGCCAGGTTCCATTCTTCTCGATGGACTCTATTTCTTCTCTCATTGCATTTCGCCACACAGGTTCCTTCAGCGCTTCAATTTCATCTATGGGTTCTGCCCCAGCCAGCAGAGCCATGTGAACAAGGTCACCTTCATCATCTATTTGTGCATCAGAGTAGATTTCACACTCATCAAATCTCTGTGGCTGAACCCGCTGCCTCCGTGGTCTCCCAGATTCATCACTTTGCACATGCCTCCCATCTTCTAACATCGTCGTTGACTCCATTAGAATGGAGTTATCGACATTCTCCATTATTCTGGTCTTCATCATCTTGGTGCATTTCTAATTCCAATCCCAACATTGATCTTCCAGAACCACCACATCACGACTTAGAGTGACATTCTCTTCAACTGGGTCGAAGAGTTTATATGCTCCAGTTGAATGATACCCGATGAACACCATTACTCTACTTTTATCTTCCAACTTAGATCTCCTATGATCTGGTACATGCATGTGTGCAAGTGACCCGAACACCCTCAGATAGCCAACTGTCGGCTTTTCTCCAGTCCACGCTTCAAGTGGCACCCTCTCTCCAAGCTTCTTCGTTGGACATCTATTGAGTAGGTGAACAGCTGTTGACACCGCCTCACCCCACAACTTTCGTGGCAGACCTTTCTCTTTTAACATACTTCTGGCCAGATTAAAAATCATCTGATTTCTCCTCTCTGTAAGCCCGTTATGCTGAGGAGTATATGGAGCCGTAACTTCATGTACGATCCCATGTGCTTGACAGTGATTCTCAAAAGTGGCAGAGACATATTCTCCTCCTCCGTCTGTCCTGAGTATTTTTAGTTGCTTGCCGCTCTCTCTTTCAACACAAGCCTTGAAGAGAATGAACATCTCCAGTGCATCGCTCTTTGCTTTAATCAAATACACCCAGATCATCCTACTGAATTCATCAACGAATGAAATGAAATATCTATTACCAACAATCGTTGGCACTTCAACTGGGCCACAAATTTCTGAATGTACAACGCCTAGACAATCTTTAGCTCTTCTGTTCAATTCGTTCTTAAACGATTTCCTCGTCTGTTTCCCTACCATACATTTTTCGCACACCGTTTCTGGTAGGGCAATCTCAGGCAAGCCGTGAACCATCCTCTTTGCACTAAGTTGTTGCAGACTTTTGAAGTTAAGGTGGCCATATCTTAAATGCCACAGCCAGCTCTCTTCATTGTTCTTTATTGCAGCCATGCACTCCGAATTTTCTACAGCTTCCAGGCTAACCTGAAAGGTTCTATTCTTGGAGATCTTGCTTCTCAAGATCAGCTTCTTATCATTGTCAAAGAGCTCAACCTTGTTACTCTCCATCACCACCTTAAACCCCTTTTGGATCAGTTGTCCAACACTTAGAAGATTGCACTTCATATCTGGAACAAACAGCACACCCGTGATTACTGCATGCGACCATTCTTCCTCCGAATCACAACATCTCCCATGCCTTCAACTGGCAAACTTGACTCTACTCTTCTTCGACTCATCAAAATTGATTAGCCAGTCCCGATGGCATGTCATATGATTCGAACACCCTGAATCAAGATACCACATATCGTGTTGAGAGTTGGAGCTTTCACCTGAAGTGGTCACCATCAGAGTTAGAGGTTCTGAATCTGAATCCTCTTGAGCGACGTTTGCTTCTTTAACCTGATGCCGCTTTTGTTTCCCTTCATCTGCATGACACTCTGATGCATAATGCCCATACTTGTTGCAGTTGAAACACTTTATGTTTCTTTTATCCTTCTTTGAATGATAGCTCTTCTCCGCCTTTCCATCCTTCTCCATTGTTACAGACCCATGATCAGACTTCCAGTTCTCTTTTGATCGTTTCCCTTTCCACTTCTTGGATTTCTTTTTCTCATCGTACTTGGAGTGATGCACCTTCAATGCCTGTTCATCGTTCTTGGCTGGGTTTCTGTCTATCATCCTCATTTCGTGGGCTTCCAGCGAGCTTTGAAGCTCTTCAACCTTCATCTTCGAGAGATCTTTCGATTCCTCTATAGCAACCACTATATAGTCAAATTTCCTTGGTAACGATCTCATGATCTTCTCCATAATCATCAGATCATTGACGACTTCCCCACACCCTTTCATCTGGTTCGTGATGGTAAGTACTTTGTTGAAGTATTCTCCAACCCTGTTGTTGTCCTCCATCTGCAGTAACTCATACTGCCTTCTAAGGGTTTGAAGCTTCACCTTCTTGATCTTCTCCCCTCCTATGTGACAACGTACAAGTATACTCCATGTTTCTTTGGCAGTGCTAGCGTTCTGGATTTTTTCAAAGTGGACATCATCAACGCACTGGTGAATGATGAAGAGAGCCTTGTTATCCTTTTTCTTGAACGCAGCTTTCTGCCCTTCAGTTGCACCATTGCCAAGCTCACGGACATCACCGTCAATAACATCACTCACGTCTTGGAACTTGAACAACACCCTCATCTGTGTGCTCCATCTCGTTCAGTTTTTATCCGTAAGTATTGGAAGGTTTGTTGTGGAAAAATCGCTCCCCTCCATTCTTCTTGCTTCAAGATCCAATGAATCCTACACACACTGTATTCTTGGTTTTCTTGAGACGCGACCCTAGGTTCCCATGTAACCTATGCTCTGGATATCAATTCTGTTGGAGAAAGATGAGAAGAGAATGAAAAATATGGTCTGTATATTATTCACTGAAATGAGACATAAAACGTTTATATATAGCAAAAACAATGACAGTGTATCAGAAAGAATATAACGGTAAAAACTATAAAAGTGTAAGATATTGAAGTGTGTTTGACTTCACTTCGAACATTTTAGGAGTACATTTTCTGTAAGGATGTTTCTAAAAGTTCATTCTGGAAGATATTATATGCTTTCCAGAAAATTTGTTCCAAATATTCTATTCCAAAAACTCTTTTTCGAAATACATTCAACTCATTCCAAAAATTATGTTCTTAAAATTTTATTCTAAAAGCTCTGTTTCAAAAGTTTCGTACCAGAAATCTTATTCTGAAAATTCTAAAAAACTCGTTACAGAAAAATCTCGGAAACCTATTCTGAAAGTTACTTTCAAGGAAAGTAAAATTGTCATTTTGAAAGCCTTAGCAGGTGCGCAAAGAAATTGTGGGAGTGCAGAAAGTAAAAGCCTTTGAGTCATTGTGATTTGTATGACTTACCCAAACCTGTTTTTATATTTTCCTGAACTAGAGGGACGTTCAAAAAGTAAAAGGGTAACACTCATTCTATATCAAGATGTCTAAAACCTTTAATATAAGTTCATTAATATGATAATAATAAAAATTCTCTTGAAAGTGAGCACAATGCTGGGAATATCCATATCACATAAAAGAATCCGGAATCCTCTATGTTACAGAAAAAGACATTTAATGGTACAACAATTTTGAACCTTAAAGACTTGAAAGAATCTTTATGTTGGTTCCAATTTCAATTACCATAAAAAAAAAATAATACTTTTTATGTTAATTTTAGTTTTAACTTACATCAAAGTATTTTATGTTAGTTATGATTTTAATAACATAAAATATTTATTGATTAAAAATCGACATAAATTGCGCGCTTAACAAACTTGTACATTTTTAACTCATCAATTTCTCATTCTTCATTTTTTTTTTCTCTTTATCCCATTCGGATGATCGACGTAATAGAGTGGAAGAACACAATAATTCCATATTTTACTTGAAAATATGGTATTATTGTATTGTTGTGCTGTATTTGACGTTTCTTCTTTAATAACATAATATTCACTCAATTATGTAATGAATTATATATCACGATCTTTCTTATATTCACTTAATTAATTGCTCAAAAAATATTCACAATTAATAAACCATTACCATATTAGTAAAATATTTTTTTTTAATGAAGAATATGTTTTTGAGAAAACAATATTTTTATTTTTGAAATCTAATATATCATAAGTTTTAAATTAAATAATATCATAAGTCTTCTGCGTCGATATATGTAAAGTTTCTATACTTTAGCTTCAAATAAATTATTAGTTCTTTTTTTTTCCTAAAACAGTTTGAAAATAACCTTGGTCCTTAATAACTACACTTAAAACTGTAACATTTTTCGAGGTCTGGGTCTAGTACATTGGAAGTTGCTCCTATCTCTCTCTCTCTCTCACACAGAAATATATAATATTGAAACCATTTTAATAAATTATCATGTAAGTATATTAAAATTAAATTTTGATCAATGATAAAAGTTATCATGCATGAACGGTCGTTATTTTCTAGCTATTATAAAAAAAATTAATTGTTGAATTGTTAAAATTTATAAATAGGTAATTAATGTTTAATTACGGTAGTATTTAATAGCACTGTGGATAACAAAAAATACTTCTACCACAGTGGTTCAATAAATCGGTCAGCCTTTTACTTTTTATTTCTGGTAACTGTTCCATTCATTAAATTTACACTGAAAAATAATTTTCGAAAATACCAATTTCATAATTTAAAATATTTTCCTAATATTTATTAGAATGAAACACATTTTAAAGAAGTTTCACTTCATCAGTTTTGTATAATTTTATTTTATTTTGTATAAACCAAATTCATGATACATTGAAAGAAACATGGTTTTGGCCAAAACCAGAGACATCATGTGCAGAGCACATGGAAAAATGAAACATGTGGAAGAATGATGAGTGGTTGGGTTTACCAATGCATTATTGACTCTCCAATTGCAGTCATTCCTTTTAGAACACATTCCAATACCAACTTTTTTAAAAGATATCCTCCAAAAATTAATATTAGTAATTAATTATTCACTTATTGATGGTATGCTACATTTATCATAATATTTATTCCGATAATGGGTTTCCATATATAATAAATATTACTGATTAATCTCACATCTTTTACTGAATATTATTAGATACATCCAACTCATAAATATTAGTAATTAATCATTTACTGATAAAATAGATGTATTTTTGATATCTAATGGTGAAATTTTCTATATTTAAAATTAATATTTTTATTAGAGCTGATAATCTAAAATAATTTTGTTTAAAAATAAAAATAAGAATATTATATGATATCTCTTGCTTTAAAAAAATTGAGTATTTTTGTTCACGGGATACCCTTCTCATACTTTTTCTCACTCTTCAATTAAAGAGTTTTGACAGACAATAAAAAATATTAAAGACATTTAATGAGGTAGTTCATGATATATTATTTTATCATTTAATAACTAATGAAGAAAATTTCAGAATAAAAAGCTTTTATTGAGTATTGGATGTGTTTTCCTAAATAAAATATATTTATATTTGATTTTCTTCTTCCTTGGTTATATGATCGCCTTCCCCGACAGGATTATTTAATTTGTTTTTTTCTTCTTTTTGGTGCAATTTTTCATCCAAAACAGTGTTGAAAAAAAAAGATGACACACAAACATCAACGTCACTATTTTGTTATTTTACTTATAACAATTTATATTTTCTTAGTATTTACCTCAATTTATTTTAGAAAAAAACACAATCATATGATTTTATTACATTTTATTTTATTTTGAAAACTACACTTAGAAAGCAATGTGGACTACACATTCTTCAATTATGGTCACAACGAGTTATAAATATAATCTCTGTAATTAGTTTTTTTTTACTAAACAATTTATTTATTTTTTCTTAGTTTTCTCGTCAACTATCTTCTAATTAATAATGATTCTAATTCTAACTGTAGGCATATTAGTCATTTCATTAAATAGTTCTGACTTAAAACATACATACTAAATAATTTCATTAGCTTTGAATTATTCAAATACCTGTACCTTTAAGTAACTTAATTTTTTATTTTAACAAAATAATAAATCAATTTTATTCTTCATTGTGGACTTTCATTAAGGTAAGTAATGGTTCTTATATGTCTGCCGATGGCGGCATATTTATTTATTTATTTATTTTGACTGCCGGATGGATATCCCTAATACAGGGTGAGGAGACTAATAAATTAAATATTGTTAATTAATTTTTAATTAATGTTAATTAATCCATTGGAGATAGGATCGTGTGATATAGTACCCGACAAACTTTGGAACGTCAACTTGCATCTAGATTGTCCACTTCTACATCAATTATTCATAACTAGTTATCTGAAATATATTTTATATAAGGTAAGTTTTATGACCACAGGATTTAATCAACGGTGAGGATCTTTGCGGGAGAGACAATACGGGTGCAGAGGATCACGTACCAAATTCGGAACTCATTTTTCTCGTTTTATTTGGGTTGGGCGTGTGTCATTCACCCTCTCAATAAACACATTATTTCAATAATATAATTCCAACATTTATTAAAAGTAATTTAGAAATATAAAAATATTATTAGGGTGTTTAAAAAGATGAATAATACCTATGAGAGAGTATGTAGATTAAATGGCCAAAATTACCATTGTTATGTGATCGAAGGAGATAAGATTTAAAATTATATTGTAAGAATTTAACTTATTTAAGAAAGAAAAGATTGGGGTTAGAAAAGGAAATAACAAAAATGGTAGTTGAAAAAAGTAAAAACTGAGCCACATGCATGGCTGCTTATAGGAGGGGATAATAATAATTGTTATTATTATATTGATAGAAGATTCTCTTTCTTTTTTTTTTTCCATTTTATTTTTGAAGTTAGTATTTTATTTAAATTTAATTAATTTTTTAAATGTAACTATTTTTCTAAATTAAATAAATAAAAATTATCTATTAAATAAATAAAAATTATCTACCGTATATTTATAATTATAATTATATTATTTTTTTTATAAAAAAATAACACATGTGTTTTCATTGTTAATAATAATAATAATATAATAATAATGTTATTGTTGGTAGCTGGCTAGTTACCATGATTTTGTCTGTATTCCTGGAATTTGCATTTCAGTGGTTTCAGTCATTTCAAATAGAGAGTCAATTTGTGTGAAACGGAGGGCTCTGAATTTCGGTCGACCTCCCACCACAGCCTTCTTCTCATCTCAGCCAGGTGAACTATTTCATTTCAATTCAACATTTTCAGCTACAAATAAAAAATTTGTAGTCAATGTTTTGTTTTCCTCATTGTTTCTTCTTGACTGAATATAATATTTTGTGACTTTGAAATTCGTCTCGAGAAAAAAAAAAGATTTCTTGACGGCTTCTTTTGGTTAAATTTCGATAGCTTGTGGTTTCTTTGGTGTTGCCATACATCTACTGAGTTTATTTTGGATATCTAATTTGTGAGACAAGGTACTGTCGAGCTTCAGAAATGGCTTCCGGAACTGTGCCAACATCGTTTTCCTCCCTCAAGACATGGGATTCCAGTCTGGGCTTTGCAAAAAACGTTGATTTTGTGAGAGTTTCCGATTTGAAGAGCATGAAAGCTGCGAGGAAAAGGGTATCAATCATCAGGAGCTCGAATCCTGGCCAGGATATTGTTGAACTTCAACCTGCATCCCCTGGAAGTCCTCTTTTGGGTATGAATGCTTTCTTAGCTTCACTTATATTGCTTTGTTTGTATTTTTTTTTTACTGTTTTAAAGTTCCGATTTTCTTTTTCGTCCGTCAAATTTCAAATTTGAAATCCTAAATGTTGTCTCGAACGACTATTTGGGTTTGTGCTTAACTACGAGTAAATATGTTGGTTCATTGAAACGGTTCAAAATTTGACTTTTAGTTCCTACGTTTTCTCAAAAGTAATGTTCATTCTTGTGTCTGGTTAGAGACTTAAGACACGTATTTCTGTTAAGATCTGGATAGAGTAAAAACCTATTTTTTAACTTGCATTATTTTATTTTCAGTTCACCTGATCCTTTCATGATTTTTTTATTGTAGTTCCTAGGCAAAAGTATTGTGAATCACTACACAAAACTGTCCGGCGAAAAACTAGCACGGTGATGGTTGGTAACGTGGCTCTTGGTAGCGAGCATCCTATAAGAATTCAGACCATGACTACAACTGATACTAAGGATGTTGCTGGAACAGTTGAACAGGTCATACAACTGTTAATTCTGTTTTGCAGTAATAATACTAGCTTCTGGCCAATTTACAGTGTTATGCCGATCTATTTTTCTCAATATAACTGCCTGATGGATGTAGTAGTTTTTTTTATTTATCTGATGTCTATGGGCAGGTTATGAGAATAGCAGATAAAGGAGCTGATATTGTACGGATAACAGTTCAAGGGAAGAAAGAAGCCGATGCATGCTTTGAGATTAAAAATACCCTTGTACAGAAAAAGTAAGTTTAAATTATATTTATTATAAAAAAGGACTTGATTGATATTGTAAGCATATATTATTTATGTATTTATCTGGATCCTTATTGATCTTTGTCCAGCTACAACATACCGTTGGTGGCAGATATTCATTTTGCTCCTACTGTTGCTTTACGGGTAGCTGAGTGCTTTGATAAAATTCGTGTTAACCCTGGAAACTTTGGTATGCACTTCTTTTATTTTATTTTCTTCATTTTTTTTTCGAATGTTGGCTTTCATTCTGAATCCAAGATGTTGATCTTCTGCAGCCGATAGACGAGCTCAATTTGAAAAATTAGAGTACACAGAAGATGACTATCAGAAAGAACTTGAGCATATTGAGAAGGTTAGGCCAACCATCTGTCGATTTCAAATTTTAGTGAAGAGGATGCAGTGTGCTAATTTATTAGTACTTCATTTTGGGTCCGCTTCTGTTATACACTCATATATGCCACCTTAGTCTTTACTGAAGATGTGGGAATAATGTTTTATGTCAATGTGATTAAAAAATGATCCGGTATACAGGAAAGAATTTGGAATACTGAATCATTCTGTCCACAAGATTCTTTCCTTAATCTTTATTTTCCAAAAAAAAAGCCAGGCTTTTACTCAAGTTGAACAGAAGTCTAAACTATAGATTTCCAGAACTGTGTCACTTTCGTATTTTCTTCTTGATGTATGGATATTGAAAAGTCTATTTTATTATTTTCAGTTCCTGCTGGATTTAATTAATAATACTGAATATGAACTATTGACCTATTTTAGCTTGAAAAAATGCCAGGTTTTCACACCATTGGTTGAGAAATGTAAGAAATATGGAAGAGCAATGCGCATTGGGACAAACCATGGCAGTCTTTCCGATCGTATAATGAGCTACTATGGAGATTCTCCTAGGGGGATGGTCAGCAGTCCTTTCCCCTCTTATTCTGCATCTTCAATACATTTTTTGTGTATTCATGTATATTCCTCAGAATTGTCGTTCTTACTAAGTAATGATTGGACAGGTAGAATCTGCTTTTGAATTTGCAAGGATATGCCGAAAGTTGGACTACCACAATTTTGTTTTTTCTATGAAAGCAAGCAACCCAGTTATCATGGTTCAGGCATACCGCTTACTTGTAGCTGAAATGTATGTCCAAGGCTGGGATTATCCATTACACTTGGGAGTTACTGAAGCTGGAGAAGGTGAAGATGGGAGGATGAAGTCTGCAATTGGCATTGGAACTCTTCTTCAGGTATGCATGTGATTAATTGCATTATTAAATGGAAATTATTCAAATTGCCATGAAAAATGAAAATATTTTTCCATCTGTGTTCATTACTGACTTACCGTGTATGTTGACAATATGATGTTCTTTAGGATGGATTGGGTGATACAATTAGGGTTTCTCTCACAGAACCACCAGAGGAGGAGATAGATCCTTGCAGAAGGTTGTCAAATCTTGGAATGAGAGCTTCTGAACTCCAGAAGGGAGTGGTAAGATTCAGAATAACACTTCAATAAGATGTTGCTAAACTTTCTAAATTTTGGTATCCTCAAATAGTTAGAACTTACCTTTGATGACATTACTTCCATCAGGAACCTTTTGAAGAAAAGAACAGGCGTTATTTTGACTTCCAGCGCCGAACTGGTCAATTACCCGTGCAACAAGAGGTGATATTATAAGCTCTATAAAAACACTTGAAACCATATGCACAAACAGGAACATTGTATTTATTTTGTCCTTCCTTCTTCTGGCACCACCCTTGTATTTATTACTGAAATCTCCATCTTTGGACAGGGTGAGGAGGTGGATTACAGAGGTGTCCTCCACCGCGATGGTTCTGTTCTGATGTCAGTCTCATTGGATCAGTTAAAGGTAACATTTTAATAACTCTTCGATTGTTTTCTTCTGTTTGTTTGACTGGATTTCTCTATCAGTATATTTGTTTACATGCACCACATTTCCATCACCTTTGTTTTTAATTTATTTAGAGGTGGGAATTGTCATTCTGAAAACTTCTCCCTCTTGATTTTTACAGACGCCAGAGCTCCTCTACAAGTCTCTTGCAGCCAAACTCATTGTTGGCATGCCATTTAAGGTTTTTGTTACTCTCTTTTAATGGATGAATGTGTTGTGGATTTAAACAAGTAATTATTGACATAGTATGGCCTATATATTCAGGATCTGGCTACTGTAGATTCAATTTTATTACGGGAACTTCCTCCACTAGATGATGCTGAGGCTGTAAGAACCTTCACTGTGGCAACCAAGTCTAAATTTACTTGTTGTACTTCATTTTCCATCAAACTATTTTGGCTTTGTCAATAGTTGTGACGATTGGATTTTTGTTTCCTCTTTGTGATTTTGGATGCTGTGATCAGCGACTAGCTCTCAAGAGACTCGTCGATATTAGCATGGGGGTTATAACTCCTCTGTCGGAGCAGCTAACAAAGCCATTACCCAATGCATTGGTTCTAGTAAACCTGAAGGAACTATCTACAGGAGCTTATAAACTTTTGCCACAAGGTGCTGTTCATTCTCTGAGCCCCATTTCTCTTATGTTTAGATTCCAAATTAATTACAGGGACCTCCCTTCAGTTTAATAACATTGATCAGACCTTGTTTTGAAAACTATGCTAAGCTCCCTTATTTTTTGAATTTTAATGTAAAAGCTAAAGGGGGTTCTGATAACATCTTTTCCTAGTCCACTTCAAATTCACATGATCTTATATCAATTCGTAACCTATCAGGGACACGCTTGGTTGTGTCAGTAAGAGGTGATGAGTCTTTTGAAGAACTGGACATTCTTAAAGGTGTTGACGCTACTATGCTTCTCCACGACCTGCCTTATACAGAAGACAAAGTTAGTAGAGTGCATGCAGCCAGGCGGTGAGAAAATTATGCATAATTATTTGTTGCAGCAATCTGGCAATCTGAATCCAATCCGTATAACTGATTCACCTTGCTTTCTAAGTTTAACTGATGAACACTAAATAGCGAAATGAAATCATAATTGATCGGTGATAAGTATAACTGATCTGAGCTGCTTGTATATATGATTCCATTCCACAAAATTAGTCTTCATTGGTTCTTAAATTTTTCTAATCGTGATTTCTCTGTGGTGGTGTCAGGTTATTTGAGTTTCTATCCGACAACTCTCTAAACTTCCCTGTTATTCACCACATCCAGTTTCCAAATGGGATTCACAGGTAGTTTTTCAAGTTATAGTAATATGCAAAAAATAAGTAGTTCTTATGAAACCTAATCACTACTTCTTGTAGGGATGACTTGGTAATTGGTGCTGGTTCTGATGCTGGGGCCCTTCTGGTTGATGGGCTTGGAGACGGGCTTCTTCTGGAAGCGCCAGACAAGGATTTTGAATTTATTAGAAACACTTCTTTCAATTTGTTGCAAGGCTGCAGAATGAGAAATACAAAGACAGTAAGTAGATCAAGCGCAGACAAAACATGAATTGACTATGAAAAAGAAATAACCTTGTTATTTATTGATTTGCCTGACATGAACATGCAGGAATATGTCTCATGTCCATCCTGTGGCAGAACGCTGTTCGATCTCCAAGAAATAAGTGCAGAAATTCGGGAGAAGACCTCACATCTCCCCGGGGTTTCGGTAATCACCTTATCCTTTCTTCTCTAATCGTGCTCCTACCTCCCAGTTGCAACAATGTAAACTAATTTCATCTGAACAAAATGGGAAATGCCTTTGATTTGCCATGTTTACTTTCTCTTACATCAGATTGCAATCATGGGATGCATTGTAAATGGACCCGGTGAGATGGCTGATGCAGACTTTGGGTATGTAGGAGGCACTCCTGGGAAGATCGATCTCTATGTTGGAAAGGTAACAACATTCTACATACCCAAATTACTAAAGCTTATCAAAATGAAAAAGAAAACTCAACTTTTTTCCAAATTTCTATGTATATTGAATGGATTTTGACATAATGTTCAATGAATTATTGCAATTACAGACAGTGGTGAAGCGTGGAATTGAAATGGAGCATGCAACCAATGCCTTGATTGATCTAATAAAAGAGCATGGACGCTGGGTGGATCCTCCTGTAGAGGAGTAAAAGAGGGAATTCAATTTTGAGATTGGCAATTAAGGTTATTGTAAAATAGTTATTGCACGTAGGTAAGTTAAGCACTGAAAGCTTAAGCTGCAGCATAGTTTGAAATTCCTTCTACCAAATATTATCCCAACACTATCGATCTTGGGACGGGGAAATCAACAGTTACATCATGTATACAGACAATACAGTGTTTCTTTGCCCCATCAATAATACCAATAATAACACTTGGAATATTCCAGTGATATTATTTGTCCATATTGGACTGTTAACATCGTTTTCATGTCAATGATGGTGACTCTATTTCTTAATTACTATTTCCCATCGGTTTAAAGCATAACAGTTGACAGGAAAAAGGGCAGCAAACAAATCAATAAATTCATTCCCATGTGCAATGAGTCTATCGAATTAGGTTGACTACAAGAATTTGACTTGTCAACCATATCAATTGAATTAGTCAAAACTGATTTGATGTTGACTGGTTTGTTGAATGAATAAACAAGCAGTTTTTATATAAATAATGTAAAGACTTTTGATAGTTTTATTCAATCTCAAAATCAAATTATCTCTATATGTATCTATTTGATAATTATATTTGTTATGAGTCTTAATGTTTTCACTGAATATATAACAATGAAACTTATTTTATTTCAACCTAAATCAAATTGGTTCACCTTAAAAGTTTTTTTTAAACTTAAACTAGTTCGATAATCCAGTAAAATATTTAAAAAAAAAATTGAAAATGCTTACATTTGAGTAACATTATATATTTTCTATATTCTTTTCATTTGTTTTCAATAAAGACGTACTTTTTGTGCCTTAAAGTAAGCGTGAATAAAATCAAAAGTGATAACCAAATTTAATTTTTGCTTAATATTCAGTTTTTGTAAATTAATTTTAATTTTTTGATTTAATGATAAAAAGGAGGACTGGGAATAGTATGTTAGAAGATGTAGAAAACATAAAAGAGTGTTTCATCTTACATCTCAACATCTCATCCTGCACTTTTAAAAATTATATTTTTAATCTTTTGCACCTCAAACTTTTTCAAATTAATAAATAATTTTTAACTTTTTCTCTTTCCTATTTAAATGACTCTACACCCCTTTAACTTTACATTCATTTAATAAAATTTATAATTTAATAAATATGTAATTTAATTTAAAAATCTAATATTATTTCAAATATTTTTATATTTTAATAATTATTAAAATATAATTTATATTATTATAATAGTTATATTAAAAAAATTAAAATTGAAATAATTAAAATAAAAGTAATAATAATAAAAATAAAGAAACAAAAATAATAAAAATAATAATATAAAATTTGATTTGATATATATAAATATATTAAATTATATTAAAATTTTAAATTAATGAAATAAGATTTCGAAATTTTTAGATTTTTTTATTTATAATTTCTTTAATTTAAATTTTTTAATATTATTATAATAATATAAATTATATTTTAATAGTTATTTAAATATAAAATATATTAAATAATATTATATTTTTAAATTAAATTAAATAATTAATAAATTATAAATAAAAAACAAATTTATAAAATCGGAACTGGAAATCCGATAACTATCTTGTCGATATCAATATCAATATTTGATGATTATTTTTTCTAATTTTATTTTCTATTTAAAATTTAATAATAATTAATTTAATTTAATATTTTAATATAATTTAATATTTTATATATATTAAATCACATTTTATATTATTATTTTTGCTTTTATTTTATTTTTATTACTTTTATTTTAATTATTTTACTTTTAATATTTTTAATATAATTATTTTAATAATACAAATTAAATTTTAATGATTACTAAAATATGGAAAAAATACTAAATTATATTAGATTTTTAAATTAAATTAAATAGTTATTAAATTATAAATAAAAAACAAAGTTTTAAAATTTTGTTAGACGGATGTAATTTTAAAGATGTGTATGATTACTTTAATAAAAAAACTTAATACCTCAATTGGTCCTTTTATTTGTCTGCTAATCTCATTTTGGTCTTCAAGTTTTAAATTGTCTCAATTGGGTCATAATTTTTGTAAAAATACACAAATTTTACCCTAACCGTTAAGTTGTCTCAAACGGCGTTAATTGATGGTGGGATGAATTTTTTATTTTAGGCTTAATCCCTCTTTTGGTCCTTATTTTTGTGTGAAAATCTCAGTTCGGTCCTCAAGTTTTTTCTCAAGTCCTTATGAAATGCAAACATTTTACAACATTTTACCCCAACCGTTAAGTGTATTGAGACGGCGTTAACTTTGAACTGAGCTGTAATTTTTTTTTATGTTTTAAAATCATTAAATCCACGTGGCTATAGTATTTCTTTTTCCTTCCAATCACTGATCACAGTTCACTCATTCCTCTACCCTCAAACCCCCCGACTCACACCTTTTCTCCCTCTCAAACTAAAAAATGTTGTCGTTGTCGACAGTTCAAAAATTATGACCCAATTGAGACAATTCAAAAGTTGAGGACCAAACTGAGATTTTCACACAAACATAAGGACCAAAAGAGGGATTAAGCCTAAAATAAAAAATTCATCCCAGCATCAATTAACGTCGTTTGAGACAACTTAACGGTTAGGGTAAAATGTGTGCATTTTTACAAAAATTATGATCCAATTGAGACAATTTAAAACTTGAGGACCAAAATGAGATTAGCATACAAATAAGAGGACCAATGGAGGTATTAAGCCATAAAAAAAAGAGAAAAAGTTAAAAAAATATTTATTAAGGTTAAAAAAGATTTTAAAAAAATTAAAAGTGTAGAGTGAAATATTGGAGATGCAAGGTAAAACACTCAAATTGAATGTAAAGTTAAAGGGATGTAGAGTTACTTAAATAGGAAAGAGAAAAAATTAAAAATTACTTATTAATTTGAAAAAGTAGAGGTGCAGAAGGTTAAAAATGTAATTTTTGGAGGTGCAAGATGAGATGTTAGAGATGTAGGATGAAACACTCAAACATAAATAGCTTGACTTTTGTGTTGCTGGGCTTTAAGTTTGGGCCGCAAACAAGATTATGGATGTTGCTCCCTCCACCTCCACGTTTGCACCCTCCACCTCTCTAATTTTCTTCAATTTTTTCTTTATTACAAAAATAACATTTTTCTTTATTTTTTTAACCTTTTTAATTTTTTACTTTTTTACTTTTAATGTTATTTAGTAACCCTTCTAATATAATTTTATTCTCTTTCACTTTTTCACTACCGCAGTCTCACATCCCCACATTATCGAAACTTTTCTTCTTCTTCTTCTCTTATTTTCTTTTTTCACTGTCACACCCCCACACTCCCACACCCTCACAGAAACTTTATTTTTCTCTTTCACTTTATTCTTCCTCTTCCTGTTACCTCTCTTATTTGTGATTTCCATTTTTTTTCTCCATTTCCATTGCTTTCATTGTCACTGAGTTGGCTCCATTATGAAGTTTTGGTTTACAAAGAAGAGTATGGTTGATAAACGAATATTGACATCCGTTAATGTTAGTCAAGAAAGGATAGATGAGAAATGTTAACATCCGTTAAAGGGATTTTTATATCCGTTAAAGAATTCTCAAAAACTTTATAATTTCAAAGTATTAGTTTAAAGTTATTATTTTTTACATTATCTATATATTTATGAAGTTAGTTTAATAATATTAATATTATGTAAATATATATTTATGTTTTTATAGTTTTTATTCTTTTTAATAATTTTGTAATGAAAAAAAAATTAAAAAACGGATGTGCACATCTGTCACGGATATCAGGATCCGTTTGATGACAAACGGAAATGAGCATCCATTTCCCTTCATTATTTTTCTACAACCTCCATAGTTAAGGAATTGTTTAATAGCTAATGAATGAACGAATTAATATAATAGAGAGGTATCTTGTGAAATGTAAATTATGGATTGAGTGATAGAAACACGTTCCTGCATGACAGGCCAATGACACAGATCCCAGAAAGCAACAAAATAAAAGTGGGATCCCACCTGCGTAATCCTTCCAGGATTTTCCATTATTCCTTTTAAATAAACAGTTTGTATTTAATCAACAATTAGAGCTCCAGGAGAGAGATGCTGAACTTTCTTCAATATATCTTGAAACGGTAGAAAATTGGAGAAAAAAAAATAGTTTTGACTTCTTTACAATCCTGACAACTGTTTGAGCTTTCAAACAACTCACTAACGCCTTCTAATGCACCACCACTACTTCAATTTTCTTTTCCATTTACAAGATCAGACCAAAATATATGTATACATTGAAGTTCAATTAATACAAAGAGATTCTATAAAAGGATCGACTTCCTTGATTCCATATTCTTCTACCTAGTCTGCACTAACTAGGTTCTACACCCACATTGTTCCCTACTTTTCCATCATATTATGCTACCTTATGTTACTTTCATGGAAACGCAGGTTTTGATGCAAGGAGAGATACGAGGGAAGATCCTCGGCCATGGGAATGCAAGAGAAAAATCGATAAATTGGTTTTTTGTTGTAATGTTAGGGTTTGAGTTTGAAGAACTCAAATTCTAATTTTGTGTTTCATTTCTTCCTTGGTAGAAAAAAGAAACTGAGTACACAAATTTTTGGACGGATCTCAAAATTCGTGTACTCTTGATTCTTAAATGGATGTCAACATCTGTGACATTCGTTTCTCTTCAGCGGTTGTTAATGTCCGTCAACGGAGATTCACATTCATTTAAGAATTTAACACATAGTCATATCCGTGTTTAAATTTTACTAAAGGGCAAAAGAGAAATTGAGAGGTGCAGAGAGCATTATGTAGGAGTGGAGGGAGTAACTCCCCAAGATTATTTTATGGGAGTTGATCCCTCCACCCTTACGTTCCGGCCTCACCTCTCCAATTTTTTCCACATCTTATTTTATTACAAAAATAACCTTTTTACCTTTTTTTTATTTTTTTTTACTTTTACCCCTATTTAACTAATTTAACTCAAAAACCCTAATTTCAATTTTAGTAACGAGCATCAACACTTCTTCTCTCTTATTCTCACCCCCTTTTCCAGATCCGTTTTTTAACCAAGTAACTTTCAAGATTTGTTTCCCCACCCCAAGTCCCAACAGTTCCTCTCTTTCGTTGGTGCGACGGCAGCGGTGCGGCGTGCAGTTGGTGTGTGGCGGTGCGATGTGCGGTGGTTGTATGTCGACATCCGTTTTACCTTAAACGGATGTTGACATCCTGTTGAAGATGATCAAATCCGTTTAAGGGTTTAGGCTATTTTTAAGAGTGGATAACGTACCTACCTTCGCTGTGCACGTTTCTCCTTCAACCACCACGCCTTCAAACACAACCACAGAGACGACAAACTCTGCACAATTGCAACTTTCCTTCCACCACCAGCCAACGATTCCTCACAGTGAAAGAAAGAGAGCATAAAGAATTCGAATAAATATAATGAAACAGAAACGAGAGAAAGAGAGAGCAGAAAATATAAAGTGAGAAAAAAAATAGGTTTTGTACAGTAGAAGATTGGACTTAAAATTAATCTAAAAAATAAATTTTACTTAAAGATATAATAAGAATATAAATAAAAAAGAAGGGATAAAAGTGGAATAGGGAAGTGGAGGGCAAAACGTGGAGGTGGAAGAATCAACACCCTTATTTTATTTAAAAACAAAAGGAGTGGGGTGTGAGCTTAGCAGACAATGATGCCAATTGCAAATTTTTATACTTTCTTTTATGGCTATTACTTCCAACACCCTATCATTCCATAATTCATTTTCCGGAACTTCTATTACCGAAAAAAATGAGATATTCATGTTTTTAGTACTACTAACAGTATAGATAAATGAATCATGAGGTGGTTCGTCGACAGGTATGACGAATATTCTACTCCTAAACAATGGAAAAAGCCTCCACTTTGTATGATGGTAGTACTGCCATAGACAAACATATTGTCATCTACACTTACCACACATCGAATAACTGGTGGAGTTTGCGAATGAGACGTTCCAAGATTCTGACTATCCTTTTGCGTCTCCTTATACTTAAAAAGACTATCAATTCAATAGAAAAGAAACTTCCACTTATTATCTTCGTTATAGAAGTAAGATTGGCCATAAAGAAAGGCAAAATAACATTATTTTTAACTTATAAATACATGTACAAAGATAAAGAGATGAAGAAAAAAAAAACATAACAAATATAGAAAGAGAGAAAAAGATAAACAAAAAAGAAAGGAAGAGATAAACACAAGATAGGAACACAAAAACAAAATTAATAAAACAAGATAAAATTGATAGAAAGGATTGTATTATTCTTTATTTTTATTTTACTATACATCTATTACTAACTTTTTCTAAAAATAAAAAGTTATGACTAGATAATTTATTTTTCTAATTATTAACTTTAATTTAAATAACAAACAACGTAAAACAATTATCTAATTTGAATTTGTTTTTTGAATTTTAATTCTTTCAATTTCTTTCTCCTAATTATTTTTTAAATAACAAAATTTTACATTACACTATAAAAAAAATTAAAATTACAGTTAATCATACTCAATAAATAAATATACATTTCAAAATATTTATTAAAAAAAGGAAAACCAAAATTTTATAATACTCAAACATCTTAAAATTATAAAAAAAATTATATAGAAAAGCTCCAACTTTTATTTTAATATTTTTTTCTTAATAAAACATTTTCAATAAATTTTAATATTTTTTCGATTTTATAAATTTTATAAATATCAATTAAAAATTTTGATATTTTGTTATATTTTTATTTTTTTTAGTTAAAACTATGTTCTAAATAAAATTTCTATATTTTTATAGGTTTAATTATTTATTTTTATATCTTTAAAAATCAAATATGACATTTTTCCAGTTAGAAAATAAAATACATGTGAATATAGTGATAGTAATAAAGATGTCAAAGACATATTTCAAGACTCTGTCATATTAAATTTGGACAGCCCAAAATAAGAAAAGAAAAATATGTAGAATGTGTAGCATTTTTGCTAATTGTACCTTATCAATTTTATTCTTGCATCCCATCTTTCACAATTTTTTTCGGAATAAGAGTAGCTGATTGTCTTTTGCTAAAGTGGAAGAGTGTCTTCGGAATTTTATTTTCCAAAATTGATTTAATACGTTCTGAAAAATAAAATCTGAAATTAGATATTTGCCCCTCTCAATTTATCTTTTCCCTCTCCAACATTTTTTTTAATTATTATTTGCGAAAATGATTTTCTAATTTGATAAAAGAATTTAAAATTTAACAACAAAAAACTTATTTTTCTTGTGTTGAAATTTAAAAAATATTCAGCGAAAATTAATTTTTAATGCATTAAAAATATTATTTTTTTAATATTTGTGATAAAATTTTGAAAAGTTAAAACGCCAATTTCCTTCATGCCCATTAATTAGTGTATCATTTATCATATATCAAATTTGATTAACTAAAAAATATCACATGTCAATGTCATTAATTTCTTTCGTTTTAAAGTTTTCCAATTCTTTTATTTTTCAATTCATATATATATCTATATTAAATATATTAATATAATAATTAAAAGTATTACTGTAGATATATTTATGTACAACATGACTATATTTATTTTTATTTTCATTTTTCCTTGATTGTAAAAGGATACCTTTACCTCTAATTCTAGATGTTTTATTGGTAAAAAAATTGTTTAATTTATGTAAATAAATCATTTTTTACCTTACATCATATTAAAGAAAACAAACATTAAAGTGAGTAAAGTTATTTAGTATGATATAATATTGTACCGCCATATAAAAAAGATAAAATTAAAATCATGTATTAATAAAAAATTATAAAACAAAATCTATATTTTTAAACTTGACAAATTTCTACACACATATTATGATTAAATATTGTAAGAAAAGAAAATATGAAACATGATTAGTATTGAAAAATATAAAAAAGAATATACATCAGAATCTTTATTACTAATAGCGGCAAGAGGCAATTAAATGTGCAAAATGAAAATGATGACGAACATGCTTTTAGGAAGATAGAAATGCTTGGCAATGGTAATGGACGAAAGCAAATTAAAAGAATCTAGAAATTATGTTTAACATATGAAGAAAACAAGCATATAGAGGAAGAATGCGTTCAGAGAAATTCTCTCCTTACGGCGTATGCATACCGAGAGCGACGTATATTCTGCTTCCGCTTCTTGTACACCATTCCCACCAATACTGTCACGCTCGCCGCCACAATTACTCCAATCCCTAATCCTGCTTTCTTGATCCAACTTAATCCTCCTCTTGAAGAATTTTCTGTTCTTTCATCCTCGTCGGCGTGGATATTGTCCCCCTGAGAACTTCCCGGCGAAGGCGCCGGTGAGGAGCCGGGACTCCGCGAAGGCGACGGTGAACCTAGAGGTGAGCTGGCGGGGGAAGGTTTCGGAGCGTGGACGGACGGTGACGGAGATGGAGAGGGAGAGCGTGGTTCGGAGAGAGCAAGGTGCAGTGAAAGAGAGAGGAAGAGGAGAAAAAGAGGAAATAATGTGACATTTGGCATTGATTAATTATTTCTAAGAAAAAAAGGAATAAAAAGAAGAGAAATAGTGTTGATCTGAATCGTGAAGAGTGTTGGAAGTTGAAGATATGGAAAACCTGTTTATCTGAGTCTGCAGCAAGTCACAGCACGCATACAGCGATGAAGCGCTTTTCAATCTGTTATTTTTTTATTTTTTTTTTTCATGTTCTATGGGTTTAAATTTAAATAACAATGATGTCTATTTTATGGTGACGCATTTGATTCACAGTTTTATATAGATGATATAAAACATCAGGATGTACTCAAATATAGTAATTAATACTAATGAGAATATTGTGAAAACACTTGTTAAAGAACTGATCAATGAAAAATATTTAAGGAAAAATATACTTAGTAGTATATTCACATTTTTTTTGCTCGTTATTTTCATTTTTTTTTAACAAGCGTACAGCACAATATTTACTAATATTTGGTATCTAAATATAAGAAACAAAAGAAAGCGAAACTTCGTCTCTTGGATCTCCCAAACGCCAAGTTGATTCTAAACACGCCAATTCCATTTATAGGTTTCTATTTCAAGAATTTAAAGCTCCTTAACCGTTTGTATTTTTCATAAAAATAAACTTGTTTGGGTTGGTAAAATCATTGAGTGGCAAAAGTAAAAGAAGGATTGATCTAGATCAAGACTCGGTTTTGTATATTATTTAATAATTGTAAATAAAAGTATACTGATTTTTTTTACTAATTTAATGGTTTGTTATCTAAACTATTCATCTAAAATATTTCTAAATAAATAAATGATAATAATAACAATAATATGATTAAATAAATTTATTTTTATATATATTAAAACTCATTGTAATAATAGCTTGATGAACACCAATAAAATGTAACAATTTTAAATTAGTGAAAGTTTATGAAAACTTTTGTGCTTAACATATTTTGTAGGAATGATGTCTATGCGTTTCAGATGTTTTGTATATACTTTGTGGTAGGCAACGCCCGCATGCAAACATCCTCCCTCACCAGAAATCATTTTGATCTTCTTCTCTTTCTCCTCCCCCATCAAACATCCATAGATAACAAACTTATACATTTATCCGGCCACCGATACACCACACCCTTAATTTTTCTTCTTACTTTCTCACTTTCTTTTTATAATTCATCCTTCTGAATGCTTTTGTCATGGCACCATTTATTTACCTTCTCCTTCACTTTCCTCTCCCAAATCAGTCAGGAATCAACCAGAAGTGGGATAAATGTCCCCCCATTATATTTAACTGATGATTTTAGAATTTTGTTAAGTTGTCCACTAAAAAAACTGAAATATCAGCCGAAAGTACTCGAATGGAAAAAGAAATTAGGTACAAAATTTACTTTTTGTAAAGTACTTAGGTGCGTTTGACACTTCACAAATGAACCTATCCTATCTTGTATATAAAAATAATGCATATAGAAATATTTAAGGGAAAATTTTCCAAAGGCCCATCAACTACTTATTTTTCAGTTATCAGTCATCGATATTGCTTATTAGCCTATATACAGCCTCTGCACTGCACCCATGAGCTTACATACTCCTCACTTCTGGCACTACATAGACTTGTGCGAGGTTAGTGAGTTGAGAGGTTCCCTTGCGTGCATGTTTCATTTCTCCTTCAACAACATTATATTGATGATACAGAGAAGAAAAACCATAGCCAATCAAGTAGATACATGCAACTTTTTCATTATTAAGAGTACGGAGAAAAAAAAAGGTAAAGTTTAGCAGGGAATTTATTGAAGTCTCAACCCAAAAATTATAAAGTGCTCACAGTTGTCAAATTTGAAGTTAATAGTAATACATATGTTGCCTTGCAATTGTGCCACTTTCTGAATCTAACCTCCCTCCGTCCCCACATTTTTTATTGGCCGGGGTGAGAAGAAGTAGCAGATATATTTCACCCTCAGTCACATGTTATCATCAATCTGGATTATAGCTTTATAAAGAAAAAAATGTTACTTAACTCTTCATAATTCATCTTTCACATCACTATTGCTACTCTGTCTCTCTTTGTTATCAGAGCTCTCCTTGGCGCCAGAGCTCTCCTTGGCGCCAGAGTTCTCCGATTGAGTAGTTGAGGTTGGTTTCTGGAGCTTGAATGGAATTGATGCATGTTTTTTGAGGAACTTGTAGAAGGCCACCACAGTACGATCTGTATCAACAGTAATCTGCACACGCAATTAACCAATTACGTGTGTTTTAATCACCCAATGATAAAATCATATGCATAAGCATATTTAGAATAGCTAAATTTATAAAATATGTGCTCTTGCTTAATATTCACTTACAGGTTCAAAACTCTTGTTTCCTGCTGGGAAGAAAAGAAGGGTGGGGTATCCGTCGGGCTGCCAAGTGAAAACAGATTAATAGTCACAATTAAATTCTCATATCTTTCATTACTCATTAAAGATGGATCCATTAAAGGAATAGTAGATTCGGATAGTAAACCTAAAACCTAGTAAGAGTTAGCACTTAACAACGTTTATATTGATAATTAACAATAGCATGTAACAAATGCTTGCAAATAAAATCTGGGCTAACCTTAGCCCTGGGGTGCTCATTTGTTGTTCCATCCATCTTGGCTATTACAAGAGACTCGATACTACGAAGATGTTTCGCAAGCTTGTCATATATTGGCTCCAGTGCTTGGCAATGGCCACACCAGGGAGCATAAATCTGAGTCAAGCAAGCATTAAATTAACAAGATAAAGGTGCAGATGCAAATAAAACTGAAAAAGTTTAGGGTTAAAATTTCACCTCAAGGAGAACATCCTTTGACTCATCCAAGACAATTTCATCAAAATTATTCCCAACTACTATTTTCACATCACCATCATTCTGTTATAAAGTTAGGAAGCACATCAGAAATGAAAAGCTAAATTAATAGGACATAATTGATGGTTGGAATATAAAATAACATACACTTTCAGGGATTGGATCTGACTTGTAAAATGGTTTCAGCTTGTCATCGAGAAAATCTTCCCCAAATGCCTGTGAAAAATGGAGATCAGAAATTTAGTCAAAATTATTGCTATCAAACCTAATGAAGTATTGATAAAAGCATCCACGCACACTTCCTGGCATGTCAGCAAATGAACAGAAACCTATGCAAAAAGTACCTTAATTCTGTCAACAGTCACCTCTCCGTCAAGCACAAATTTTCTTCCATCATCATTCCCAGTGTATCCAAGTACCTGCATTGAAAATTCCACTGGTTAATTAAATACACTTCCAAAATATTTAAAGGATGTAATGTTTATGTCATGATTTTCGTGGCACATCATTTAAATAAATTTAAAACAGTGAAGAAGAAATAATTAATTTTGGAGCATTAAATATACTTCCCGATGATTTATAGAATGTAATATGTTAATTTCATGATTTTCATAGCTTATCATTTAAATAAAATTAAGACAGGGAAGAAGAAATGATTACTTTTGGACCATCTCCACTGATACCAAAGTATTCTGAAACAGGCTTTCCAACATCTTCATTATCCAGATCAACGGATACAAAGATCAACTACAATAGATAATAGCAACAAAGTTAAATCATTTCTAAAAAAAATCTAAGTACGCGTTAGGGGCAAGAGCTAAAAGAACAATATGTAAAACTTTTATCAGTAAAATGTAGAAAGTAAATTTTATTCTTCCCTACATATAAAATGATGGAGAGGGGGCTATCAGTGAAATGTAGCAAGACCAGAATGAAAAAACAAATTTCCGATATCATTAGGGGCAACTTCAATACTCTGATGATTTTAAAACGAACTGGATATTTGCAGATACAAGGATGTGAAGGTTAAAAGGTGTTTAGCTTAGAAACAATTCTGTACAGCACTTCCTTTTGTACTCATCTAGATCTAAAGCTAATCAAATCAGAACTAGCTTTCAGAATTCGAGCAACTACCATGCCTGTAAGATTTTAAACCTACTTCGTACCTAGTTATCCACTTTTTAAGTTTAGCAAAAGAAAAGTACATCCACCAAGAAACTAAATCACATGTCATCGTAACTATATCTGAGAAATCCTTCCTTCCAATCTACTTTCATGACCCACTAAGGAGTGCCCTGCCCCAGAATTCGAATGAAAAACAATGAATTCCATTTCAATTTGCACTCTTCTGATTCTGAAATTATAGACATGCAAATTTGTCCAGAGAAAGAATGACATAGCGGTAATAATTAGTAGCCTGTAAAAAATATACCTTTCCCTTGAAAGATTTTGCTGCTTCTTGAAATACTGGGATGAACTTCTCTGAATCATTTGAAGTCGCAAACAGCAACACCTAAAATTATGGTTTCAAACACAAAGCAACGTTATGAGAATATTTTTCTTAAGAGATTACAATATAATAACATGCATGTATATGAATACCTACCTGTTTCTTGATTGAATTTTCGAAAACTGCTGGGGCACTTTCTCTAGTAAAAATTGTTACCAAAGGAAGCTTGTTTGAAAAGACAAAGTCCGTTATTGCAGACTTCTCAAATTTGCCATCTGCTTAGACATAGAGAAAATAAGTCATTGTTAACAAGAAAAGAAAAAACATGGCAACTGGAAACAAAGACTAAGGATGAGAAATTAAACAAACCAAAGTGGCTAAGTTTTTCTTCCTCCTTCTTGACGAGGATCAAAGCTGGGCGCTTAGCATCGGCATCAATATGGAAAAGCTTTGCCACGTCAGAATTCACAGTCTGATAAAAATTGACATCATCCTCAAGTCTTGAAGCGGCAGCAAGCTCCTCACTCTCAGAACCCTGCACATTATGCATCACAGGATAATGAAACATAACAACCAACGGTTTCATTTGTCAAATAAAAAACAATCAACAATTTCATACATTCCAACTATATAGCTCTAGGATTGGATTTAATCCAGAGAATCAAATCAACAATTGCAGAAGGCATTAATATTCCAAAAGCGTCAGCTGCACGTGTGTCTGGTGAGTGTTTACAGAGTTAATTTTAGATCAAATCGATTCTGAAGTGATGTCATTTATATTTGAATGTTTTATTCTTAAAACATGTCGATAGCAAGTATGATTCTATGGATCCAATGAGATGCATGTAAATGTAAAGTTACTTTAAGTCAAAATCAATTCTGGACCAGAACTAACTCCGAAAGTAGAACCAAAATTGAGCATTTAGTAAGTCAACGTGATTGTATATTTATCAACCAGAATCAAACGATGCAATGGATCCAATGAGATGCACGTAAATGTAAAGTCACTTTAAGTCAAAATCAACTCTGTACCAGAACTAACTCCTAAAGTAGAACCAAAATTGAGCATTTAGTAAGTCAACGTGATTGTATATTTATCAACCAGAATCAAACAATGCGCGAAGAAATCTGAATACTTACAACTAAAGAGTTGAGGAAGCCCAAAACAACTTTAGTTTCGTTGGCCAAAATACGTTGAGCATCCTCCAATGTAGTCAAGTTGTATACACCAGGTCCAGTTTTCTTCTTAATCCACGTTACTATAGCATCCCTGCATTCCAATCGAGTTCAAACAAAAAAACAAAAAACGAGTCAGATCCAATCAAATCAAGAGTTGCAATGAGAGAGAGAGAGAGAGAGAGTGAGAGAGAGAGGGAGGGAGGGAGTCTTACTTGGTCCTTTGGCCATTATAAGGTTTGTGAATGCCATCAGCGAAGAAGTAGATAGTGGGGAAACCCTGCACATCGTATTGCTGCCCCAATTCATTCTCCTCCGTGGCATCGACCTTCGCCAAAATGACATCTTCGCCCTTGAGCTCGGAGGCGGCGGCGGCGTACTCTGGCGCGAGTGCCTGACAGTGGCCGCACCACGGCGCGTAGAATTCGACCATGACGAAGCGGTTGTTCTTGATGACGTCGCTGAAATTCTTGTCCTTCAAAACGACGACATCTTTCTCGTCAACCTGAGGCTGCTTGTAGGCCTCGGAGTCGTCCTCGAAGTCGTCGAAGTCGTAATTGGCGTCATCGAAGTGGTTGTCTTGGTGGTCCGGTGGGGAGGTCTCCTCTTCGAGGAAACTGAGGTCTTCATTGTCGTCGTCGGCCGCGGGCGGGGCGGCGCAGAGGGTGGAAGAGAAGGAGGAGAAGAGAAGGAGCGTGGCGAGGGAGAGAAGGAAAAGGATTCGCATTGTGAGAATGGAAGAAACTGAGATTGGGATTGCAGAGAAAGAAAAGAGCGATCTGGCTGTTAACAGCAGTGGAGGGACTCTATGACTATGTGCTGTGTGACTTCGTTGACTTTCAACTCAAATCAAATCAATTCTCTTTCTACCCAAAAATAAACGCTCACTCAATTTTTGCTGCAAATTGTTGAAACTACTGTATTAAATATCCAATTTTTAATTACTATATTTATTAGTAGTAATTGATAATTTATTGATGCCATTATTGCACTAGATTCGAAACTTGCGTACAATTTTTATACCTTCTTTTGCCTATTGTTGTGTAAACAAAGGAAAATAAAAGAAAATATAAAAGAAAAAACAAGAAAAGAAATATATTTATGAAGAAAGTGAGATGAAAATGAACTAAAAAATCTCATTTTCAAACGTGATAGATAAATAAATCAAAATAAAGTAACGGTATACTTTATAAAATTACAAATGAAATGAAATTGAAGGACCAAAATTGTATTTAAAAAAATACATTGACTCTTCCACTTTTTTAATTTAATAAAAATAAATAAAATAAAAAATGAAATTATTTACTATATGACTCTTTTATTTAATTATAACAAAATTTTTAATGGGTTGTTGATTTTAAAAAATCTAGAAGTTGAGATGTCAGCTTCAAATGTTACAGTACACAGCTAATGTAAGAGAATAAATTATGTTTTCATAGTGACAACAAAGTAGAAGATGATATAATCATACGTGCATGCGACAAAATATTAATATCAATGATAAATCTTGTGATCAAATATATATATATTGCAACAATGTCGTGTTATAAATTTGAAAAACCAACATCCTTTGCGCAAATTTATAATATCCAATCTAGTTCGTACTTGTTTTCAACATTTTATTTACTTTGTAATAATTACAAATTACAAATGAATAATATCGTTTCAGGACCAACGTACCTACAATAAGTCAATAAGCATAACAATAGAAGTTCTGCAACAACAACAAAAATGGTTTCTAAAGTAACATTGCGTACATGGCAAGGCTTATCATTGAAAAAGCTCACTCCCAAGAGTCACGGCACCAATCTCATCGTTGAATTGAGAATACATGGGAGCAATTTCTCTTTGAATCCGCTCCAGCTCTAGCACAATTTGCGCCATTGATGGTCTTCTACAAGTAGCATCCACACACTGCAATGCCAACATCAAAATTCGTCTAGCACCATGTTTTTCTTTGTATCCCAGTGTCATGTCAACAAATCTGTCCAACTCAACACTATTTTTTACCTTCAAATTAATTAAAGTTGGGATTAGTAAGCTTAAGTTGGAAAGTCCAAGAACAAGATCCATCAAGTTTCGAAGCATGGAGCATGTATATAGATATACCTGAAATGCTATATTTTCATCTGGGTGTAACATGTTTTTGTTATGTGCTTCACAGCCACAAATCAACTCTAGTAAGAACACCCCGAAACTGTATACATCACTCTTCTCCGAAAAGTTTTGTGGAAAGCTAAACCTTTGTTCATGGGAAATTAAAAACTCGTTTAGTTTCAATCAACAAGGAAAGTTAAAATTGTTCAGATTCTACATTTGAAGTTTTAGCGTACTCTGGGTCAAGAAAACAGTCTACATTTGAAGACGAGCCTGCCTGATCAACTTGTGTTTGCAGTTTGCAGAATCCATAGTCTGAAACCTTGGCAGTAAAATTTTCATCTAATAGAACATTGCTAGTTCTAAAGTTTGTGTGAACCAAAGGAGGAACCAAGCTGTGAAGATGTTCCACTCCTGATACAAAGTAAGATCGAACTGAGTGAGTTTTGAATTCCAAAAGAAACAAGATAATAAAAACCATAGCCAAAATTGATTTACCTTTGGATGCGCCTAAAGCAATAGACAACCTTCGCCACAAGTTTAACCTTCCAACAGGTAAACCTTCACTATCTGCACATTGCATAAAGACATGCATGAAGCATAAAATACACAACTCAAGATGCAACAAATCTCACGTAAACATGGAGTGGAAGATTACCATATAGGTGACTCCCTACATTGCCGTTAGGGAGATATTCATATACAAGTAATTGTTGATGGCTATCTTCATAATAGCCTATGAGCTTGACCAAGTGGATGTGGTGAATATGAGCTATCTGTTTCACCTGCTATCCGTTGAAAGAAATCAAAATACTTGGTAAAGGCCTTCTAAACCTTCTTATGTGGCAATATATCAGAACAAAAAAGGAGACTTTTAATTACATTTAGGACGAAATCTTTTGTCAGAGCAAATAGACGCCTTTTTATAGCCACAATAGAACCATCTTGAAGCAAGCCCTTGTATACAACACCAAATCCACCTTCACCAATGATATTATTACGACTGAAATTTTGTGTTGCTTGTTCCAGTTCCAAAATTGTTAACTCCATTGTGTTGTGTGGAGAGAAAGCAGTGACATGCTGTGTGTTGACTCTTCCCATCTCAACTGTAAAAGATAATGTCATGTTATTCTAACAAAATGAATCACAACACTGATTAGTTAATTTTATCTATTCATTGAAGAGATGAAGTGAACTAACCGGTGGGAGATGGCATAGAAGAAGCAACCTCAGATGTTTGCCTCAGAGATTTTTTAACACGCATTAAGCAGATATAGACAGACACCAGGATTACAACGACAACTATGGCAGCAATAACGCTACCAATTATGGCAGAACTCCTTCTTCCACCTGGTTTTCTATCTTGAGTTTCTGGAAGAGGTGTAAGTGTTGGAATGTCATTATTCCCATCTATCTTTGTTGTTACTCCACCTGTTTCTCAAGTGGAGAGTTTTTCTTACAACTCTTATGATTGAGCTGAGGTTTTCAAGGAAAACGTTCGAAGTGAAAAGTGAAATTTTTTATATGTAGAGGTTTAATATCCCAAAACCTTATGTTACCAAAATTGAAAAACAAGTATGGATAAAAAATCACTCCTATATCCTCATCAATTAAATTCTGGAGTGAATCTCAATGTTTGACTCAGTTTTATCAATCAATGGCTACTCTCAAAAATTCAGAGAGACTGAGAGAAGGAGCTTACAGAGAATTTGAGAAAAAAGCACCTGGATCTTTTAGTTTATAGCAGTCAAGACAAGGCCATTGCATTTGACATGGATATTTCACAATGCTGCATCCTAATTGCTGTGGACCTCCAAGCGAACCCTTGAAAGTGATCAAAGCCTCAGCTGCAATCATCAAGTGTGTAATTCAGTAACTGCAACAAGTTCAATCATTGCCTGTCCCAAATTCTGTCCTCTTAAACTAGTGATATGTGACACGATGGCCAATGTGTACTTCCATGTGAAAAAGGAAACATTGATCGTATGTACAAGAGCATAACTTCTAATTTTGATGTTATCACTTTGCAATAATATAATAATAAGAAAAAAAAAACACTCTACCCATGTCAACATGTAGCAGGTAGGTACATTCATAACATGCAAATAGAAATACCAAGCCAGCAGCACTTGGAATTCAGTGAATCAAGAACTACATTCATGGAAAATTTACTCTTCTTCAACATGAAGTCCCCTGAAACTTTTTGATACAGAAATTTTTCAAGAATGTTATATAAAAACAAAAAACAAGAAAACCGTACCGTGGAATTTGTAGGTTGATCTGTTGGGAAATAAAAGAAGAATCAGTATTATGAGTAGAGGCAGCCTTAACCCCCATAGCAATCGCATTGTAAACATGCATCATCCGAGGAAGTCCTTATGAATTCTCAGTTTCTGCTTCTTGATTTGAGAAGCAAAGATATCAAACCCGCCTCTGAGACCTTCCTAGCCCACCCCTACACATTTTCAAAACACGGTCATTAAATATTAAGAAGAAAATCTCACCCCATAATCTCATGAAGAAACATAGTAAAGTATGCTCATATTCATAAGTATCAGTCAAATTCCACTGAAAAACTAGCATGAAATATGGAGATACCACAATGTAAACCAAGATCCAAAGTGACAAAGGAAGTGGATTAGTTAACCAGAAATAGCACGAGGGACAAAGTTCACGAGTGAAAAGTGAACATACCAAGAAGTGTAATGAACTGCCATAATGGGAATAGATTATAGACACAGCAAACTGATTTATATAGCGGTCAAAATTGAGGGGAAAAGAATTGAATTCACACTTTGCATGCTTCTAGAGTAAGTTACATATTTACCAAGGAGATCTGGAAGTAGTAGAAATAATTGTAAAAGTGATTGAAAAGGGAAGGTTAGTGTAAGACTCTAGTCTATAGCATTAGCTTCCCAAAAATCCAAGCAGTGGTCTTGGTTGACTATAACTATACTATACAGCTAAGAAAGGCCACAAGAAAAGCTGGAAAACGCTTTAAACAGGTTGTCTTCATTCAAATGGACAGGTGGAATTGCTGCTTTCTATTGAACATTGTTACGCCCATAAATTTCCATAGCAGGGAAATGGAGCCCCAAATCCCAAAATATTCCCAAGGAATCTCAAAACCTGGACTAAGAGCCAAGAGTTTTTCAGGAGCTGGTGAAACAAGACAGTATTTTCAGCTACCCAAACATCATTTACCTCTATACCAAACTGGTTTTCAGAATTATTTTCCAGGCACATCCTCAATTACCTGCAAGGAATTGAAATTATATTCACTGATTCAGCGAAGTGTAAACAGTTTTACGAAAGCAAAATCAGGATCTTACTTTGTTTTTTAACAGCAGAACAGCATTGTTCATACTGCAAAGTTCAAAGAGAGGAGAACAATGTGGTGAGTGTGGACCATGGTAAAAGCATAAAGTGGTGATTCTTAGGAAGGTAAACTACAAAAGCCAAAAACATGATCTTTGTCAGGAAAAGCTCGTGGAATTTTAGATCTCTAGAAAGAGTTGAGGCTAAAGCAAGTACAGTACAACTAGAAAGTGTCAAATTGTGATGATAATTCAGGTTGGGTCTAGAACTGATTTGAGAGATATAATCCCAAGACAAAGAAAGGGTCACCATTTACAGGACTCATTGCATAACAGAAACAGTAAGAGGAGAGAAACAAACAGGGAGAGAATCTGTTCATCAATGCAGTACAGGCTCTTCTAGTGTTGCAGAGGTCCTAATCCTTATAGCTGTTTTCTGTTTTTCTTTTAATTTTGTCTATACCCTTTTATTTATTTTGTGTCACAAAGCAAAATTCTTATTCCTAATATCTATAGATCCCACAGAAGACCACATTGACTGCTTTGCTTACGCATTATTAGCATTGGAGAAAATTAGGAAAAGGTTTCCCACTTCCCAGATAGCAGCCACTAGAAATGGTGCAGACAATCTTATTCATTTATGGTTCTTTCACACAACTCATTATATCCATCCTGAATCATGACCAGTTGAGAATAAGAACTTTGAATTTCTACCTTGTTTCACGTGCCCTTGGGAAGTGCCCTGAAGCTAGTAAACCTTAGGTTGTAGCTTAAACAGTTAAGAAAAACAGGAAATGCAAAGTTTCCACTTTGATTAACCTGGTTTTGGTTTTGGTGTGAGTCTTGTTTGTTAAGGTGAGAATGAAGGTGGTGGTGTGTCCAATAACATGGGAATAGGTGTGCATGGTGTTGTTGTATTAAAATGATGGTTGAGAAGAAAGGATGGTGACAGAAGAGGGAAAGGAACATCCTTGATCCTAAAACGAAAGGACCATGGGACTTTTGGATTGAACGGAGTGGTCTGTTACATGATGGTGACTGAAGGTGTTTGTGGGGACCGTGACTGAAAATGTTGAGAGATGCAGAATAGAAAGATCACATGAGAAGAAGGGTCTGCAATGGTAGATTGGCCATTAGCAGGGAAGTCACATGCTCAAAAATGCTTTTGCCTTTCATGGTCAAAAACATTATTCTATTCTCTTTTCTAAATTTATCACTTTTACCAACTTCCATGGAATATCCCTTCATATAACAATAATTTTTTTTCACTTTTATTTCATACACTAAAATAATTTACTCTAATTACTGTTTTACGCTAATCACAACTAACTCAGACTCTTTTAAGTTTTTAATATTATAGAATTGTTATATTATACTTTTAGTATTATATATTATTTAATTCTTATAATATTTTTTATTAATATCAGTTTGATTTTAATTTGTCAACTGTTGAATCACTGACCTTTAATCTATACTTTCGCCAGTTCAATAACTTATTTATGACTATTAGACTTTTTTTAAAATAAAAACTAATCTACATAATTTAATTATGAAGAAATTAAGTGAGAGCTTGTAAGAAAAACTTAAGGAGAATAAATTATTTTTTGCTTAAAAAATTATACATCTTACTTTTTTATTCATTTTTTTTTCTGAACTCATTAATTAAAAATATTAAAAACAAATACAATTCTACCAACTAAATCTTTTACATGTGAAACATTTATACCAGTCAAAAATTTCAAGTCATTTTTATTGTGTGAAACATAAAAATATTAAGTGAATGTAATGTACCTTTAGAAAATTATATTTATCACTTTAATTATAATTGCTTCCTATGGTCCATTTTAAGTGTTATTGAAGTTCAATACACAAAATTAAGAAACACATCACTAAAATTCAATTATATGTTTTTGATAAAATAATCGCCTGATTCTTTTTCTAACCATTAATCATCTTAATTTATTATGTCAGAGTGATTTATTAGAATATAATTAGTATTTTATAAATATGTGTAGTGATGAATCTTCCACCCACATTTTTGGAATAAAATTTTTATATAAATATATAAAAAATTTAAGATGTCAAATATATAAAAAAAATTATAATGTTATTGGACTTAACCCGGATAATAGAGTTATTAACTGGTGATCTACTATTTGCACCACCTTCATTGTTTGATTGTTATTAAGGTCATATTTTTCTCGTTTTTATTGAGTTGGGTCGGGTTTATAAGAAGCGGGTTCAAAATTTTAGTACAGATTCTGATTTTTAGTGAGTTTGGATAAAGATAAGAGTAAGTTGTCACTCTATTATTAAAAAAATTAATTTACATATACATTTTTAATTATTTATATATTAAGTTGTTAATTATATTCTTACTAAAACATGACAAATATGATTTACAAAAAATAAACTATATGAATAATTTATTTGATTAATTACAAAAAAAATGATATTAAAAACTGTTGAATTAATGTCAAAATTATCATTATCATACAATAACATCTCAACTTTTATACTAATGTTTAATTGCAGAATTACTATTTATTTATTTATTTCTTCTAAGTTTCAAATTTGAAAAGGTAAGATTGAGTACTCAATCAAATTTTTTATTACTACAACTAATCAACTTAGATAAACAAATAAATAATTGTAATATGAGTTCAGACGAGATAAAATTTGCATTACTCATTTCTTATCTCGAACCAATTTCTTTTATGGGAGAAAATTGAAACTTTATCAACCCAAAATTCTTCTTTTGGGCGAATAGTAGACCCCAAAAAAACTCTATTAGCTTTTGCTCCTTGCAACCAGCTAATACTGAAATTTCTATCACTATTACTCATATTCTTTATTACTTCAATATAAAGTTATTAAAATGATATTAAAATTAAAATGTTATAAAAAAATGTTTTCAAATTATCCTAAAAGATAATAATGAACTTGAATTGAATTTACTAAATAAATATTGAAAGAAAAAAAAACTCCAAACATTGAAGATCTAAGAAAAAAACATTTTGAGTTGATAATCTAAGAAGCTTGCTTGTAAAAACATTTGATTGTTTGACGAGATCGAAATTAGAAAGAGATCATCATATCACAATCCATAACAGTAGATACAGTGGCTACCAAAAACAAATGGAAGAAGGTAAAAGCAAATAAGCAATGGTCTAGAAGTAAGATATTACAAGGGCATTACATTACATGCTCTGTTCTAAATCTAGGGTGAGATTTGAAAGTGATTATGATAGAGACAAAGCATATCAAGCATGTTGTTAAACAACACCACTGTGTTTGGGTCTACTCATGTTGGTTGGGCGAGTGAACCTGACATGGTAGACCGCCATAGCCAAAACCACAACAAAAGCAACACCAAAGACAATGCCAGCTATGCCACCAGCTCCTAATTTTCTGCTACCTCCTTCGGGTGTTTTGGCTCTGCTTTCATGAATTTCAGTGGCTTCCACCTGTGCTACTAAGGGCATTGGTGAACATTTTGATGTTGCACAAGGGTCTCTGCTCTCGGGCTTCTTTTCATTGGGATGAAAGAAGTTATATGCAGATGGTGAAAAGGCTTCGGGATTCTCGTACACAAGCCCATGAGGGGCTCTTTCTTGGGCTACGACAATCGAGACAAGGGTTAGAGAAACGAGGGAGAGGAGACACAGACCAACGGGATTCATGTTTTTGTTCTGTCTCCTTCACTTTCTGCATATCACTTGGAAAAAGAGTGAAAATTTCTGGGTGTCTTCAACTGGGTTTTATAATGCTATGGTTCTTCTGACATAAAATGGTTGTTCCTTGGACCTCAATTTTTGTGTTGGGAAAAGGAGCCTATGGGAAACATAATTATGACCTTCAAACTCTCTGCAATTCCCAAACTGCCCATTAAAATTTAATTATACTAATGTCATGCATAAACCTTCCCAACTATTGATCAATGGACTTGTTCTGTTTGATTCTTTGGTGCTGTATAGTAACTGGTTTTAAAAGAGTACGTACATTCCAGTTCAAACAGTGGAACAGATGTAACAACTCTAACTACTCTGTCATCTCTGCTGCCACTCAACATGTTAGCGTTTCTTTAATTCATTGAGTTGGTAATCCTTTTATCAAACATGTCTTGATCGCTTCAAAATGTTTGTAAATAATGTATTCAGTGAAACAGCTTAAGCATAAATATGGCTTCTTCTCACGCCCCTGCATATGATTATTGTGCTGTTTGGGGTGTATCAACGTGGCTCCAAGAATTATGGTTATACTCGAGTGAGTAACTTGGGACCGTGAGTGACCAAATGCATTACAGTGAACAGATCATGCAACAATTAATTAACCATCCTTTTGTAGTTAAAACAGTAATCATTTTATTTGTTAAAGATATGATGCATGGAACAAGGGCTTTTCTGTAAGGTATTTTCAAGGGGTGGGGGTAAAGATAATTGTTCCGCTAAGAAAAAGGTTTATTAAAAATATACAAATACCAATAAAATCTAAGAAGAATCATTTAAAGGATTGACATTGAGATTAACACTCTTTGTTAAATACAAATAAAATCTTTTAAAATAATATAAGAGAATGAAGATGAATTTATATATTTATAAGATATATTTATTGACAAAAAAAAATTTAAAATAGTACTAAAAATAAATCCGTGAAAACTTGATGTAAACCAAGAAGCGTGATAGCTATTTAGTAGAAGAAAAGAGGAGTAGTAATTGAAGCATGGGGTTGGTTTAGCTTAGAGGTGCAGCAAAGGCCCTGTTTGGGACATTATTGCGAAGGCACAACGCAAAAGCGCATGCAAGAGGTGAATGTTTAATCAAATGTATTGTTCTCCCTCGGAGGCCCCACTTCTCCACCATGTTTATGAATATGATGCATTGTTAACTAAAAACAGAGTGTCTTGTGTTTCCCAAAACTAAACTCACTTTCTCATTCTTTCTTTTTCCTTTTATAGAAATATTAAAATTTTACAGTTAGTTTCAAAATGTAATATTATTAAACTTAGTGTAACCAAAAGCACCAGCAAAAATTGAAAAATAAAAAGGATCTCTCCCTTGTCTCCGACATTTTCAAACTTAGCTGTGTTAGATTTGATAATCAATTTTAATCAAAACAGATCTTGTATGAGCAAGTTAACAAGATAAATTCTATTATGTTGATTAAGAATCGGTTCCCTATCCGTTAAAACCCTCTTTTCTGTAAGAAATCTTTTGCATTTCTTTTTCATAAAACAATGTTGAAATTATCACGAACAAACCTGATGAAATTCAAAATTCTCATAATTTAATTACTTCCATAAATTTTCACGTAGGGCTTGTAACGGAGGAAAGCAACAAAGGATGTGGAAGAGGCTAGGCAACGCAAGAGAGAAAACACTATCTATCATATAAGATTTTTAACTTAGTCAGTCAAAATGTATTTCGACCATTATGAAAATTTAGGGGTGTTAGAAGAAGCCCCGAACAAAAAAGCAAAATAAACTTGTAATGGGCCAAAAGTTCATGAACTCTGAGCCCATTTGCTACATTGTTTCAATAAACTTTTTACTGTACGACTTAAAAACACGTAAGGATTGTGTTAATTAATTAAGTTGTATGAAATCAAATTAATGTGACTACGATTGAATTGGATCATAAAATTTATTATTAATATAAAATTATATAAAAATTGATAATGAAGTATAGATTGAGTGTATGACTGTGAGTAATTAGAAACGAAATTAGATAACTAGAGAGTAAACTGTTAAACACAGAAAGTCTTAAAAGTAAATCTGAAGACGTGAACGTTTAAATACAGAGTCTTAAAAAAGTTTAAGAAAACAAGGAAATTTAATTATTCCATGATTTCTTAACAATTGATTGTACAAAATTTAATTATTTTATTAACAAGGAGATTAAATTAAAAAAATTAAACATTTTATCCATGCACAAGATTTAAAAAATGAGAGAAATGTAATTATAAGTAGTTCAAATGTTTAGTATTTCAATTTCTTTAAACTTTTAAGAATTTCGTAATGATTATCTAAGTTCCTTTTATTTAAAATTAAGAATGAAAAAAATATTTATAAATAAAATATGTGATTTGTAAATGTTTCTTATTGGTGGATAAGAGATAGTAAGGTGTTGCTTTTTTTACCATCACCCCTTCTTCTTTCACCTTCCCAACTCTCTACAAAAAAATTTTAATTACGAAAGTAGTTTTTTTTTTACTTTTAACCTTATTTATTTATTTTATTCTAAAACCCTAAATTTCTATCTATTTTTACTCATTTATTTTCACTCACACAACCCCAATCCTCCCACTCTTTTAAGTATTACTTTCTTTCTTTCGAGATTCTCACCCCTTCCAATTTTCACCAGATTCGTTTCTTTTCATCTTCTAACTCTTACTTCTCTTCTCCATATCCGTTTGGTTCTTCTCCATATTCATGTCTCCATATTCGTTTGGTTTCGTGGTGTGACTTTTCGTGATGCAACGATGCAGGGTGTTTGCAGTGGTCATTCGGCGGTGCAGCGGTTCCAAACAATAATAAATATTTTATTATTAACAATAATGAATATTTTATGACTAGTATCATAAAAAAAATAATTTTATTGACATTGATAAAAAAAAAATTAAATGACATCAATGGAAACATATATCATTAATGTTGGTAAAAAAAATGATTACAAAATAAATCTGGAAATTAACTACAATCGATTGTTAACATGAAATAAATATTCATTATTGTTAGTAAAATGTGTTAAAGTACCAGTATCTCAATTTCAAAACGATTGAAATAAAAAAAATGAAAATGTATACATAAATTAATTAAAAAAATTTCAAAAGTTCAAAATTCTTACTATTTAATTATCATTTAAAATTTTCTAAATTTAAATGATCAAATTCCTCTTTTAAAGTTTTAAAATTTCAATATTTTAATTTTTTTATTTAAATGATTATAAAATATGTTTCAACCTTTTTATAAAATTAATTATCCTCCACAACATTTTTTCTGACACATTGGGACATATATTTCTTCCTCATGTATCAACATTTTTTTATGTGAGATTGCTTAACTCTTTATACGTTGGTGTAGGTAAGATAAACAATCAAAAATCAAAAGAAAACAACAATGGAAAGAAACATAAAAAAACAGAGAGAGACAAGATAAAATGAAAGATAGTCCACCATTAAAATGGTTGTATTGTTTGGGTGATGAGATCGAAGAGAGAAAGAAACAACATAAATCAGACCATCACATTCATGTAGGGGACTAAAGTGGGTAGAAGTTAAAAAATATTAACCCTAAAAATAAAATTGTACTAAAGGATAAACAGGAATAGGAAGGTGAGGGGAGGGTAAAACAGGAATAGGGAGGTGGAGGGAGCAAGAGGTGGTGGTGGAGGGAGCAACACCCAAGATAGTAGTGTTATCAAAACGGGTCACTCGGCCTGACTCGGCCTGGTCCACCACGATTTGGTCACTTAGTGAGTCAATCTAACCCAGTTAGCGAACCAGACAAATTCGAACATGGCTCGACCCACCACAGGTTGGTAGGTTAAATGGGTTAGCTCATTGACTCACTTAATTACAACTTTTTTAAAATAAAAAAATTACAAACTTTTTGTAATTCAAATCTAAATAAATTTCACTCCCAAAATGATGTTAAACTGAAGACAATTCAAAATAATAAAAAATGTACAATACAATCCACGTAAAATGAGTCGGATGGTATTTTTTAGGATTTTATAAGATAATAAATTAATAAAAATAAAATTAGGTGGGTTGGTGGGCTAACCCGAATGAGCCGGGTTGAAAATTGGCCCGCATAAAAAAATGTATTTTTTTCAACCCAATCTGACCCGAACCCGTGGTAGACCGGGTTGATCCGCGGATTGTAACTCATTTTGACAATTCTAACAGATAGTAAGTATTTTAATACATATTTATAAATAGATTGGGTGTGGATAACATATTACTCATAACTACAAATATCAGTTATTTGTAAAAAATTAAAATTAAAAGTTAATTTATATTTTATTAAGTTAAATTTAATTAAAACTAAAATTAATTTATAGTTTATTAGGTTAAATTTAGTTTATATTATATTTTATAATTTTTTGTAATTTTATTTAGATTTTATTTTAAAAATTCATAAAATATTTTTTTTTAAATATATGCGGGTATCCACCTATACTCTTAGATTTTAAAATACCTACAAGTATCTTTTAAATAAATATCTAATAAGTGACTAGATAAGTATCTGATGAATAGCGAATAAATACAATTTGTGTGTCTAACTCAATTTGTTGTCATTTTAGACTAATTGTCTATTTTGTTTACCAAGCTTTTTTTTTTAATCTAGAAACTTTTATTTCAAAAATATTAATAATCACTCAATTGATTTACAATTTGTATGAAATGGTATGCTTTGATAGCAAATAATCACTTCAAAAGCAGGTTATTAGCGTGAATAAGGACTAATCACTTTAAATGCAAAATAAATTGGACACGAAGACAATGACTAAATAAATAAAATACTTGATATGGTCAATGACTTTATATTTTGCACTTATTTTTAAATAATAAAATTGAAAAATTATAATTGACATCCGTCACTTTAAATTTCATGTATTCCAAGTCTTATTATAATTTATGACCGTACTGTTTAATTCAGAAGTTAATGGTTTGAAGTTAGCTATTATTTCGTATATAAAATGAACGTGACATGAAGACGAATCATAAAATAAATATAGTCGTTGATAGACTAACGATGACTTTCTTTAAATATTTTGTTTTTTAATAATAAAATACAAAAAGTTAATTGCAATAGACATTTATAAAGCTAAATTTTTATTTTGAAATGATAAGAGTTTGTAATGATAAGTTCGAATCTTATGTAAACTCGTTTAAGTTATTGGCCATGCAGAAATATTGTATTTTCTTTAAGAAGTTGATGCTGATATTTTTAAATTAATAATAACTATTGTTTCTTACAATATACGTCAAAACATTAAAGAGGAGTATGATTTTATTTAATAGTAGTTTTATAAAAATAATAAGAATAAATTGAAAGTAAAATTTGTTAATTTCGTAAAATTACACTACTTAATATTTTCATAAGATAAGAAATCAATTAATTGAATTGTCATTTAATAGGTAACATAGTAAGAAAATTATTAAATAGGAAGTAGATTTAAAGACCAAAAATAATTATACTGAATTATATTTCATTTAACAAACTAAAAATTATTAGTAAAATAGTCATTATAAATAATAATAAATTATAATTAATTTGTAAATTAGAATTTAAATCAGTTTTTAATATGAATTATTAATGTTTGAATTACTTATTATTATTGATTCTAAATTATATTATATTGGGATATGAGAAAAAGTTGTTTTGTTTCAATATCATCTTGACCCAAATTAATGTTAATTCTAGTTCAACTATTTGTCTTATAGGATATATAATTTTATTTTGTTATGAGTAAATAGTTATTTAACATGGGCGTTGATAAAAAGTATTAGTTATCATGATATGTTACTCAAAAGGAGATTAACACTTAATGTTACCTAAATAAATTTAACATATTTTTGCATTTATGCTTAACATATGAAAGAAAATTACATTATTTGAGTTCAGAAATTCTCAACAATAATAAAGGAATTTGTTTTATGTAAATATATAATTTGAAAAAGAAGATACAAAAGTGACTAGTTGCTAATTGTCAAAGGAACATTATTATGTTAAACCATAATATAATGCATATATTTGCATATATAGTAAGATGCTAACATTTTGTAGTAAGCAAATTAATGTGGTATGTGTGATTACATCTTTATACTTTAATAATCCTATTTTTCTAATAATTTTCATAGCAATAATAAAAATAGTAGGATTAGTAGTTACCATTACACTGGATTACATCTCACTTATTAAATTTAGAGTTCAATATTTTATATAGTTTGAGCATTTTCTCAACATCCTAAATTATATCTACATAAACTTACCCATATACTTTAGTTTCAATTCAACGTCAGACATAATTCAATTTACAATAACTCGTAAGGATAAAATTTTTATTTAAAAATTACTTTGCACTCTAAATAATAACAAGAGCGGTTTAAAAGACACTACAATTTTAAATATCTAAAATATATCAATAAATAATTTAAAATTCTAGTTGAGAATTAAAAAACGTGGAACAATGATTTTACTTAACTCACAGAAGACGGCAAACTCAAATAGCAACATTAAGGAATTTGATTTATTTTCAAAAATCAAAAAATACTTATTTTAAAGTTCACTCTTAAAATGAAAGTAATCTTAGCTGATAATATGCAAAAAAGAGAGCAAAGTGACAAATGAAAAGGAAAAAAACATACCTAAAACTCTATATATTTATTTTATCATATTCAGTAGTTTTATATTATTTAAAATTCAAGATGAAGTGTGATTTAAATATTTCTTTTTTTTTTCACTGTCTAAGATGTATTTTAAAAAACAAAATTATAATGAAATTACACGTTCTAAAATAAATAATATTTTATATAAATAATAATTAATCTTATTAATATTAGAGAACTTGAAATTAAAATATTATACTTATCGTAAAATATAATTTAAATATTTTTTTCCTTTTATAGTTTGATATTCTTCCTTAAAAATAAAATTATGATAAATTTTCACATGTTAAAATAAATAATATCCTCAATATATAATTATTTACTCTAGAAATATCAACGAACTTAAAACAAATATCTTATTTTAACAAGGTAACATGTTATTTTGAACATAAATAAATATAATCACTGGACTATATATCCAGAAAGGATAATGATACTTTGATAAAAAAAATTTAATAACATTTTAATAACATCTACGTGTTATTGTAGGTATATTTATTTTAAGGAGATGATTTAGAAGAAAATGAGTGGATGAATTTGAAGATAAATATTTTGTTGTTTATTTAAATGAATTTGAAAATGAGTGAGAATAAATTTGTAAATAAAATTTATAAAAATTAACGTAGAATTTGACCGATGTGACATATAAAAGAAATGGTTTAATGGATAGAAATTGAAGATTATGTAAAAATAATATAAAATAATAATTATTAATATTATATATAATTGTAAAAATTATTTTAAACAAAAAAAATAAAAATTAATTTTTAAAATCCCATTGTTATTATTATCATTCTTATTATTATTTAATTATCATTATTATTTTATATATATATATATATATATATATTATAAAATATTAATTATGTAGTGTGCTTGAGATTTTAATAAGGTAGAAGGATGTTTATGTAAAGTTAATTAATATAGACAATAAATACCTCCAAATCTTTTTACTATCCCCAAGATTCAATCCCTTAAATAATTTCTTTCAATTCTTTCTAAATCTGCTAAAGTGAACATTCACTTCTCCCTAATTTCTCACAATTCCATCTTCTTCAACTATACATAATAAAAAATGATAATATTAAAGAATTTAATGATTGAAAAAATAAATCTTATATAATAGGTAAAATAAATTAAATAATAGTATAACAATTTAATACCCACTGTAGCACATAAATTCAGCTGCCCCTTTTATTTAAAGTAGTGACAGGGAGACAGTATCCTATACAAACTCTATCCGTTACCATCGAAAAAGGAGAGAATAACAAAAGAAAGTTGAAAACGTGAGATTCACGAATAAAACACGACAGATTTCATAAATACTAAAATCCCAATAAATTAATTACAGCTACTATTATTGTCACAATCACTTCTCCTTTCCTATCTCTGTCTCTTTCTGTACCATACCAATCACTGTACCTTCACTGTTCAATTATCCATATTCATTACACAAAATAAAATATTTTAAATTATCTTTAATCTAAAAGTCATAATAAATGTTAATTTACTATTTCTCTCTTGTAAATATATATTGGTGACTGAATTATGCCCAATCATATACTATACATATAAATTAGGCACAAAGTACCAGACACAAAATATGGCAAAAGATAAGTACCTTACCTCATCAGTTTATTATTTTACGAACAGAAAACACAAAAACAAAGGAATCCCAATGATCAACCTAACCTGTTTATTACTTATTATTTCTTTCTTTTCTATAAATTTTCTTTCAACCTACTACCGTATTATTATTGTATACATAACAACTACGAAGAAAATGTTTCAGAGAAAATAAAATAAATTAATTAACCGCTTCATATCGTGTGCGATACTGCAATTATAATTTAATTATGATGCTAAGTTACCAGTACTAATTGTTTAAGCATTGGGATAAGCATTCCAACCTCTAGTTAGTGGAATTCCTTATTTAACTTTTTTATTAATGAAAAGTGTTTTAAATTTCTTAAATTTAAAAAGAAATACATATATGTAATAACTTTTTCTAATTTAAAAAATCGTATTCATAAAATTTATATAATTGATCAAGAACATTTATTATAAATTTTAGAAATATATAGTATAGAGAGAGAGAGTGTGTCTTGTGTTTGTTCACGAAAACTGGTGAAATAATAAGAAGTTTCAAGAAACTTGTGGGTACTTATTTTCTGGGAGCAAGCATGATTGTGAAAGCACAACAAATTTAACCTATTGGGAGGCCCACTCACTTTTGTTCTTATTCGAACTCGATTTCAATAGATTATCATGAAGGTTAACACGCAAACTTGTTCGTGAAAGTTTACCAATTTAATATTTTGCAATTAAAATTCTGATATTTAGCATAACTGTTTCCCAAAAATTAAAGGAAATGCAGCGTAGTATGATGAAACTTGTTTTGGTTATGGTTATGCTGTTTTTACTTTAGTGTCACAAGAGAAACAGATAATTCATAAATTCAAGTGTTTCAAACTATACTCATTTCATGGTTTGGTGGGTGAAAGAAAGAGCAATAATTAGTGGTGGGAAACTTGATTACGAAAGTGAAGTGCTTGAAACTGTAGTTATTTTGATAATTAACGCATGCGGAACAGAGGCAACGAGAATATTACAGCAGCAAAAGAAAAAATTGGATAATGATGCATCACATGATATCATGGAATTGAAGTGAATACAAGAGGGGATGGATGATACTTGGAAGAAAAGAAAAAGGGATAAAAATACACCCTTGACATGATAATAAAAGCATTCTTATCTACAAATTCAAGAGCCCACGGTATCTGGTTTTCCCAAAGCCCACGGGTATGGGAAAAAGCCAAAAGGAACTCCAAGAGAGGGACCTGTAGACAGACTTCAACTGAAACACTGTTATTGTTTTGGGTGACACAGCACAAATCATAATCTGGCTGGATAAGCTTATGCGTTGCTCCTGAAGGATCCAAGGGCCTTTATAGCTGCAGCTCTCAGAATGTATTGATGGTAGAATGCAGCCGCCGCAGCTCCAGCAAACGGTCCAACCCAGTAAATCCACTGAAAATCGATAAACACAACCGTTAACAATTCTTTTTTTTTTTCTTTCATTGAAAAAAAAAAAACATCAAATTTAAGGTTAATTAACATACTTGGTCGTCCCAGACTTTGTCATTGTTGAAGATCACAGCTGGTCCGAAACTCCTTGCAGGGTTAATGCCGGTTCCGGTTATAGGGATTGTAGCCAAGTGAACCATGAAGACGGCAAACCCAATGGGAAGGGGTGCCAGTACCTTTTATTTGTTTATAATTTAAAAGTGAGTGAATAAGAAAAAGAAACACTAGATTTAAATTTAATGATAAACGATGTAAGGTAAGAGATGGTGTGCTTACAGGAACATGAGAGTCCCTAGCGTTTCTCTTAGGATCGGTGGCGGAGAAAACGGTGTAGACAAGAACAAAGGTACCGATGATTTCGGCACCCACGGCAGTGCCTTTGTTGTAGCCATCGCTCACAGAGTTAGCCCCTCCACCGTACCTGTTGTAGTAAGATTTTTGGAACCCCTTCGCCAACCCAGCACCGCTGATTGCGCCGGCGACCTGTGCCACCATGTACAGCAACGCCCTCACCAACGACACCTTGCGCCCCAGGAACAACCCAAACGTCACTGCAGGGTTGATGTGGCCCCCTGATACAGAATATCACAAAGTTAACTAATTGAAGCAGTAAAAAATTGAGTGCGAGGTGATCGACGAAAGTTCAGCTTTTGTACCGGAGATGCCGGCGGTGCAGTAAACGAGGACGAAGATCATGCCACCGAAGGCCCAAGCGATGCCCAAAATGCCTACCCCATCGCACTCGGAGGTACCGGAAATATTGGGGTCGGTCTGTCTCTTGTAGCCGATAATGGTCAAGACGGTGATGTAAAGGAAGAGGAGGGTGGCTATGAATTCGGCTATGGCGGCTCTGTACAAGGACCACTTGGTGAGCTCATCGGGGTCGAACAACGGCGCCGGAGGCGGGTCGTGGTAGTCCTTGGCGGAGTATTCGGGTTGCTCCGTGACCTGCTCAACGTCTTTGGCCATTGGAAGAAGGAATGTTGGAAAAGAATTGCAGAGGAGAAGAGGGTAGTGTAGTTGGAGTGAGGGTTTGGAGAAGAAAGATGGTAGGTATTTAAGGAAGAGGGGTGTAATGAGTAAAATCAATAATTAATTGTAATGTTTTGTACCTATCTGACTATGTGGCAACGATTACATGATTAGCGTATTTTTTTGCCGCCCTATTACCTTCGTTTCGCTTGCATGGTCCCACTCTTCTCTTTCTTCCACTTTCTCTATCTTCTTTTTTCAACTTTAATCTAATCTCCTTTCTCCAAAACCTTCTTTAATCCAACGGCTACATAACCAAATGTTTAAACATTAATAAAATAGTTTTATTAAAACCGACAAAATGAAAATATATAGTTATCAAATATGTGTGATTTAAATAGACAGACGGATAAAATATGACCACGTAATTTATGTATTCTATTTTTCTCTCTCATTAAGCATTTTGCTTACGTAAAACCTATAGAACTTCATTACATGAAGAATTTAATAGAGCCACAGGCTCACACTCATGTAGAACTTTCCAGCACTCGAAGTTGAAGTTGGTGGCTATGAAATATTAGCATAAAAAATTGCAAGAGGTGAAGAAGGAAAGGTATGAATTAGTATTGTGAAGATTATGTGATTGTTGATGTGATTAAAATAAGGAGAAAAGGAGCTGTCACTTCTGTTGAGTGACGAGACGAAGGTTTGCCAGATGAACTTATCTGGAGGCACCTAAAATCAAATGGGTTTTGAACAAAAGGGTGATTCACCTTATCCTCCCCTCACACTTATTATGGGGCCACTGTATTTGCAATCAAATCAATTAATTATGTTTAAATCACCATCACTATTTTAAACTGGGTATTAGGGTTTTTGGTCTAATACTACACTTCTTTCATAATCTAACAAAAAGAAGTTTAAACCATAAACAAAGAATATTCCAGGTTTCCTGTGATTTCATTGCTGTCTCATTCAGTTTATTGACAATTTGTTGTAAATATTTTAGAAAAGAGATTTTGGAGAGCTGGAAAGAGTTCTCGATCAACTCCTTATGCTTTAAAAAATTTAACCTTTTGTACACAAATATGCATTTTATTCTATCGCTGATTCCGTTTTGGATATTATTTTATAAGAACATTGGAAAAGTTATACACATGTTGGTACTAAAGCTTCGATAGAAAATTATTAAGAATCTCAAAAACCAGTTGCAGGTAAAAGAAAACAAAATAATATACTGTCATATGTAGTGGATAAACGCAAGATATGCTTAAAAATGGGAAATATATTTTAGTCCTTTTCTTTTTTCGTAAGTTACCAGTGTATTAATATTATCTAAAGTGTTTTTTAAATTTATCTCTAAACTAATAGATTACATATCAAGTTATTCTTTCAATTTTTGATTTTGTTAACACCAGTATGAAACATTTTATAAATTAATTAAATTTAAAAAATTCTTCAATGGTCAATACACTAGTGCCACCTTATTTTTCCTTACCCTTTAAAAGATAACATATACTTTTAATTAGTTTATAATAGATCCGTGAAAATGGATTACAATCAGTGAGTCAATCTGGTCTATCACGGATTCAGGTCGGATTGAGTTTGAAAAAATTGAATTTTTTTTTATACAGATCAGATTTCAATCCCGCTCATTTAAACCCGACTCATGCGGATTGAACCCATGATGGGCCGGGTTGGCCCACCAACCCACCTACCTAATTTTATTTTTTTAATTTATTATTTTATTTATGAAACTCTAAAAAATAAAATACTCTCTTCACTCACTGTGTATACCAAAAAAGTAACCTCTGCTCTCACATCACTCTCCGGAACTTGCTCTTATTTACGATGTTGTCACTCTCACTTCTTCATTGAAATTCTTCAAGGAGCAGGTAAAACACCCTTCCTTTTTTCTTCTCTTTTCTCCACATTTTTGTTTTCTCACTTATCTTTTTTTTTTTCGAAAACCTTATAATGACAAAAATAGGGGTTTTCGAAAATCCTATATATCAGAGTTTGTTCCTTTTGTTTAAACAATTTGAGTATATGTTATTTGAACAATATATCTTTGCATTTGAAATTGTGTTACAGATTAAACTATTAAATTTTTGTTGATGTTGTTGACTACTGGTTCTCTCTTTTTTAACTAAGATTTTCTTATTGGAAAATATTTTCTTATTTGTTTAAATTTGAATATAAAAAGGTTGTAATTATTTTATTTAAAAAAATTGTAATTAAATGGACTAGTGAGTCAACCTGTGGTGGGCGAGCCGGTTCAAATTTTTCTAACTCGTTAATAAATGAATCAGATTGGATTGACTCATTAAGTGACCAACCCGTGGTGAACTGATTCGGGTCAGGTTAACCGTTTTGACAACTTTTGTTTATAAAGTAAATTCATCTCGAAAATAAGATTATATATATATATATATATATATATATATTATTTTTCATTCAATAAGAAATGTATTATGTTTTTTTTTATCTCTTTCAGTTCTGAAAAGATAAAATGATTGTATTTTTAAATTTTAAAACAATTAAGAGTACCGACCAATTTATAATATAAAAAATTGAAAAACTATTTTACTTGAATTAACATCATTATTAATATCTTGAAAACTATTGAATGAATATTTATGAACACATGTAAATAAACATGAACAAGAGGAGAACAATTTCTCTTTCTCCTGTTTGTGGGGGCCACTGGAAAACTCAGAAATGATTACAATCACAAGTTTTTCCATTGACTATTTACCATACCATTCCACTGTTGATTTTCTTCCTTCATTTTTTAGTACTTTCTATATGCTAGAAAAAGTCTAAAATTTTGAAAAAAAGCTATTTAATCTTCTTTTGAATTCCAAAAACATTTTTCACAGAATTAAAAGAATATTTTGCTGTCTATATTTTTCTGCAATATGTAATTTAAGTTTAAAAATTTCAATCATAACAATTTAAATGAAATTGAGATAAAAGATTGTGCTATAATTAAAAAGACAGGAATTAATGGATGGTGTGACAAGATGAAGGTGCGTTTTGTTTTTCACAAAAAAAAAAAAAAACGTGACATTCTGAGTCAGAGAGAGCAGCAGCACACAAAAATCCATGAGTCTGACTGCCACAGAAACATAAAGATAAGTTGACGAAATTTGTATTGAATAATAAATAAAATTATTCATATTTATATTTATTTGATACACATTATAAAAAATAAAACGATTATATATTTTAAAATTTTTCCAAATAAATAATATTAAATTAAGATAAAATATTTATATATGAAAACATGTTTTGTTGTTTGTTTATAAATTTCAAATGAGAGCCACCGTCCACCTCGAGGGTCATTCTCATCTCACACAACCGTCAACACCTTAAGGGTTAAAGCCTTGGACACGTGTATGATTCTGAGCCACAAACCGAATTTCCTGCTTCTTAAATTATGCACACATGATGTTTGAAACAAGAGAATTGGAGTATATTGTATATATGTAGCGGAGTTAGGTGGGCGACTATTCATGTCACTTGGGTGTTGTTATCGCAATCCTCGTCATGGTTGTTTTTCCAAAAAACTATGCATAGAAACATTGCTTCAGTGGCACATTTGTTGTCCATGTCTGAGAGTGGTTGGAAAGATACGACCAAAACATATTTCTAATCACAAATACAATTCACTCACACGCTGGAGGATTCCAATAATTGCTGTCTTCTTCTCAAAACATTAACTTAATTAAGACAACAAAAGGTTCGTTTTTACTATATATGGGTGAACCAAAAAAGTTCTGTGTAGTTATTGTCCAAATTCCTTGGGAACTTAATTACTTTACCAAACCTATAAACTTAGGATATGCAACGCCCACACATACTCAAAGTTGGTAAACATCATAACAATTTTAGGTTTGTGTCGAAAATGTTAACATGTTTGTTCGCTTTGAATGTCCCGGTTAAACAGAATTAACATAAAACCTTTTTATGAAAAAAAACACAACTTTTAAATTGCTCAGTCAAAAACATGTTCTTTGATCTTTTAACCACCCCCATATGCTGTAAATGAAAATTATAGGGTGTAAGAAGAAATGGACTATTTTTAGGGTAAGAGTAAGGGAACCAATTAAATACGAGTTTGCACTTTAGGTGTTGCTTCCTCCATCACCATTCATTCTTCCTCTATCCCCACAAATTTTTTAATGTTTAACTTTTAACCATTTTACTTTTAACCTTAAATTATTTTTCACTTTCACTCTTCTCTTTGAGATCTGTTTCTTTCACCTTTGTCTTACTCTTTTCCTCTTTCGGTTGAGATCTGTTTTTTCTCACCCCAATTTTGTCTTGCTCTCCGTTCATGGTAGTGCGGTATTATGATGCGGTAGTGTAGTGCGGTAGTGTGACTGTTCCTGCTGCGATACGTATGATGGTGGTTTGTTAGTAATGATGAAACAATTTCCACTTATATTTGACTATTTTTTCCTTAATTTCCAACCATTTCATTCTGTGTATCTAAATTGCTTTCAAATTCAAAAACTATCTTTTGCGATTTAATAAATCCTACACTACACTCCATCTTTTGTGCTTCAACGAATTTTAAAGTTCGTTAAACGATTTTTTTTAATTCATCAAATGATTCTTTAAGAATTTCAAAATTTATGGAAAAAAATTTTCTTAAACAAATTTCAAAATCCTTTTCTTATTGTATTTTGAAATTCGTTGAAGGATTTTTCTTTAATAAATTTCAAAAAATTTTAAATTTTTTTTTTCATGGAATTTTAAAATCCATTGAAAATTTTGTTTTTATGAATTTCGAAATTTATTCAATCCTTTTAAAAAAATTCAACAAATTTTAAAATTTATTGAAGAAAAAATCTTTTTACAAGTTTTGAAATCTATTGTAAAATAAATCATTCAATGAATTTTGAAATTTATTGAAGAGAAATTTAATCTCTGAAATTATTTTTAAAAATTAAAGGTGGACAATGAAATATTTGGAAGTGCAGTACTTATATTTTCAGCAATTGATTGTGACAAAATTGAAATCTATTGACCGTACAAAGTTGGAAATTGTAGAGCCCAATAGAAGAAGATTAATTTAGTGGAAGAAGAAATAGTAACCCAATTGAATAACGAATTGTGCTTTAAAAAGGCCCGCAGGAAACTTCTAAACGGGCTTTTTTGAATACAAAAAGTACCTATACGAAGAAGTAATAAAAAAGCACGTCTGATTGTTCTTTGAGAGAACATGGACGCAAAAATAAGTTATGTACATTGTGATGGCACCAAGTTTTGGCCCTACAAACTAGGCTTGTAGGGTTCCCTTGCAATGCTTAACCCTAATGCGAAGAGCTTTTGGGTATTGAAACAATTCTTTTTCATCATCAATTTCTTCATCGTTGTTCTCCACTATGGTCTCTAACCTCGGACTACTTCGACTCTTCATAGGAAACTCCAAATGCGAAGGGGCAACCTCGTTCCATGCCATCATTATACTCTGCTTCACCTCTTTTGCCATCGTTACTTTTTTCTATCAATCAATACGATATGATCAACGCTGATAATCTTCGCTTACCAGAGCTTTTTGTGCATTGATCTCTCTCTCTCTGTTTTTTAATGGCACACAGAGAGAGATGATAAAGCAGAAAAACAACTGTTAATACGAAACTCAACCAAACTTTGTTGATGAAAACTATCGATTAATGAAAATTATTGATTGATGAAAACTATCGATTCATGAAAACTGTTGATTCATGAAAACTGCATTTATACCGTATGTGGTCATAAAGTTTGCCGTTGAAAACTAATGGAAAAGAGGAAACTTAGGGAAATTTAGTGGCTATTGGCTTAAGATGAAGATCAGAAATCTCAGAGGAGGGAATTTATTCCTGGTTTAGAAACATAATTTACAAAATAAATTAATAAAACTAGTATAGTTTTCTGGTATTGTTATGTATTTCTTTTTAAAGGCACTTAAAAAAAAAAAAACAAAAGAATCCAAATAACTATATTTTTCTTTTCCCTTTTATTTTTAATTTTTAAAACAAAGAAACACCAGAGCAAAGATGTATGGAAAAACATTTTCAAAATGAATTTATTAGAAAATACATTTTCTTACTTTTCTCTTTCTCTAAATTGTTTTCATAATAATATATTTTTTTAATTAAGCTAAATTATTTTAGATTTTAAAATAAACATAGTTAAACAATTTCTTGAAATACAGTTTATAAATTTTTCAAAATTGATGCTTCAAAAACCTTTAGAATATGATTTTTATTGATTTATTTTAATTTTTTATTAGAATATCCTCTACCTTATAACTTCTTTACTAAGGTTGAAAATTCATATCACATTTATATATTTTCAAGAATATATATTTAATTCATTAGTTAGATATAAACCTATAAACTCATATTTTTGTACTTATTATACTTAACGTTGTAGACAAAAAAAATACACTAATAATTGAAAAGCATTCACTCATACGTTAAGATGAAACCCTATTACCAATTAGACATGATTTTTTTTTTCATATCACAAATTATATCATAAGAACTTCATTCGATCCTCATCGTTAAATATTTTTATGTATATGAATTGATACAAACAAAATTTATATATCTCATATAGAAACTTAAATTCAATTCACAACCTAAATATTTCAACAAAAAAATTCATCCTTATAAATAATTATGTTTACAATACACTGCATGCAAATCATCACATATTCACGTATATTCATATTCATATATATTTCAACTCAAATCATTTTATAAAATGCTTTACTAAGTAGTGTTGTCGATAAAAAATTACAAAATATGTTGCATAGAAGTATTGTTATAAATATATCTAAACTCAAAACACTTTAAATACTTTTAAGCAAAGCACATTTCTTATACAAAACTCGTCATTGTGACCAAGTCACATTTACCATTCAAAATCATCATCACTTTAGTGTGCAATCAAAACTATAAATAGTTTTCTTATCTTTATAACATGTTTAAGTAAGATTAAACTCTCAACTTTTATTTCTAATAAACATGGACATAAAATCGACAATATAAATATATTTTGTCAAACTAACAAAAAAATTATTTTTATCCTAAAAATCTCACATGTTAACCTTATCTACCCTCCCATAAAATAAATTTAAAAAAAAAAACTAAAAATGAATTTATGATATAACAAAAGTATTATACGCTCCACCAGGATTTGTATAGTAGATTTAAGTCTATGGAAAGGATGAACCATTATGGTAGAAATCTAGAAAGAAACTTGAAAAAAAAATTGTTAAATAAATTTGAAATAATAAATTTGTGTAATTTGAGTTGGAAAATGCTAATGAAATAAAAAAAGAAATATAAGCATTATACGCTCCACTAGGATTCTGATTAAAATTATTATTTTCCTAATTATATTCGTACACTATTTTTTAAATAATTGACGAAATATAAACAAAATGTCATCTAAAGAATTATTTTCTTATTATTGTACATGTGTAGAAGAAAATAGGATTTACACTAAAAGTAGGATTATCCCAACATTTATTTAATCACGTCTAAAAGAAATTCTAAGATTGAACTTGTACATAATATATTAAAATTATTTTAACTGAACTTGCATTTGTCTTATGAGCATTTGTCGAAAAAAAATATACTAAGTAAAATTTCTTTTAATTGAAGTATTTATGAAATTTTTATTTTTAATCAATAAAGCAGTGTATACATGTACAGAATAAGCAAAAGATAAAATGCAATTGACCACTTCTTCGATATTTTATCTTCTGTTCGAATAATTTTTCTGAAACTTTAAATTCTGTTGAAAAATAATATTATCAATACTCAGGCATAAAAATATTTTTTTTAACCTAGCTATGTTACAATTTAAATTTCCCAGATTTTAATACAAAAAATAAAAACATTATGTTCGTGTATCACTGTATACTTTTGATTTTATAAAAATATGACTCTTCTATAGTTTTGTATGGACTCAGTAAAAAAACGTGTTAGGTTATGGTTAGATAGCTTCAGCTGTATACTAAATTGTAGTCACGTATTTTGATAAATATTTTCTTTATAAGTTAAAATTAACTTATTATGCATAGACTATTTATACAAAAAAAAAATCTCATATAACTTATAAGAAAATATATTCTTTTACTATAAATACCTATAAATAAAGTTTTCAAAAATGGGAAAAGTAAAAAGTAATCAAGAAATCAAATAAGAATATAAAGAGTGAAACGTAGAAGAATTAAGTTAGAATGATAAGGTTGGATAGCTTGAATGCCCATACACATGACAAGTCCTGTCTGAAAGGTGTGGAATGGACCAAAGATAATGCTATTAAACTTAGGTTTTAGATATATTAAAATAAACTATTTATTGTTTCTTTATAAAATAAAAATGCACCAATAAAGTTAATTTACATGTAATTTTCTCATGCAAATTTGTTTAAGCTAATGTATCAAATGCTTAGAAATTATTATATTTGTATTGTTGAGAGGTTTAATATATATAGAGATCTTTCATAAAAGGTATGATATTCTTTATTAGATAAATTTTTTTATAACATTTTAACATTATTTACGTGTTATTCTGTGATTGGTTCATGGTGATGTTTATGTTTATTTTTATTGATTGTAAAATAATTTTAGATCAATCACAGAAGGACAAAATGTTGTCAAAATATTATTATTCTTGTCTATTTTACATTAAATCCTTACATTTTTTTTATGTGACTTAAAAACATTTCTATTATGTGATGTTTGATTTTATTTTATCCTATTATATATCATAAAACTAATTCATATTTTCTAAAAAATAAAACATTAATAAAACTTAAATTCAACTGAATAAAAAATTAACACAATTTTGAATCTAAAATAATAATTTAAATAAATCTCAATTCTTATATATTGCTTTAGTGTCTGGTTTCTATTTAATATAAAATTTAGATATATTGATATTGCTTTGAGAAAGTTTCATAATTTTGAATGGTGATAGTGACATAGAGACAGCAAATATGGGACCATTTCAACTTTCAAGAAGCAATAAATGCGTACAAAAACCTAGCTACTCTAGTAATGCTATGGGAGTAAAGTAGTGTGTTTTTCTCTTCTTTAACAACCTTCAAAAATAGGCGTACAAAAGGGTATCTCTGCAAATCATGATGAATTGTACACAAATTGACATAGCTATAGACAATAAAGGAAACTTACCATGCATTAAGAAAACTAATGCACATAGCAATCATTATTAGATAAATTGGAAACTTTAATCCATCATTCATACCAGCATAGCTTATTAAACTCAGTCTAGCTATTTAACTCTATCACACCTATCCCACAGCAAGAATATCAAACTTAAAAAAAAAAAAAAATACCAAAATTGATTAGATGGTAATTGAATTCAGTTTTCTTACACAGATTTTTAAATTTTAATGTTGTAAATAAAAGAAAACAAAAGTAAAAATCACCACTCATAATAAAAATAAATTACAAAATAAACTGACCCTTCTTCTACTAATATATATATATATTATAAGTAAAAGTAAATTTTATCTGTATATATTTTTTTTATAATTGAATTAAACTTAAAATGTAATTCTTAATATAATATTATAGTAATTTATATATATTTTTAAAAATATTTGTTATTTGTTTGATTTATAATACTATCTGATATATATAGTTATAAAATCATTCATAAATATTAAGTCTAGTTTTGAAATGAAAAACGTGTTAAAAATCTTAGGTTAATTAAAATAAATAAATTTATCTTACTTTTCGTATCATCTCCAAATTGAATTAGATTAAAATTCCTTTCTCGATAATAAATAAAATTTATAAATAAACATTTTTCACTCATATAACATGACATATTAAAACAAAGAAAATGTTATAACTGTAATTTGCTTTTCATTTGAATTATTTTCTTAGATACTTGTTTCACTGTTTATTAACCTACTTGCCTAATTTAAAAATTAATTGCTTCATTTTTTTTTTCACAGATTGTATACTTTTTGTTTAATTGGGCTTATTAAAATAGTTTTTCTAGAGGAATCTTCGTAGTCCTTCCACTTGGTGAAACAGAGAACCCATGAGTTTTGATGGTAATGAATAATGGTGTTTGTTTTTCAGGATGTCTGTAGCCTTTTCATAAGAATAATGTTAATAATCCATTTAGAATGTTAATTATAGAATTAAAAATGGTTATATTTTATAAAACAAAGTATTGTTAATATGCCTCCTCATATTTTTCAACGTAATCCCATTACGATTTCGTATAAAACATATCTATTTATTTAACAATATCATTAAAATATGCACTTCTAAATATTGTTTTTTAATAAAGTTATGATATGGTATAAATATAATTAGATACCAAATCCCACTTTGTGAGAACATACGACATTGATCATCAAGCTTTTGAAGGTTGATTTAGACGTGTCACACAAATTATTAAAGCATGTGTGACCATATGTAAATATATCATAAAAAATAATTAATATTGATCATATCTTAAAAAATAACATGGTATTGTTATAAAAAGAACAATATATATAATAGTATAGCGAATCTTTAGCTTTTAGCAAATTAAAAAACTTCATCTAATTGCAACTTAAATATGTTTGTTAGGTATTGCAATTCTATATAAATTGCAAACTTTAATCTCTCTAGTTGTATAAGTTATTTCATTTACTTATTGAATTAAAGAAAAGAGAGAACTAAAGAGATATGATTTTTTATTTAAATTAGTTGATGTTATAGAATAAAAAGTACATAATAATATACGATTTTTTTAAGTATAGTTAAATATAAATGAACATTTAAGTACATATTGCATGTCTTTTACCTAAAAGCCCATCTTTAAAATGTTTACAAATTATTTGACATCTAATTGTGTCCTTGATATTTATGATTTTTTGTTTTGTTAATATTTCAAATTTATAAACATAACATTTTAAAACTACACAAAATATTTTTCGATTTTTTTTTCAATTCAAGGAACCGAATAGAAAACTATTCGATTAAAACTTGCTCTATATTATTTTGATTTATATAAAATTATTAGAGAAAAATATCACTTAACCTGTAACTTGATCATTTTTTTTTATCTTATATGAATACGCAATTTAACGTGTTTTGTATTAGATTGGCTTACAATAATTCTTTGACAACTATATATTAGCTAAATTGCTAAATTGACGTATAATAAAGATAGTATTGAAGTTTAAACCAAAAAAAAATGATACTATAATTATTTGAAGTTGAAGAAAATAAGGAAATCAAACATAATTGATATAACATGATATATAATACTAAATGAAATAAAAAAGATGGTGTAAGGAGATTATAATATAAAAAAGAGAAAAGTGACAAAGAGACATAGTCATTGATCTTTAGATACAAATCTCACGATATAAAAAAGGATATAAATTGTGGTTGGAATATTATTTTGGTTATACTCTTTTTGGACAGCTAGTTAAGACATTCTTAATGCACTCACTTGCATTTAAAAGTAAAGTAATGGAAATGGCTTTAGAAAAATGTGAAAAGGAGGCTACTATGATTCATTGAGTCTCAATTGTCAAGCTAAAGTGGTGGACAAGATGCTTATGCTTTCAATTTTATTATATTCACATAACCTTATATATGACTTCTGCAAATCACTATCAAAAGTTTGGCACATATTCAACAAATCAATAATTAAAGTTACATGTTAAACTGCTTTTTTTTACTTCTTAGTTCAGGTAATGAATCCAAGTTGCTACGTACCATATCTAGGAAACAACTTAGGCTAATGCCCTACACTAGCTAAACTATTCTCATGCAAAAATATATAACTCAATTGGAACTCATTAACACTACGCCATTCATTAATTTTAATTCTAATAATCTACCAATAAACAAAATAAAATTGGATGTTAAATATATTTTTTGTCCTTTAAATTTTGATGAAAATTGGAAATAGTCCATGTTCAAAATTTTAGTTTAATTTAATCCCTCAATTTTCTAAATGCATAAATTTAGTTATTTTAACTAAATTTTGTTAGGTTTATTTAACGTTTCAAACGAGTTTCATGATAATATCCAATTTGTTTATGTAAGGAAGGTCAACATACATAGGTTTCCACATTTGTAAGATGTTACCCTTCCTATAATTGGTATTAGAATCGATAGTTAGTTTTGGTGACCCGGTTCAGACGAATATATTCATCTATGGTAAGGTAAAGTCCCTAACAGACGGTGGAAGGCAGATAATCAGATGAATCATGGGAAGTGGAGAGCAAAAGATGTTCAGTGGTGTGATCATGGGTCGTGAAAGAGAGCAAAAAATGTTCAATGCAGATCATGGTGTACTCGTAGAATAGACTTCAGTTGGAGAATCATAATCATTTATTGCAGGGGAGTGTATCGATGTTGAAGGGACTCATGGGAAATTGTTAGAATTCCAAATGTAACTCTAAGTTTATATTGGATAGAAACGAGAAAGTAGACCATCATATAAAGGTTGAAAATCCACTAACCCATTATCTTAAGTTTTTTTTTTTTGTAGAGAATGATATTAATATCTTATATAATTACGACAAAATAAAATATTATTTATGTAGTTTTTGTTAAAAAATATACTATTATACATTCTCAAACTACAGTACAATGCCTAAGTCACATATTTATACTTTAAATTATCTAAAATTATGTTTAAAACATCAAATAAATTTAATAAAATTTAATTAAAAAATTAAACTCGTGCAATTTAAAGATAAATGAATAAATTTATCCATACACTCTTTTTAAAATTCATCTTCAGAATATCCTAAACATAGATTTGAAATCCACCTTAATATACAAAATTAACTTATAAATTTTGAACTACTTTTATATATGTTATCTGTCATAATATAAAACTTTGAAAGGATAAACAAGGTGGTCATGGGTGTCTGCATTTGAGAGGACAATTGAGATACAGTTGTAGTCAGCTGGAAATATGAAAGGGTTGTGCAATTAATCCAACCCAATTCATTACCATCGTCATCGTGCTCCTTCCCCTTCCCACGCTTCACACGTGTCCCCTTTCTCGATCCTCTAAATGGGACCACCCTGTCCTCTTTTTTCTATCCCGCCCAGGTGAGTGGAACCCCGCTCCGCGACAACTTTCTTCAATCCTTCTCGTAACCCTCAATTCACTTTTTCACATTCACCCCATTATTTCCAATGCGGGCTACTTTCGTAATTCCACTCCGCCCATTCCCCTCATGCCTTATCCACAATGCTTACGCAAGCAAACAAAACTCAACAATTTTCTTTTCTTTTCTTTTTTTTTCAAAAAGCAAGCTAACCTTTATAAAAGCACTTGTAAGGAACAAACACAGTACAGTGGCGAACAACCTGGTAGTTCAAACGAACTCTGAATCGTATCGGTTCGAGTTTTATCCAAAGTCACATTTTCATGGCCGCCAACGTTCGCAGAGCTACCTATCGTTTCCTCCCTGCCGTAGACAGAGATTCACTCTCCGATTCCACCTTTGAATTCGATGAATCTGATCTCTACAACTCTGCAAACGCTAACTCTTCGGAATTCTGCAAATCTGTACGCTCCTCGAGATTCCACAGTAACTCCTCTGCTACCGTCGGCCGTGTCGGTGCTTCGGGATCGCTGCCGGTGAACGTACCGGACTGGTCGAAGATCCTCGGCAACGAGTACGGACAGAACCGGAGGAGGAACTATGACCACGAAGAAGCTCAAAGCGATGAGGAGGAAGGAGGAGGGAGAGTACCTCCGCACGAGTTTCTGGCGAAAACGAGAATCGCTTCCTTGTCAGTGCACGAAGGAGTTGGGAGAACGCTCAAAGGACGCGATCTTAGTAGAGTTCGAAACGCGATTTGGGCGAAAACGGGATTCCAAGATTAGAATCAAACGAAACGTTATCGTAGGACCATAAGCTAATTACTATTAGTGATTTACTACTGTTACGAGTTTTGTTCATAGATCTTCTGAGATTTATCATTTTGCGGAGTATTATTATTATTTTTTTGGATCGTGTCCTATATGTACCAGATCGGAATTTGAGATTTTAATTTGCAGGGAGAAGTTTTTGTTTTTTAATAATAGTATAATTATTGTGTTTATTATTTTGAATTAAAATTTATAGGTTTCTTGGTGGGTGGGGATTGGACCGAATATTTTGTGGTAACGACGAAATCGAAATGGTGAATTGGTGGGGCCATTGTGGAAGTGGCAGTTTTTAATGATTGGTGGGGTTTAGGTTTTGGAGGTTCATTGATGTGAGTGGGTTAAGTATGGGACCAAAATCAATATCAAAGCCTTATGCATATGATATGACCCCGTCTTTTTATGACACTTGATAGAGACTCCCAACTAATCAAAACAACATTTTCAGCTCAAATTTCCCATTATTAATTCTAGTATGACGATAGTTTGATATTATTTTACAATATTTTAACACTTTACTTTTGTTTATATCGATATTTATATTTATTATTATTATTAATTATTGTGAAATAATTTTGGATGTAAATTATGCTAAAATATTATTAAAAAAGATTTAATAAGAATAATGTGATATTTAATTAAAATTATGGTATTTTATTTTTTAGAGATAAATAGTATTCACATATTTCATACAACAATTTTAATTTTATTTTATTAATTTTATTTAAACTTAACTAATGGTTAATATAATTAAAAATATGTTTGTGGTCCACTTATTACCACATATATTGAAAAGTTGTATTAAAAAAATCACTATAGCTGTTTTTGTTAGCTTGCTACTTTGGTAAATTTCCTACAGGTTCAAACTTACCTATTATAATACTTTAACTTTAAATCTACTATTCAAACCAAAAGTCTAAACATATAGATGCTACCACACACGAGAATAAGTTAGAATCAATTTATTACTGTATTTTGTATTAATTATTAAGTATTTAATCCACACTTTATTATTTATTGTCCTCAACACATTTATCACAGGCATAATTTATTTACTTTAAAACATGTTTAATGTTTAATTTTATGTATTTAAAATAATATATAACAAATAAATAAAATTGTTTACTATTTTTAATAATAATCTACTATAAAATGTTTTTTGTGTACTAGATGATTTTTATAATTCGAGTAACAATTATTGTTAAAATAGACTTTAGTTGACATGATTTTATATGATAGAATAATAGCTAAACAATCACTTTATAAAGATAAACAAAATACTTTATATTTGCTTTTAAAATACATATTTTTCTTTAAATTATTGTTCTGTAAGTTCAAAAAGCTCGTGCAAGATCCTGTTATTTCATATTTTATAAATCTTTGAAATTAAATTAATTATATTCATAAATTATTTTTAAAATATCACATATAAAAAATTAAAAATTTATTTATTTTTTAACAAAAGGGTATTTTATTATAATAAGTGGAAAAGAAAATCTATGTTGCTATACTTTTTTGTAAAAGAAAGCAAGAATAACTATAAAAAATAAATGGTAAATGCAGTGCACTTTTGGAGTAGATGAATAGTTTAAAGTGTGTCAGTAAATTTGAGGAAGATAAATACTAATTATAGTTATAAACGTATAATATGATATGATATATGATATATAGAACATGTATACCAATATTTTTTTTTTTATTTTTTAATGTATTTTATCATACTTTTTCTTAATTTTGTAGCTGTTGATTATTTTATGATAAAAAGACATTATTCATTTTTAATTATTATCATAAAAGCATTACTTAGAGTAATATTTATGGTTATTGTAACAGGAGACATTAATGATTGTCAAATAATTATTTAATGAGTTGTTATACAACTTGCTTTACACAGAGTCACCAGAATTGACTTAATAAAGAAAGACTGCATTGTTGAACCTTTGAAGTCTTCACACGCATCAAATAAAATTCTAAAGTTTCACATGCTGCTGTAAATTAAAATAGGAGGAAAAGAAATAAAAAATTATATTACCTGGATAAACAAGAATAAAAAATTATTTTTTATGATTAATTATTAGAATATTTACTTATATTTACACATTTTAAATGAGTCAAATCCAACTGTCTAATCATAAAATAAAGACTGATTAAATTAATTTTTGACATCTAGGACAGTCAAATGTTGACCGAAGGATAATATTGTCATTCTATAACATATAATTCGTTTGGTTATGTTGTAAAAAACACGATTTTTTTTTTTGGTATGCACAGGCTCAGTCAAATGAATGATTTATTCATCGAAAGTTAAAATTATATTAAAATAGAAGCCTTTCTTTAACAGATTTAACATACACGAAATCAAGAGTAGAATAATATTGAAACACCTTTTTATTATTATTATTATACAAAGTCAATTAACTACATCAATTCAACTCATGAGTTTGTATTAAATTGGTGTGCATATCAATAGGTTGTAAAAGAACAATTGTAAACATAGTTATAACTAATTTTAACCGTGTTTTAAAAGAAAGTACTTTATATTTGAATAATTTTATTTATAAACTAAACTGGTAATAAATTCCAGTATGAGACATTTCACAAATGTTGATATACTATGGAAATATTTAGCTAGATTTAGATTAACCAGTTTCTTAATATAATATATGGATGGCTGTTTTTTTTTTAAAAAAAAAAACTTTGCTTTAGGAAATATGTATAAAATCCCGAAGTATAAAATGTTTTCGGAATGTATATTTGTTCTAATAATGCTTCTAATATTTGGTAAAATTGTATGGAATTCTAGTTGTAAGGTGAAAATTAGTTGGTAACTAGTAATCGAAAACAACTAAACAAACAAAATGATAAATATTTTAGTGGATATAATAAGATATCACTAAAATAAATGGATTTAACTGTGAATAAAGTTTATCACTCGCAAAAATTATTGGTAAAACAATATTATCAATGAAAAAACTTCTTTCGTAAAATATTTGTCAATAAATTTTATTAATGAATAGAGAAATTCATTTATAATTACTGACTATTGAAAATTAGTGATTATCAATGATTAAAATTCGATGATAGTTATCTACTAAAAATTATTGGCAAAATTTTATTTAATTGGCGAAATTTTTTGTCAATAAATATATATCAAGATTTGATTTTTCTTCCCTTCTCTTGTGAAGATCTAGAAAGTGATATTTTAGAAGTGATAATAAGTTAAGACTGTATTATTTTAATATTAAATTATTTTAATATAAAATGAATTGATATAAGTGAGTTTCATTATTTTAAAATACATTATCTCTTTAGAAACTACTTTTATAGAGTTCTCTGTCTTCTCTCTAAGGGTTGTTGTACCCTATTCATCTGTTTGAAGATCAGAGAGTGTCTGTGTGATCCTTGCAGTGAGATTTTCAAGTCTACCCGATTAGTTTCTCAAATAGAGTAAGTCAAATGCATAGGTTTTGTGGTTGAAAATGGAGGATTTAATAGGCAAGTTTGTGAGATAGAGTTTTGATTGAGAAGCCTGATGTTTCAAGTCTGAGTATATGTTATTTGAGGCTTGTTAGAAGAATGAATTAGTTGAAATCTGACATAGAACTAAGGGATAGTCCATTGGTGGTGTTTTGGATAGTTTTAAGTATAAAATTGGAGGTTTGGAGTAGTAAGATTTTGAATTAGAAGGTCTGGGCTAAAGGTGATGGTTTGTAATTTGGGTTTAAGTCTATTATGACTTGTTCAAGTTGTTAGGTTGCAGAAACTAGGTGTAAAATGTGTAAATCTAAGTTTGGGAACTTTTGGAGATGTCAAATGGTTAAGTGCACATAGTTTTGAGTCTAATGATCAAATGAGTACTTTGCTTTAATTCTAAATGTGATTTTCATCAATTATAAGGTATAAGAAATCCATTTGATCATTAGAACCAAGCTCAAGTGCATAAAAGACCAGTTTTTAAGTTATGTTGTTTGTTGTCATGAGGCTCAAGCGCCCATTGGGCACCCCCAAGGCATCCCAAAACAATGAGTTGGCGCTTGGACGCGCCATTCCAAGCACCGAGTGCCCCTCTTGTAGGTTTTTGGTTTTCTATTTCTAAGGTGTTTTTGTGATTTTTGATGCACTGTTTTGTTTTCCTCAATGGATGTGAAATGATTTTATATGAATTTTGATATGTTATATGAAGTGTGTGTGTGTGTGATTATGTGGGATATATCATGATGATGAATAAGTGGTTGATAATGTGAATGATATTGATGAACGTAATTTCATGATCTCGTGGAGAGGTTACATGGTGCATGGTGGTGCCATGTAATGTTATTAGTATGAATGGTCGGAGTTAAGTTGGGGGCTTATCCTGATGCTCTCAATAATATTAATCTCAAGTAGAGATGAATGATTATGTCATGGAGAGTAGCAAGAGGTCCTAGTCTAGGGGTTTTATCTTGGCCAGAGACATTTGTGAGGACTAACCTTATGTGATAGCTTAGATTGAGCTAACAATATTACCACTACAAGTGCATAAATCACTATAACTTGACATTCATACCATATTTAGATGATCAAGTCTAAGTCTATGACAGGTTTAGGATGGATGTTTATTTTGTGTGTGTAATATAATGTATGATGGAATTTTATTTGATTAAGATGAATTGTTTTATCACTAGCTTACCCTTGCTTTTGTGTTGTTTGCCTATGTGTTGTTTTCTCTTTTGGGATGATCACATAAATGGTGTGAGCTTAGGGAGACGTTCTTTTGAGTTACTTTAGCAAGAGGAAGGGTGAAACAGATGAGAAGTCAAATGGTTCTACAAGTGTAGATATTGTCCTTGTGGAAGCTTTAGTTTTATATAATTGTTCTATCATCATCTATGTAATGTTTTATTTTAGTAGTATTTTATTGTTAAAATGAGATGTCACATTTCTTCCCCACTTCTTTTTCTTATTTTTCTTCTTTTTTATCGATAGTAAATATTAGAATTTTTCTTTCTCTCTTTTCATGCTCCTATATTATTGTTGTCATTGTTTTCACATTTATTGTCGCCGTTATGTTTATTACTTTTAGCTCTCCTCTATTATCGTTGTTTTCGCCTCCTTCTCTTCTTTTTTCTTCTTCATTCTCTCTATATTTGTTCTATTATTCTTTCCTTCTTTTTCCCTCTTATCTTTATTCTATTTGTAATAAATATTTCATTAAATTAACAAAAAATAAATTTATTTTACTAACAAATTTACCATTGAAATTATTGATAAATCTTAGAAACTACAGGAATTTATCAACTAATTTTAAAAAGTTGAATTATCTACTCATATGCCTGCAATTTTTTTTTAATTACAAATAGATTTATCAATGAATTAAAAAAATCCATTATCAATAAATTTATTAACGAATTTCACCACAAAATAGTGAAAGCCTAAAATGCGAGTTTTGCTACCTATTTTACCATGAAATTACCAATATAATATCTATCAATAATAAAAATGCTAAATTACCAATAAGTTTTATTGACTTATCAATTATTAACAATTACATTTTCGTTGTTAAAATTTTTCAGTAAAATAATAGTCTATAAATGCTATTTTACTAACTATATTTTTTATCAATAAAATTTCATTAGTAATATAATATTTTTTTTATTATATGTTCACGTGATGTTCTTACTTAAATTTTATATTTTGTTAAAACATATTTGAAGGGTATTTTAAATGATTACAAGTTATAATATGTTTTTATAAATTTTTATTATATTTATTTTTCTTTGAATTATAATTTTTTTTATTGTGTATTTGTTATTCATCTTACACTATATCTTAGCATATTTCTATTGAAATATAAAATAAATGAAAACTGGGTGTTTTGTGTGAAATATAGTATGTAAACCTTTAACTATATTTAATTTAAGGCTTAATATCTCCATTGTTTCTCTTATTTGTCTGTCAATCTCATTTTGGTTCTCAAGTTTTAAACTGTCTCAATTGAATCATAATTTTTGTAAAAATGCACACATTTTACCCTAACCGTTAAGTTGTCTCAAACGGCGTTAATTGTTGCTGAGATGAATTTTTTATTTTAGGCTTAATCCCTCCCTTGGTCCTTATGTTTGTATAAAAATCTCAGTTTGGTCCTCAAGTTTTGAACTGTCTCAATTGGGTCATAATTTTTGAACTGTCGACAACGACGACATTTTTTAGTTTGAGAGGGAGAAAATGTGTGAGTCGGGGGGTTTGAGGGTAGAGGAATGAGTGAACTGTGATCAGTGATTGGAAGGAAAAAGAAAGACTATAGCCACGTGAATTTAATGATTTTAAAACATAAAAAAAAAAATTACAGCTCAGTTCAAAGTTAACGCTGTCTCAATACACTTAACGGTTGGGGTAAAATGTTGTAAAATGTTTGTATTTCATAAGGACTTGAGAAAAAACTTGAGGACCGAACTGAGATTTTCACACAAAAATAAGGACCAAAAGAGGGATTAAGCCTAAAATAAAAAATTCATCCCAACATCAATTAACGTCGTTTGAGACAACTTAACGGTTAGGGTAAAATGTGTGCATTTTTACAAAAATTATGATCCAAACAGTTTAAAACTTGAGGACCAAAATGAGATTAGCAGACAAATAAGAGGACCAATGAAAATATTAAGCCTTAATTTAATCAGTATGTTAATATATAATCTTATATATGACTGAACAAAATGTTAAAAAAAAATTGTATTGTTGAAAAATAATAAAAAATACTTTAACGACATAAACTTTTTAAAATAAAAATAAAATAATATAAAAAAGATAAGTGTTTTTTTATACTACGTGATAAAATGAAAAGTTTAAATGGTTGAATACTTAAAATTGAAAATCAAATACTCGTATAAAAGAATAATTAAAAATATAAAAAATTAAAATTAATCAAATGTGAAATTAAAAATATTTAATTTATTAAAATTATAATACATCATATTTACGCACTTGCCTAAAAGATAAATAGTGTAATTAAATTTTTTGATATAGAAATATATTTTGCGAATATAAAACAAAACAAACAATTAAAAAGAGAGGAGAAAAAATATATGACGAAAATAAACTGAGTATTTAATAATTTAAAAGTTACCTATTTTCATCTCTTTATCTAAATAAAAATAAATTGAAGTACTTTAATAATTTAAGGTACTTATTCTTATCTTTTTATCTATTTAAAAAGATTGACTATTACTAAGACTCATATCATATCATACCTAATTAATCTAAATATATTATTTTAAAAAATAGATGACTTCAAACAATATCTAAGACTTTATTTGTCATCCATAATTTTACATATTAAATATGTTTTTAGTCTCTATACTATCAAGTGATTTTGGTTTTAGTCTCTCTTTCAAAGTAAGGTACATTTTAGTCTTCTTTCTTAAAAAAGCTTTGGTTTTAGTCCTCCAAAACTAACACCATTAAAAACCAACTGATGTGGCTAACGGTAGACTGACACGATTTTTTTTCTTATACTAAGTCAGTGTTTCTCAGTTTTTCTCCCTCGTTTCTTCCTTCCATCTTCCACCCAACCTTGGGTCGCAAATGCATTATCTCGATTCTCCTCACCACTCCCCTCCTCCCCCAGCCATCGACACATCCAGCGACTCCAACATCATCGAGTAGTACTCAAAATTGCTCACGACGCCGCATCGGAATGACGAGGCTGCTGCTGTAGCCATATCCGCTCACCCCTCGACAGCATACTCTTCGGGAACGACAACGGTGATTTGGATAAGTGGATATTTCGTGGCCTTCTCCGCTATCTCCTTCATGAGAGAAGCGTATTGGATCCCAAGGCCGATGTCGAAGTCGATAACATGCATGAAGGAACACGCAACGTGATCGAGAACCACCTGGTTGGTGGTGAAGATCGAGAACATTGGGATCAACGAGATTCCAGAGAAGGCCTTGAAGAGGGGAGCACTTGAGTCGTCGTGTAAGCCCAAGTCCTTCATGATGGTGTCCCAATCCAAGTTGTGCAACACATGGTTGTCTAGGTCGAGACAATCTTGGGAGTCCATGATGACAACTAAGTGATCGGTGGGCTTTTCGAAGCCTGGGCAAGGGCTTCAGCACAGGTCGAGGACAAAGGTAGGCTCGTAGCAGAGGCCTATGGTGTTGAGGTTGGGAAATGTAATGGTATAGAGTAGGTTATTAGTGGGTTTTGGGTTAGCCTGTGGGTATGAGGGAACGAGAACTCTTATCGCTTGGTGAAGACTACCAGAAGGTGTTGCGGTATGACCTTGTTGTGCTCTGTGATGTGAATGATGGAGAAGAGGAATTGTTGAAGGTTGAACAAGGAGGCTTTCCGTTGTTATTACTATAGCCCTTTTTCTTTGTTTGTGTGCGTGTAAAGGGGTAGGAACTGGTTATATTGTAACACATGGTTGGTTTAAGGTTTGAAATGTGTTTTTATTTTATGGGGAAATGCCTTGAGATGTGGTATAATATTTGTTCTTTATTTGTACATCCTTTTAAGGGGAGGGACCAGTTATATTATTAACATGTGATCAATGTGCACATGAGTTATTATGTGATACAAATCACACTGTTGATGAGTCGTAGTGTTCGAATGAAGTGAGGGTTTAATGAGGGGTTCACATAGAACCTTTAGTTTACTTTATCCTTCTTGATATCTTGCGTTGCAGTGAGCCAGTTCAACACTCTCTAAACTAAAGTGATAGTTGGGGTGTAGGACTCTCAGTCTTCTTTTGCTTTCTTGCTGGAAGTGTTGGGATGGAGATAGTTATGGAGAACCTATCGTGGAGTGTTGGGAAAGGAGTGGGGCCTTGCATCTAGGAGGAAGAATGTTCGATACATAGGGTTGTCTTGGATGATAGTTGCATTGTAGTACGATGGTTTAGGAAGATTATGTCGTCGTAGAGGAGATAAATAATTAAATAATATGATGAACATGTTTAGGGAGGAGGAATGAGGGAACTCTTGTCTCTTGGTTGGTTGAATAAGTGTCGGGGCATCAGCTTGGGATAGACCGAAGACATTGGAAGTGAAGGGTTAACCTTTCTTGGGGATTTCACATGGGTTTTGTGTTGGAAAGAAAAGGTTTGTTTGCATGGGGAAGGTTGACCGATAGAGAAGGAAAGAAGACTTAGATCCCTTTAGTGGTGGTGCACAAATCTTTTATGTAGAGGCTATATTTTATTTTCTATTCGGGTATGGAGTGGATCTTTAGGAATTAATAAGAAATTAGGCAGAGAAGAGTAGAAGAAAGAAGTGCAGGAGAAATGCTAAAGAGACCAAGAAAGGGGTATACTTAAGTCTCGGTTTTGAGAAAGAAAAATAAAATAAAGTAAAGAAGGAAAGGAGTGGTTAATAAATAGTAGAAACAGAAGAAAGAGAAATTTTAGAAAGGAAGAAGATGATAGAAATGGGGTCTGTGATGGTAGCGAAAGATAATCCTAGGATTAGAAGAAGTAGAAGTTGGCTCTGTTGGAGTTTTAAAGTGCATTAGAGGTAGTTGAAAGCAAAATAAAAGGAAAATGTAATGTATTAAAATAGGTTTTATTTGGGTATTTGAAGAAAAAGTGAAAAGTGAATGAGGTTGTTAGGTTTCGTAAGAATAAAGTAGAGGGAGAATTGGGAAAGTGAGTATGTGAAGAGATGTTGAGAGGATAAGGTCCCATGTGGGTCCCACGGTGTTAGATAAAATCGTGTTAGTCTACCGTTAGCCACATCAACTGGTTTTTAACGATGTTAGTTTTGGAGGACTAAAATCAAAGTTTTCTTAAGAAGGACTAAAATGTACCTTACTTTGAAAGAGAGACTAAAATCAAAACCGCTTGATAGTATAAGTACTAAACACATATTTAATCATAAACATTATTATTACTTATATTAGTTAGAATAAATTTGTCTTGTTCCAAGCAATTTATATATTGTGTACATTGTTATTTACAATGTAATTGTGCTTTAGTAAGGATTTGATGCCTAACATGCATGATGTGAGAGTGCAAAGCAAGGGAAAAATCTCAAACTATTCCATTGTCACAACACATGGCTTGAATTAATGTACTACAATTCCCGATGGTGCAATCAAGAAAATAGCATAGGTTTGATATAATTAACTCATCAGAATAATCAACTCATCAGAATAATTCGGAACTTGAAGAATTGCTATATTTCATGAAGATGAACATTAAGATCAAGAACGATTAAATTATTAGAGAACACTCTGTATTTTGGTTCCTAAACTATTAGAGCAATTTAAAAAATCTGGAAAAACATATTTTGTGAATAAATAGTTTTAATATTTTATGTTTTTATGAGTACATGTTATATTTCATGTCAGATAACTATCATCTTTAAAAAAAAAATTGGATCATTGATGTTAATGTTTTGGATAATTGTTATTTTGATTTTTGTTTACCATTTTGAAAGTGCATTCTTCGAGTAGATTATTGTTAATTATTCTAGATTGACATTACTATTAATCCTAAATTTGTTAACTTAAATAAGATAATAGTTATACATTAAATATATACTTATATAGTTTTCATATTATATTAATTTAAATATTTTCTACAATACTATTCAAATTAATATAATTTTGAAAAGTGATATATTTTACTAGAATTTGGTTAATGCTTTAGTCATATTTAAAATTAAATTATTACTGAAATGAGTTAGTATATTCAGATTATTTATAATATACTCGGCATCAAAATATATGGAAAAACAATAATATTTTGTTAAAATATCGTATCGAAAATTTAAATATTATTTAAGTTTTCTTATTTAATAGACACTTTTCATAATCTTTATTGTGATGATATGCTAAATGTTTGTGTTATTATAACAGATATAAATTAAAGATTTCGTTAACATTTGAATATTGATACTATTTTCTTTTTCCGTTTTAGATACAATTTTAAGAAAAAAAATACATTAAAAAGTATATATATATATATATATATATATATATATATATATATATATATATATATTCTTTGAAGTTGAACAATAGGAAGCAACATTCTTTAAAAAAGACATCATCAGTCAATATTAGAGATATCAGCAAAGGAGCAAGCAATGTTGGAAAAAGGAAATTGAACTAATACAACAAAAACAATTGGTATCATAGACTTTAACCATTTTTACATGAAAATTTTTCCAAATCCCAACCTAAAAATATTGTAAAATAAAATTAAAAGATAAAAATACCTATTTCATCTATGCACACCATTGCTCATGAAAAAAAATCTATGCACACCATTAATCTCTATACATAAACAATAAGTTACTTTCATCGTTACAATTTAAAAAGTATTGTTAAACAAATACTATAACATATCGTAATAAGCATCAAAACCAGACCCATTTAGAGAAGCTAAGCAAATAAAACGCAAGAAATTTAGAAACAAAAAAATAAAACATAAATTAGTTAGATTTCTATCTCACTCTAGTTCTCCAATAAGACTAACGCTCAAACTACACCATCCAGTTCAGTCTCACTAACAACACCAAGTTCTACTCACTTTAGACAACTTGCAGTTCTGTGTGATATGCAACAAAGAAGCAACAAGCATTCAGCCACATTGAAAACAAATTGAATTTTCTTTTTATTTAATAAATTTTATGCCTTGTTCACTTGAGTGGATTTGTTGGAAAGTAATTGAGAGGATTTGAAGATAATTTATTTTGTTGTTTATTTGAATAAATTTCTTGTTCGTTGGTCGTTGTTGTGACGTTGGTGGGATGCTCATGGGTTGTGGTGGCGGGTCGTTATCGAGGCGCTAGTGAGTGAGTTGCTAGCGGGTCGCGACTATTGTCGTGGTTGCTGGCTACTGTTGGGCGTTGGGTTGGTTGTCTAATCGACGGTTGGACCGTTGTTGGTTGAGAGATGGCGGCCGACGGGTTGGGGCTACTATAGGAATGATAGAGAAAAGGTTGGAGTGAGAGAGATGAAAGAGAAAAGGTTGAGAGGAATAAGGAATGAGAAAGACGTGAGTAAGAGTTTGGGGATGAGGGGTTTCTTATTTTATTTTTTTAGTTTTGAAAATGGAAACTATTCAAATACCGTTAACATTAAGACTTAGAATCCATAATATATGAGGTTATTTTTGTTAACTAAAATTTAGTATAATATGCTAAAGTGTACCAACTAAAAAAATAATTCCCTATGTTAGCAAACCCCAGACATATATACATACATACATACATATATACATACATACGTACATACATACTGCACTTGGTCCAAAAAAACATCTTCGTCTCCTCATACATTAAGGTGATAATTGCAAATTAAAAAACAAACACAAACAGAACAAAGACAAAAGAGAACACTAATTTAGAACAAAGCATACATAAAATAGAATTGAAGATGTTAACTCACAAACAAAGGTATATCAATCAATCACAAGGCATACAATCATAAATTCTAGACTTGATCATACAGATACATTTATTAATGTCAAACTTTAGTGGATTATGCACTTCTGATGGCCTATGCTGTTCTATAGAGCAATTGTTAATGGGTTTCACCCTACCACACACAAGGTTAACCCGTTAATGCCTTATGTCAAGGTAAAGTCCCTAGACTAGGATCTCCTACTCTTCTTACCACATACATCACCCTTCTCTATTCAAAACTATAATTTTCAAATTGAACAATTCAAAACTATCTTTTTCTTAATTCTCTTAATTTTTTGAAGTTATTTTTTAATTTTATAAGTTAAATGACTTATGAGTCGTGTAATTCTAGAGCTATTTGTTAAAAAAAAAAATAGACTTCTAAATTATATAGCCGAAAAGTGAGAAATGTATATTTTTTTTATATAGGGGTGCATGGAGAAGTTTAATGGGGTGCGGGAAGGAGCTGTCTGTGGCAAATAGCAGACTTGGGCCTTGAGAAACGTACTATACCGGCCCACATATTGCATTGCGTGGCGGGTTGCACGCTGGACGCGTCTACTCAGACTCACTCATCTCTTCCTAAGCAAGCAACAAGCACCAGCTCTCTCTCTCTCTCTCTCTCTCTCTTCTTTGAATTGCGATGAGCGAGACGAGTTCATCAGCGCATGACCCCGAGCCTCCTATCCGGCTCAACCTGCCTCCCCTCTCACCGAGCCTCTTCGACGCGGAACCATCGGAGGTCCAACAACCCAATGGATCCGCCGTCCGAAACTCCTCTGATCCCTCTAGCCCTACTAGCAGCGGTTACGCCGCCGAGCAGGGTAGCAGCACCGCCACAATTGTCTCCCATGTCGAAGAGGTCCTTCATAACGAAATTCAGGAGATCACCATCGACGATCCCCAACCTCTCTCTCACTCCTCCCGGCTTCCCGGAAAACGACACAGCGATGAGGTATATATACCTTTCTCGCTAAATTCTTCCCTACTTCATCATAATGTACTTCGCTCACTAACTCTCATGAACTATTACACTTAACCGATTATTGATCTTAGATTAGATTACAGGTTCATGTAGAGTTGCGTGACCGTTGCTATTGATATCGGCGTAATGCAAATTAGGCGTATCTAGTGAATGATTTCGAAACCTGTTTCTTAGGATCTTTTTGTGTGCATACTGATTTTTTTTCGTGCTTCCTGTGCCATTACTCACTATGATGAACTAGTGTTTAATGAGTGATTTAAAAATTCTATCAGCGCATTTAGAACAGAAGAGTGATAAATTTGAAACTGGACTTCCTTTTGTTTTCAGTTGTTTTTGTTCCTTAGATTTCATCGATGGAGATTAAATTCTGCAATGTGGTATAGGGTTTATTCAAAGACAGTTTTTTAATTTAATTCTCAATTTAATTATCATACTAACTCAATGATGATCGTGATTTTGAGTTTATTACATAAATAGAAACTGTGGGGAAATGAGCAGTGTTGTAGAATCACAAGCGTGAAATTCTGGCCAGGGAGAGGGGGTTGGCAGCTGAGCATTTGCTGTCGTAGTTACGATTCTGGTTGCAAGTCAAAATTAAATGCTCGAGTATAAATTAATACGATGACAAAATTGTGCGGTAATATGGGTAACAATCGGGACTAAATAATATTTTCGTTTCAAGCATTGCTTTTGAATTTCAATAAAATCTTGTGGATATTATGAGCTAGTTGGCAACTCTGATTATGAACTTAGTTTTTCCGATATGGATTCTGTAAAATGACGGCACTACAGCGAATATATCTGTAAAGGCTGTAATATCATATTCTGTTTGATTGATGAATAAAGTGCAGGATGATGCTTCCATTTCATGGAGGAGAAGGAAGAAGCATTTTTTTGTTCTCAGTCAATCTGGCAAACCAATATATTCTAGGTTAGTGTTTGTCAACTTAACAAACTCCCCTAAATTGCTGTTCATTTCTCTTTCTAGGATTTCTGGCTCAAAACTTCACATCCCATTCCTCGATTTCTTGTCTCAGGTACGGAGACGAACACAAGCTTGCTGGTTTTTCGGCAACTTTGCAAGCAATCATTTCCTTTGTGGAAAATGGGTATTGTAGCTGTCTTTGTTCTTATAATTATAGCCCAATAGTTTCTAATTACAGCAGTATTCCTAACTACAGTCCAGTCTCAGCTGAATATAATTTGAGTGATTTTTCTAACAGCTCTATTATGTTTTCAGGGGTGATCATGTGAAATTGGTGAGGGCCGGAAAGCATCAGGTCTGATCATACAGTTATCTCTTGTAAAAGTTTTTTTCTCATAAGTATAATTTCATTTAGACATTACTTTCAAGCCTAATAAATACTATGCTAAGCACAATGATATCTTAATCCTTTCTGAGCTTTGAAGTGTAAGTTACAGACACAGGATGTAAGATACGTTTGGACAAACTTTTCCATAAGCACTTCTAAAGAAGAATAAAAAATGAAATTAAATTCTCCATAACCTAGAATTATCTTATATGTAAGTTAAATAAATGAAAGTTTATAGAGGCTATTTGAGAGAACTTCTACAAATTAGTTTGTGCGTAAGCTATTTTCTTCTTATGGAGAAACTAATGTCAATTTTTTTTTCTTATTTTGTTTTCCTAAAAGGGCTTATAGAGAGGTTAATCCAAGCATGTCCATATTTTTTTTTTCTTTTTGATTAGTGAGCTGCTCACCTTATGTTATTATTGTTTAGGGGGAAGAGGCTTTTATCTTTTACCAATAAAACGATTGTATTGTGAAATCTTGTTTGAATTTATGCTATAGGTGGTTTTTCTTGTAAAAGGACCAATTTACTTGGTCTGCATCAGCTGCACGGAAGAACCCTATGAGTCACTAAGGGGACAGTTGGAGCTTTTTCATGGCCAGGTATAATTGTGTTGGACTTGAGTTGGATGCTTATGTGCCCAATGGAAAAGTGGATTTATTGTTTGCTTGCTTCCTTTTTCTTCAGCTTTTGTGTTTCTGAACTTAGTAATTGTGTCTGTTTTATGTCATTGAAATAGACTAGTTATGTTGCAGCGGTTGTATGATGCATCTCTATTATTGTTATGTATGCAGATTATTGTTATACTAACAAAGTCAGTAAACAGATGTTTTGAGAAGAATCCAAAGTTTGATATGACACCCTTGCTTGGTGGAACAGACCTTGTTTTCTCTTCACTAGTCCACTCTTTTAGTTGGTTTGTTTCTCTGCTCTGGACACATTTGTGCCTTTTAGTTGTAGAAACGTTAAAACATTTCTATAAGATAGAGAGGGATTTTTAGTGCTTTTTATGTATTTTTCTATGAATTTCTTTGGGGGAGTAAGGGTTATATACACCTCTCAATAATTTTATTTTTTGATGGTGAATATTGTTCTTTATCTGATTGTTTCAGGAACCCGGCTACATTTCTTCATGCCTATACTTGTCTGCCTCTTGCATATGCAACAAGGCAAGCTGCTAGTGCCATCTTGCAAGACGTTACTGATTCTGGTGTTCTGTTTGCAATTCTGATGTGCAGACATAAGGTTCAACACTGAATTTGTCTATTTACATGCTAACATAACATGATAAAATAATTCATTAAAGGTTGAAGGCAGGTAATCAGTCTAGTTGGTGCTCAGAAAGCCTCTCTTCATCCAGATGATATGCTGCTTTTGGCCAACTTTGTTATGTCATCTGAGTCCTTTAGGCAAGTAAAACTGAAACTACTTTTATCTTTCAGCCATCATTTCAAAGATTTTTTATAGTATAGTTTTTATTTAATGTAGATTTTCTAGTTTCTGTTTGGCAGCATAGTTTTGTATTTATTCAGTCTACCTTGACTCAAACAGTAAAACTTCTTAAAACCTGTGCATTAACTATTCATTTAGACTTTGAATTTCTTTTTGCTTTATGGTTATTAGACTTAAAGAAGATGCAACTCAAATCTGTATTCTCCTCTTGAGAATTCTCCATTAATTAGTGATGATACAATATTTTTTAATAAATGTTTTTGCTACCAATTATGGAGATAATTATATAATTATAGTTGCACAATCATGCAATATCTGTAACCAAGGAATCTGCATGAATAATAACAAATATTCTGCAATTTTCTACAATGTACAGCAATTAATTAATAGCAAATGTTTTGCAAATCAATTCCTTTGACAATGGTACCTTTTTACATTTTTTAAAATTTTTTGGGATATGAATATGCAGGACTTCAGAAGCATTTTCTCCTGTTTGCTTGCCACGATACAATGCTTTGGCATTTTTGTACGCTTATATCCACTTTTTTTATGTGAGTTGTTGGATTTGATTGTTCTAAAATTTGTTGTATGATTTTCATCTTATAAATGAAAGAGTTCACACAGATCGTGACATGTAAATATTTGGCAGGATGATACGTATTTGATGTTGCTGACCACAAGTTCTGATGCATTTTACCATCTTAAGGATTGTAGGTAAATGATAGTTTAATGGTCTGACTGCTGTTATTATAAGATCCGTGGTTCTAATTTTGTATAAAACTAAAAAAGAGGAAAACAGATGATGGTTCATAGCAAAGAGATCCTCATTCTCTATGTAGCAATATCTCTCTTGCGTTCATAGCTCAGAAATTTGTTTGCCAATTCACAGGATTAGTATTGAAACTGTCCTTGTGAAGTCAAATGTCCTAAATGAAGCTCAGAGATCCTTGGTAGATGGTGGGATGCGTGTGGAGGATCTTCCTCCCTTACCTTATTCAGGATCTTCACATTTAGGTCAGCATAGGCTTCCATCAGATTCTCCTGAAAGATTAAGAGAACCTGATTGTGGCATTGGTGGTGCTGCTGGGTTGTGGCATTTCTTATATCGTAGCATTTATCTAGATCAATATATATCCTCAGAGTTCTCATCACCTATTAATACTCCTAAGCAGCAGAAAAGGTAGTGATTTTGTGGAAACATCTCTGGTTTTTAGGTAGCTGTGTCTTTTTTAATGCCTGATTGTTATTGTCAGCAGTATAACTTGCCTCCATTGTTGCAGATTGTATAGAGCTTACCAAAAACTTTTTGCATCCATGCATGATAAAGGACTTGGGCCACACAAAACCCAGTTTAGAAGGGATGAAAACTACGGTAACTATTTTTTGTTCTTGCTCTGTAGAAGGAATAGGTTTGGGACATTGAGTCTGTTGTAGTTATTTCCTAAATCTCCTTCTGCAATATGTGATAAAAGTCATTTTTGTCTGTGGCATAGCCCCGTGGTTTTAGTCCTGGATGTTTCAAATGGAGTGGTTCTATTGATGAGCGAACTCCTTATTTTCTGTGAGATGCAAATAGAGATTAAAACGAATAATAGATTAGCCAATCTATAAATTTTGTTGTGCTGTGAAAAGTCAAATCTGCTAATGAGAACAAAATCTTTTAATGCATTGAGATATAGTTATGCTATTTCATTTGGATGCTTTGTAGAACAGACAATGATCAGATTTGTTGGATTTTTTTTTTTTGGCAGTACTGCTTTGTTGGGTAACACAGGATTTTGAGCTTTATGCTGCATTTGATCCCCTTGCAGACAAGGTATTTTTTTTTTCTTGACTACAACATATCGCAAATCTCAATTATTTTGTTATACAAAAAGGTCAAGGTTCTCTAACAACTATAGTTTCTATCACCGGCCAACTGTATATTCATAATTTAGATTCAATGAAAATCTGCAAAAAAGTATTTCATGTTTAGATTGCAACAGTTGGTAAAAATTCCTCCGGTCCATTACTTGGGGAATAAACCTTCAATTTGGTGTCTAAATTATCACTCTCTCCCCTAAATAGACCTTAAACTAAGGAAGTTATGTGAGTTGTCCCTAAAGTATTAGATACCATGCTTCATGGTCCCTTAAATATTTGAAAGAATCTTGGAGTTAGTCCCTCTCAAACAGTAACATATATCAATCTTGGGACTAAATTGAGGATACCCAATTCTTTAGGTACTAGTATAATCTCATTATAAGAACTGTTTAGGAGAGAGGATGATACTTTAGGGAGTATATTGACGGTTCAAATTTGTTTGGGGAATGGGTGTATTTATTTTGTTACTCTGGTTGGATAAAGTCTGATTATTTTTGCACACTGAGATACGCAGGCCTTGGCAATAAAGACTTGCAATCGGGTGTGTCAATGGGTAAAAGATGTGGAAAATGAAATATTTTTGCTAGGAGTTAGTCCCTTTTCGTGGTGATTTTCTATCAAATACTGTAAACGTGTATGAGAATGTTCGTTTAATAAAAGTTCTATAGAATTTATTATTTCCTCTTTTCCCCATTGTCTTCTATTAGGAAATTCTTTGATGGAAAATTATATTATTAGTATGTCAGTGCTTACAGCGGAACTGCTGCTCGGTTGTAAATTTTTCCAAATACCATTAGTTTTATTACATTTATATTTATTTGAATAAATTTATTTACATGTACTTATAAAAGAAGAGAATAAGGTTTGATAAATTGAAGTTTTGCACAAGTTAAAATAAACTCGCACACTTAAAATTGTTTTTCTTCTTTTGATTTCTACTATAGTTAAGGTGCATAAATTGAAGTTTTACACTAGTTAACATAAACTTGGATGCTTAAAATATCTTTTTTCTTCGCTTGAATGTTGCTTACATAGTTTACTGATGGAAAATAGTGATTTTGATATTGACAACTCGTTTTCAAGGATAATGAAGTAGTTTGAAAAAAATATTGTACTAATAAAAAAGAAGATAGGAGAGAGGGAGATAGTAGATGTGAATTGCGTGTTTAAATTTGTTAGGGTATTAATCGTATTATTGTTCTTTATACAAAGGTTTGATTGGTATGATGGTTCAATTCCAGTGGGCTACTATTTAAGGGATGATGTTCCATAAAGCTCATTTTCATAAAATGTTATGATATGATTCTATTGAAAGATGAGAGTCTAGACCGACGATAATTCATTTGTTTTTTTTATTTTTATTGATTGAAGATTTGAGCAAGATGATTGTGTGCATTGAAAATTATGTGGATAAATTATCACTCGAGAATTTACTTGATGACATTCCGTGAAAATAAATAAATTTATATAAATAACATTTATTTAATATTTTAATAGTATAATTAAGTGAAATAGCTAGAATAAATTTGCAATATTAAAATAACTATACTTAGTAATGAGTAATAATTATATAAAGTTTCTAATAAATAAGTTTATATAAATATTACAAAACATAAATCATCAAAGTTATAAAAATTGAATGGTTATAAATGTCAATTTTTACCTTCAATCTTCGATTATATGACCACCATCTTCATAATGTTACCATTAATTTTTTTTTCGGATGAATTTCATTGACGTCAAGTTATTTTCTCAAAGATCAAATGAATTTAGAGTTGGGTATTTTATTATTGACTTAATACCGCTTTTGGTCCCTACTTTGGGGGTTGTGTTTAAAGTGGTCCTACCTTTTTTTTCACGTAACAATTGATTCCAATTTTTGAAAAACAAAGGGTCAAGTTCATCCTTTTTGCTAACAGCATCAAAAATCAAATGATGTAGCTACCACCCTGGACAAAACATATTGAGTTGTCTCATACGTGGCACGATGGGTAATATAACATGTCAATTTTGAATTTTTTTTTTTAAAAAATCTTAACACATAAGCTTCATCTTCCACTGTGAATTTAAGGTTTTTTTTCTCTCATGACACTAAAGGCCTGCGCCGTCTCTTTCTTCCTCTCCCTCTCCAGACATATTAGGCAGTATCTGTTCAAAGCTGAAAGACTGAAACCATAATGGGGAAGGTTGAAGCCACCATTAGGCTGAGGACTTACCCACCTAAATCATATATATTTGTTTAATGCATCAACAACAATAGTTGACAACAGATTAGCTCATTTGTTGTGCACACAGATTTTACATCATGGCACAAACCAATGAGATGAAAACACCTTTTTATCATGTACACCAATGAACCAATGTAAAACTAAGCTTCCCAAACACTAAGCCTGGGGTGGAGAACAAGGAGAGTATTTTTCGAAAACCACAAGCACCAACCTTCACAACTCAAACACCTCTTTCATCAGCTAAGGAACCCTACAATACAAAACCCAATAATGCAGCATTACTAATTGATTAACACCTTAGAAAATTATCCACCCAGCAGAGAAAGAAGACCATACCCCCAAGAATAACAATAAAGTCAACTCCTTTTTACAGAACATGATGAACAAGACAGAAAAGGAAAAACAAAAAAAAGAAAATTTTTAGAGATCAGCAAAACTTTTGCAACGTTTCAAAACAGGGCTCGATTAAACATTTCAACACCCAACAAAAACCAATACAGCTTGTGAGAGGGGAGGAAAAGCAGTGAAACGTTAGGTGACCTACTAAAACGTTTTTTACTCTCTCTGAAACTAATAAATGGGCGTTCGTCGATTGTCTTCTCTGCCCAATTGGATGTTCGAATGTGCTCTGATTCAGCAGAAAACCATGGCCGTTGCAACGTTTCCCATATTTGGTCCAAGGCGGGAGAGAGAAACCGAAACCCTAGAAATCGAATCAACGATGCATCTTCTTGGGCAAGGTCGCGGTTCGATTAAAGCTTGTTCTCCATTTTCCAGCGAAGACTGAGTTTCTGGGATTTGGGGTTCCTAGAGTCTCTTCGTTTTTCAATGCTTCCTTCTCTGAAATTTGTTTTCTGTGCACAGAGAGACTAGGGCGTGTGAGAGTGAAAAATAAAAGGGTTTTGCTCTGATATTTGTATCCCTCTTCATCAGAGTCGGAGTGGAAATGAAGGTCAGAGCCGACGGAATCAGAGTGGGAGGAGACATGCTTGGAAAGTTGGTGGAAGATGAAGCTTATGTGTTAAGAATTTTTTTTTTTAAAATTCAAAATTGACGCGTTATATTACCCATCGTGCCACGTATGAGACAACTCAATATGTTTTGTCCAGGGTGGTAGCTGCACCGTTTAATTTTTGACGCCGTTAGCAAAAAGGATGAACTTGATCTGTTTTTTCAAAAATTGGGATCAATTGTTACGTGAAAGAAAAGGTAGAACCATTTTGAACACAACCCCTCAAACTAGGGACCAAAAGCGGTATTAAGCCTTTATTATTCTAAATGAATATTTTTTCGATCACATATACCTTTGACTTGTTCAATCTTAACAACATAATTTCTTTGTTCAATTATTCATTAACCATCTAACTTAATATTATAAGATGGAAGAATAACAATTTTTCTAATTTGTTTATTTTTCAACTTTAAGTTATGCATTGCATAAATCTAATTATTAACCTTTTTCTTTTTTTCCTATTTGTTTGAACCTATAATTGAATATGAAATGTCAGTAAATATATAAATCAGATAAAGACAATTATAAATAACATAAGATTATCATTTCAAATGAGTTCTAATTATACTTGCATCCATAAAAGCTATTAGTCAATCTTAAAACTAAGATAACAAACCTCTTCAATTTTTTAGTTTCATCCATAAACATCTTTCACCATATTTTAGGAAATAGTGCTTTCCTACATTCGCATCTGATAAAATTTCTAGCATAATGAAAACTAACAATTTGTAAATTATCATTATTTTTTTTAATTTGGCAATATTCTTAATCAATCTTCTCATGCACGTAGCTGACCACTTTTTCATTTTTCATCTTATAGCCATCAAGTCTAAAATTACGTTTACAGTGAAAATGGGTATTGGGATAACAGAGAGTGTTTGTAAATGTCTATGAAATTGATTATTTCATGCATCAATTATCAAATATCTTTGTTACACCTAATACGAACTATGTTATATTAGAAATAATTTCACAAATAAGTTATTAAATTTTGAAAGAAGAAAAGTTTAAATTTTTTATTTTTTCTTAATATTGTTAAAATTGTACTTAATCTTCTCTTTACATGATTTATCTCCTTGTGTATAAAACTTATTGCATGTTATATATTTGATTCATCAATCTTTAAGATAACAACTTTGAAGCATATGATGACATTCTTCCAAAGCCAACTAAAATCCCATTTTCAACTTTTCACCTATTATGTGAAGTTTTAAATTCGTTTTTTTCATTTTTCAGAGCTAAAGTTAAATAGTTCACGAAAAATTTAGTCATATCTTATCAAGTTTCTTTGATACGATCCTATCAAAAAAAAAATACGATATTTTCTGAATTTGAATTCCCAGGAGACACAATAAAAAAAATCAGAGAAGAATGCATAATAAGACAGAGATGAGAACATCACAATCTAACAAATTGATAAGTTAAGTGGAGATTCACCACAAAGATGTTAATCTTAGATAAGAATCAGAGTTTTAATCCAAGAACCAAGAAAATCCTTTCTATAAAAATGCAAATGCATATATTATGACTCAAAAGTGTCTACATATGTAGTTGATACCCTATATATAAATACAAATGTTTAAGGCGCATAAGAAACCCTAAAAGAAAGCTTAAAGACATTGGGTCCAAAAATAAATTAAAAACATAAACAAGTTATTTGCAATTAAAATAAAATTACAATTTCTTTAATTTCCTAAATTATTCTTCAATTGTGCTCATAATCTTCATGTTGTTTAAATTTCTTTCTTCATGAAACATTATAAGATTCAAGTAGACATGTTTTGATCTTTGACCTTGTCATAGATCCTTTGAATTGAAAATGTTCTTCTTTAAGTTCTTCTTATATATGTTTCAAGAGATAATAATTTATAATACCCTCCTTCTTCAAACTTGAAGATTCTTTATCATTCTCCCATGTTTAGAGAGAATTCGACCTGAATTCTAGAAGATCTTACGCATAAACAAAAACATAAATCAAAGACATAAATCTAGAATAATCCAAAATAAAAATCTATTAAAATGAGATTTGGATCCTTGAAGAGGCCAATATCTTATTATCAAAGATTTGGAGGTCTTCCTCCAGGATTAAATATCCACTTGCAAATATCATCAAACAATTTTAAATTAAAGATGCAATGCTCAAAAAAGATCAAAAGAATATTTCCCAAGAATCAAACTATAAGTATGGTTTTGATTATCAGTAATTTGCTTAGAAATGGTCAAACAAGCTAACTCATGTACATATATTTTTAAGCTTGTTTCCATACTAAAAGAATGACTTTGAATATCCAAATGAATTGACAAACAAGCTAATAGATTATCAAACACAAGTTCTTCCTTCCCTTGTTGATGTCATGGTTTCTTAATAAACAAATCTTCCCTAGGCAACAAAACAAAAAGAGGTCAATTAGTATTTTGTTTTAATGATAAATCATGATGCTCTCTTATTTTTTTATTTTTTTCTTCTTTCTCTTTGTTTTTTTTTTCTTTCTTTCTTTTCTTTCTCATCTCTTTCTTTATTTTCTTTATCCTCTCTCACTTTCTTTTCTTTTTCTTCTTTTTCTCTATTTTCTTTCTCCTCTCTCGCTCCCTTTTCTTTCTCTTCTTTTTCTCTGTTTTCTCTTTCTTCCATTTCAAGTTCTTTTTTTTCTTCTACTTTGCAAAGTTCTTTCTTCTTCTTCTTCTTTTAAATTTATAACGTAGTTCTTAAGGTTCTCATTGGACTTGCATTCCAATTAGGACACTGACGAGTTTCATGCCCATAACCTTCACGTTTGGATTATCTAATATTACTTGATTTAACCCATGTGAAAACGTTTTTGTCATGCTTGTGCTTCCTTTTAATACTAAAAATTTCACCATTCAACTTTATAATTCTAGACACCAAGGCATTAACATTCTCCACCAAATCCTCACGAGTACACAACTTCCAAGAGGATGTCTCTACGAGACTATGTTGCATTGTTCAATACTGATAAATCCTACAAAAGATTAGAAAAAGAAAATTAAAGAATATATTTAGATCATCACCACTCGTCTAAGTGTTTCACTCAAATTTCACTTGTTCAACACATAAATAAAGATTATCCTTCAAACACCAAAACTCATGCAAGATCTAGGTAAACATTTATTTGGGACTACAATTAACATAAAAACACAAAAAACAAAAATAGATAATTTCCACAAATCAAATGTAAAAATACACAAATTAAAAGAAGAACGTAAAAAAAATATACGAGAATTAAAAACTCAAGGGAATTGGATTTTGGGTTCTTTATTTTTAATATGACGGAAAAATAAGATAAAAGTTGATATTCAAACCAGAACTTTACTCTAGATACTAGATGATACGATCCTATCCAGGAAAGAGACACAATGAAAGTAAATAAGAGAAGAACACATAATAAGAAAGATATGAGAACACCAAAATCTAGCATATTGATAAGTCAAGTGAAGATTCGCCACAAAGATGTTAATCTTTGATAAGAAAGAGAGTTCTAATCCAAGATCGAAGAGAATCCTCTCTAAAAAATGCAAATGTATATATTATGGCACCTAAGAAATGTTAAAGGCACCTAAGAAATATTAACAGAAAGCCCAAAGACATTAGGTTCAAAAATAACTTGAAATATTAAAATATAAACAAATTATTTAGAATTAAAATAAAATTACAATTTATTTAATTTTTTGAATTATTTTTCAATTGTACTTATGATCTTTAAGTTCTTTAAAATCTTTTCTTCATGAAACATTATAAGATTCAAGTAGACATGTTTTGATCTTTGACGTTGTCATAGATCCTTTAAATTACAAATGTTTCAAGTGCTTCTTATGTATGTTTCAAGAGATACTCCTCTATCATATCCTCCTTTTTAAGAGGATTTGTCCTCAAATTCGAAACATATGGAGATTTTTTATCACTCTTCTTTTAGTGAATTTTTTCAATATAATAATTAGCATTGTTCTAGAAACGAGTTTTTTTATTATCCTGTAAAAAATATATAAAAATTTACACATTCAAATATTAAGTAACATGTATATTAGTTTTTATATTTATGTTATTTCAATATTAATTAATTAAATTTTTTATATAAAAATATAATTAATAATAAAATTTAAACACAATTAATTTGGTCAATAGAACTAAAAATTTGAAAGAAACTTTAGTTTCCAATAAAATTTAATACCGAATTCATAAGTAACAATAATATTAATATTTATAGTTCATTAGTGATTAATGATGTAAATAATTATCGCATTGTTGAATAAATGTATAACTTTCAACAAACTTTTCAATTTCCAATGAAAATAAAACAGTCAAATAAATACATAATAACTACAAACGTATTTGTGCATTCATTATTCAAATTGATATTAAAAAAGAGTTTAATCATTCAGGAAGTCCCTGTTTTCGCGTGAAATCTCAATTTCATCCCTTTTTTTTGTTTCTCAATTGGGTCTCAATATTCAAAAAATTGCATCAATTAGATCATTTCCGTTAAATTGGGGCTGACGGCGTTAAGTGTGTGTGTGACGTGGAGGATGGAGTCAGTTTCTTATATCCATGTGTAGAGGCACAAATAACGTGGATAATTGAATTTTTTTAATTGGAACAAAAACATAGTTTTAAACAAAAATTGGGATTGGGATTTGACTTATTCGAATTAGGGATTGACAATGGAAGAAATTTCTTCTGTTAGGGTTCGTCCAAAGTGCAATCCATTTCACAATTTGGGGTCTTCTGAGTTTCTTGTGAGTTCTTTTAGGGTTTAATCGAAAGTTCACCTTGAAGATGCATTCTTGTTCGTCTTCGTTGTGCAGTGGGTGGCGGAAGGAAGACGATAATGTGGTCGTTGGAGGTGGTCGAGGAGGATGTAGCAATGGTGGTCCGTTTTGCTATTGTGGGATGGAATGGGTTGTCAGAACTGCAAGAACAGTTAAGAACAGAGGCAAGCAATTTTGGGGCTGCCCTAAGTTCAAGGTAAGGTTTATTCGTGTTTTTTTAGTTGTTCTTATTTTGATTTCTTGGTGCCCTGATTGGTTTTTTCTTCTCACAGAATGGTGGTGAAGATGGTGGTTACAATTATTTCACATGGTGTGCAGATCATGGGGTTGTTGAAACGGAAACGAGTGCAAAGTGTGGAGGCAAGTGTGAAGAGAGAAGCAATGGAAGATGGATGGAAGATTATATCTGATTTGGACTTGTCAGTGAAGAAATTGGAAAATAGGCTTAACGTCTTCTTAGGGTTGTCTGTGTTCTTTGTGTGGTGAACATTATTGTACTTATGTTAGAGTTTTTTGGTTGATAGGAATGTTTTGATTGTACTTATTATGGAATGTAGTTAGGATGAAATGTAGCTACTGGTTTTGATAGGAATGTTTTGATTGTATTGTGTGTAATTTCTTCCACTGTGAAATGAAACAATCTGTTGTTGTTACTTGCATCCTAAGGAGAAGTTTATACGTTTTAATTCAAATGTAAAACTATCATGTTTTGTTTAAAAAATATGCAATTGAGAATAATCAATACAAAATCAAAGTTTTACTGACTTGACCACTCGAGATTGCAACGGATGAAGGTCCCACAACTCCCACGACCACGACAAAAGCACACTCTGTCAGAAGAACTTTGGACGAACCCTAGAAGAACTCGAAACAACTAAGATGAACTTTGGATTAAACCCTAAATTCCCAAAATGAGACCCCAAATGGTGAAATGGATTGCAATTTGGACGAACCCTAGCAGAAGAAATTTCTTCCAATGTCAATCCCTAATTCGATTAAGTAACATTCCAATACCAATTTCTCTTTAAAACTTTGCTTTTGTTCCAATTTAAAAAAATAAAGTATCCACGTAATTTGTGCCCCCTCCACATGGATATAAGAAACTGACTCCAACCTCCATGTCACACACACACTTAACGTCGTCAGCCCCAATTTAACGAAAATGATCTAATTGATGCAAATTTTTTAATATTGAGACCCAATTGAGAAATCGAAAAAAAAGGGACGAAATTGAGATTTCACGCGAAAACAGGGACTTCCTGAATGATTAAACCTAAAAAAAACAAGAATGCATCTTTTTATATTTAATTTTTTATAATATTATGTTTTATTTTATTGTATTTTTTTAAAATTAATTAATTGTATCGAAACAGGTTCAAGAATTTTAACTCGATTTTCTTTCAGAGTATGTGTTGAAGGCGCTATCAGACAGGCTTCCCCCGTTCCTTAGGATCGACTAACCCATATGCAAGTGTCGTTCACTCATCACCACCATGGTAGTCCTACCATTGAAAGTTGATAGGACAAAAATTTGAATGATGCATCGACGACACAAGGGCTGTGCAATCCGACGAGTTATCGTGAATCATTAAAGTCGTCAACCTTTTATCTAATAAATACATTCTTTTCAAAAGTCGAGATTTGTTGCATATATTAGCTCTAAAATTATTATGGTTATCCAAGTAGTAGATACCATTAAATAAACTATAAATACAATATATTGCTATTAGGTGAGAAAGTGAATGAGAAAAAAAAATTACACATATTGGATATTACTGGATATATAAGAATAGAGATTAAGATATATATTTTCCTTTAAAAATAGATACTGAGATAACAAACTTATCTCCTTCAGTAAATATAAATTCTCTAACTTACAAAAGAATGTAAATTTTAACTTAAAACCAGGAAAAAAAATACTTCCACTCATACCATGTATATACACATATCATAGATATAAGAATCATAATATTAAGTATATAATTTATTAAATAAATATTTTATATTTTATTAAAGATTATTTGATAATATAAATGGATATCATGAAATAAGTTCACAGAAATTTACAAATTACAAAATAGATATATAGACTACCTTATCCTATAGTATTATGTTTTCAAATAAATGTAATTTCTATACTTTTTTTTTATCAATTTATAAGCGTCATACGAATTTATAATTTTTTTTACTTAAATTTTAAAATTAATTTACCACCTTATATAGAATTAAGTTTTCAAATAAAATGTTATTTATGTACTTTTTAATTTATTTTCATAGATCCGTTTAAATTTGCGTTAAGGAACTTATAACTTTTTTAGTTAAGTTTTAAAATGTATTGTTTTGAGTCAACGAGTTATATTACTCTTAATTATTAACTGATGAGTTGATTTAAGTTAACAAAACTTTTACACATATTTAAATCAACTTTTCTTAAATAAATTTTTTAATTCTAGCATTGCCAGCTATTACCTCCCTTTTATTTATAAAAAACTATCAATTAATTGTATTCAATTTTACTAATATATTGATATTATTCTTTTTTTTAACTTAACACTTTAATCATTGTTAATAATTTTTGAACTAAATATATTTTTAGTTGTATGAAATTTTGTTAATACTTTAATACATTTTAGTCTATTAATTTATTAATTTTAATAATAAATGAATATCCTCTAACCTAAATTTGTTAATTTGTTATGTTCTTTTTTTTGTTAAATATGTTTTTAGTCTCTATACTATCAAACAGTTTTGGTTTTAGTTCCTCTTTCAAAGTAAGGTACATTTTAGTCCTCTTCCTTAAGAAAACTATGATTTTAGTCCTCTAAAATTAACGGCGTTAAAAACAAGCTGATGTGGCTAACGGTGTTGTGACATGTCATCTTTTATTTCTGACACCGAATCAATCTTCTCAGCCACGTGAATCTTTCCCGTCGTCAATGCCGCACTGCCAACACAATGTCGCGCCGACCAACCACCATGCCGCCGTCGGAGAAACCCTACCCGCTGCCATTCTCCATCACGCACCTTCACCGTCAACACTCAGACGCGAGCAACCTCATCACGCCACCACCATGCCGCCATCATCCTCCAAGAAAACGCAACAGTTCAAAACCCAGAAAACCCCAGAAAGCCCAAATCCTCAAATCAGAAAACACAACAACCCAAAAAAACCCAAATCAAACCTAGAAACTCAGAAAATTTCTTCTTAATTTCGTTTTGGATTCCCTTCCTTATCAGCAGAAACAATCAAATTATGACCCAAATCAAAAAAAAAATCCAAAACCTAAAAATCCAAAATTGTTGCAGCATCAACTGATCCTCGAAAACCTATTAAATCCAAAATAGGTGCAGAAGTAATTGGCGAAGACAACATCTTTGGGAACAGGGGCGTTGGGAAAAATGGCTATTTTTCTTTGTTTTGCAGCGAAGAGACGACGAAGCTCGGCATTTTGCGAAGAGACGGCGTGACGAATAGCGAGAAGATTGAGGAGATGCAGCGAGAGATGGTGCAGTCGCACGACACGGCGAAGGCAGCCGAGGTTAGCCAATCACACAGGTGGCAAAAACACTTGTGGCCAAACGTTAGCCACATCAACTTGTTTTTAACGCCGTTAATTTTGGAGGACTAAAATTATAGTTTCCTTAAGGAAGATGACTGAAATGTACCTTACTTTGAAAGATGGACTAAATCCAAAACCACTTGATAGAATAGGGACTAAAAACATATTTAACCATTTTTTTTACATTTTGGATTGACATTTAAGATGTTTATATATCACTTAACATATTTTAATTTAAATATCAGTATTGATTTACTTTAACATGTACAAGAAATTTAACAAAATTAAAAAAAAAAACTATATTATTATTTTGTAAAATTTGAAAACTAAATCATATCAAGTTTTAACCAAAACCAAACTCAAATTTCACGTTTTAACAATAAATAATTCATACCGATATTATGGAAAAAAAATATTTAAAAGCAAAACAAGTTGTCGAACTTTAGTTGGACAAAGGATAGAATTTTGAAAATTATCAAGACAATGGAAAAAATGATAGAAAAATAAACAATACTAAATAAACATGATTATTTTTAAACTTCATATAGTATATAATTATAAAGAAAATTAACTTCCACATTTGCCTCCGGACCCTCCAAATTGGATAAGGCCTTCATCATAAACCCCTCCAAAATCTTTATAATAATAAACACCATAACAATTAGTATTGTCAGAAAAGGCTCTTGTCATAATAGATTTAGGTCTATAAATTTCTCTTGATGCATCTTGAACCATGGGAGATCTAAAATAACATGCATGGTCTTTGTTTCCATTAGGGAAATGCCCAGATCCCATTGGAGGACTAGGACTTCCAACTTTAGCTTGTGTTCTCCCACCCCATCCAACAATCGATCCTGATCCCAAGTTCGAGAACAATGCGGCTGGATAATACCCAATGTTTCTATTTTCTGCACTTATCCACCAATTTTTTGTCTTTGGATCCTGAAAATATATCACACTAGTTATAAAACGCGCAGACTTTTTATAATTGTCAAAATTATAATATCAGAACATTTATTATTTTACTTGGCATAATATGTTGGAAGTCCCACATCGACCAGAGATAAGGCCAATTTATAATATATAAGTGATGTGCAAACCTTACATTACAAGCTGGTTTTGTGGGGTTGAGTTAGGCACTAAAACTCACTTTCTAATATGGTATCAGAGTCATGGTTAAAGTATATCCTAACGAGTTCTAAGGAACCAATTCTGCTTCTATTCCACTCAGTCGGGCCGCTATTCAACTACCCAATTTCTTTTATCACATACGAGATATCTATGAATTAGACACTAAAACTCACTTTCTAATATAATATATCCTTTTTATACTGGTATATATTTGTTTACTTAAAAATGTACTTAAAAGGATAAAATGGATACTAATAATGCATAATTTAATTTCAATTAGAGTGAAATTTAATTGCAAAACTTTTACCTGAGTAATAGAGATGAGAACCTCATAAGTTGGTCCACCATAGGTACTTATGTTGGAGAAATAATCCCCAAGGAAAATCTCTTTATCAACCTGAACAAAACCTCGACAATGAACATTGTAGCATCCTGTCTTCTTAAAATTATCACTCTGCAATTTTTTAACATTATTTTAAATTTAAAGAAATGAAATGTGTGTAACACAATACATGAAACAAATAAATAATATTCTTTTTTATTTAAAAAGCTTAATTATAATCTTATATCAAGTGTTTATGCAAAGCACAAACATCGGAAAAAAAAATGTGAAAAGAGACATATATCATTTATATAATTAAATTAAGATTAAATAAAAATATAATGGTATCTCTTCTTACCGTCCATGCTGCAAAAAAATGGGTCTTTGTATTACCATATAACGCTGGATCCACCTGATATCAGAACATGAGTTCGATTAGAAACTATTTTATGTTCTGTTTTATCTATGTTCTTGTTTTATTTATTTTTCTTTACATCTAACATAGTAAATGTATGAGTATAATAAGAAGGAAAAAATAAGTATATTTTAAAATTTATAGAATGATAGATAAAAAAATAATTGGCGCAATTAAATTTTAAATATCTCAGAAATTTAATAAAAATAAAACTATTATTTTAAATAAAACAGGTATTAAACAAAAGCAAAAAATATTTTTTAACACTCCTATATAAAATACAAATCTTTAATAAAAACATAATTAAAATTCTTTATTTTTTAATCATTATAACTCACATGCCATCCAGCAGCTATTTTGTTGGTAGATTCTATAGGTCCATTTTCAACCCATATATGAGATATAGAGCTTTCACCTTTTCCGACCACGGGATTATAAACGCTATTTATTCCACTAACTTTATACAAAGGAGCATAATTTTTTGGAATAAATAATTCTGCAACCTATAAAATTCAATATATTAGAAAAATTAATCAACTTCAAATTTAATTTATAAAAATAAACAACCAACATTGCATAAGAAATCTTACATGAACTCCAGGGATATCTTTAACCAATGTATGATTATTTAATAATAAATTTCTTTTAATAAGATCATATTTTGGTCTTTGTATAGGAACCGTTCCTTCTGGACATTTTTCTTTGTGAAGTCCAAACATTGATCCAATTTCTGAATTATTCACACTTGTTTTTTCAATTAAATTTTCAAAGTTGGGTTTTAGCTGCAAAATAAATAAATAAAAAAGTTTAGAATAAAAATAAAATGAAAGAAAGATTAAAACTTAAATCTAAATTATTAAAATATCTTAAAGCTTCTCATTTTCTATATAATTAAATGTCTTTTATTATTTACCTGCAACTTATGATTCATTAGTAAAGGATGGTAAAAGGCTGATTGTTTATAAATATCAATGCAATCAACAATGTCTCTAAACTCTCTGTGTATAGTCTAAAATAAAAATAATAAAATTAGTAATTCATATAATATGATATGAAGTTAAAGAAAACTATATGAAGAGATTTAAGAAGATTATGAAATACATGAATAATCTTGAGTGGAGACTTGTTACTTAGCTCTGATTTTCTCTCAAACTCAAAATTTTCATTCAATATATTTTGAAAACCATCAACATTGTGACTAATCACGAAACACAAGCACAAAATTAAACACAATATATTCATCATCATTTTCTCATATAACAAAAATGACTCGATGATGTATCTATTATATATAGAAAAAGAATAAGGATTCCTCTGTTCTAAAAATAAGTGAAATGAAAAAATACTCTTCATCCTAATATTTCATTTTATTTTGAAATAACTGATGAAATTAATTGAATAATTAATGCATTTACTTCTTTTGATAAAATCATTAATATTTTTCAATAACTTTTCTCTTTGTATTTAATGCTCATTTTTTTTATATGAAAAAGTATTATGAAAATATTGCCTGAATAATTCACACAAAAATCACTTTCAATAAAAATCTTACTTTATTTCATTAAAATTAATAACTTTATAACAATTATATATTTTAATTAATTTATTAATACAAAAAATTTATTGTTTTAATAATATAAATTTTAATTCTTTAAAATATTAAACAAATGTTATAGATAATCATGAAAAAAATAATAAAACATATATTTATATTATTAATTTTGAAATTCATTAAATCAAGAAAACTTTTATAAATTTTATTTTACCGTTTCCACTTAGTGTCACTAATTAGTATATACATGACTTTTTTTTTTTTAAATTACTAATATAGTTATATTCATTTATCGTTTATGTCGCTTTACAAATTAGGATTCGACCGAGTAAAATAAAATAAAATTTAAGTGGTCATTGTCGAAATAATTAAATATGCAACGTGTTAGATATATTTCATGGACTTGTTATGCATTGCTTACTTATTTAAAAATACAAAGATAAATAGCCTTTGCAACACATGAAGATGCCATTAGGCATAGAATGATGAAGTTTGGGTTCCAAAATAATGCAGAAAAACAAGACCAGAATAAGTGCATGAAAAATATTATATTTATTTAATTTTTTTAAAATATTTTTATTTTTCCCCACAGTGTTATTTTAATATTTCATTCCATTACCCTGTTATTTTTCTTTTTGGTATGAAAAGATGTAAAAAATAAAGTGAGAATAATGCTTCTCTTCTTCTAATGTCCTTCGAAAGAAAGTTATATAATGTTGTATAGCATATTTTTAATCAATGCATATTGTATTGTATTGTATTTGTCACCTTTTTATTTCAAAATTAAATTAACCTTTAAATAACATTTTTTTGCTAAAAGAAAGTGCCAATAGAGGTAAATACTCATAGTAAAGTTTTTGTTTGATTATCATGTCTAAAAGCATTAATGTAACATACTCTTTCTGTTTATATGATGCCAAATATCCTTTTATAATTTAATATTTTTTGTCCACTAGGTAAATTTTTTCTAATAAATAAAAAGATGTTAACTTAAAAAAAATATTTCATTTCAAAATATCTAAATGGTAATATAATAAAATAATTATTGTATGCATATTCATGAAAATAGAGAAGATAATTTAAGGAGAAGTAAATTCCTCTGTTACTAGTGAACATGCTAATGTTGGCAAAAGAGGATTTTAATACTGTGATTATCATATTTGGAATATTGTTTATATTCATTTTAATTTAAATTGTTTTGTATCAACAACAGCTTTTCGTAACTAGCTAGCTATTAAAATTGCAGCAGAAAACTAAATTAAAAGTACACAATTTTTTAATTAGAAAGAAAAATAATACAATTTTAATCTACCCAATAATTTAACCAATATAAAAAATGTATCTTAATTAATCAATTATCAAGTTTGATAATATATTGCTCTTATGAGTTTTTCTACAGCAACACAATTTTCTAATTTAATTACTCTTTATATATATTTAAATGACCAAAATAATATTATTACTAAAATTAATTTAAAAACATGTTTATATTTAAAATAGAATATTATTTTGTTTATTTAGCCAGAAATGAAATGTATCCAATTAAACTACACATCCAAACTCAATATTTCATATTTTACACTTACAAATCATATTAGTACACTAAAATGATAAATAAGTTTAAAATGATCTAAACACCAAATTTACTATTATATTAATTTCTTTGAAATTTAAACTTCCCTTTTAACCAATTTCATAAGTTTTACCATTTATGTATATATGCTAGCATATTAAACACACTATAAACCAAATTCTATTGAAGTAAAAAGACTAAACAAGTTTTAATTCACAATAACACTGTTAAATATGATAAAAAATTATATTTGAAATTAATTTTTTTTTATTAAATATATATATATAAGATTTTCTATTTATAATAAAAATTATATAGACTAAGTCTAAAATATGAATAATAAATAATAAAAAATTAACTGAAAGATAAAAAATAAATATAAAATAAAAATAATATATTTCACAAATACAAATTATTTAAATATTTTTTTTAAATAAATGTATTGTTTTAAGTAATATTACTGTTAGTTATCAACTGATGAGTTGATTTAAGGGAACAAAACTTTTACACATATTTAAATCATTTTTTCTTAAATAAATTTCTTAATTCTAGCATTACCAGCTACTGCCTACCTTTTATTTATAAAAAAATATCAATTAATTGTATTCAATTTTACTAATATATTGATATTATTCTTAAAAGAAAAATTAACTTAACACTTTAATCATTGTTAATAATTTTTTAATTAAATATATTTTTAGTTGTATGAAATTTTGTTAACACTTTAATACATTTTAGTCTAATAATTTTAATAATAAATGAATATTCTCTAACCCAAATTTTTTAATTTTTTTTTAACATTTTGGATTGACATTTAAGATGTTTATATATCACTTAACATATTTTAATTTAAATACTATATTATTGTTTTGTAAAATTTGAAAACTAAATTATATCAAGTTTTAACCAAAAACAAATTCCAATTTCACAGTTTTAACAATAAATAATTCATACCTATGAAAAAAATATTTAAAAGAAAACCTAGATGTCCAACTTTAGTTGCACAAAGGATAGAATTCTGAATATTATCAAGGCAATGGAAAAAATGATAGAAAAATAAATAATACTAAATAAAGATGATTATTTTTAAACTTCATTTAATATATAATTACAAAGAAAATTAACTTCCACATCTGCCTCCGGACCCTCCAAACTGGATAAGGCCTTCATCATAAACCCCTCCAAAATCTTTATAGTAATAAACACCATAACAATTAGTATTGTCAGAAAAGGCCCTTGTCATAATAGATTTAGGTCTATAAATTTCTCTTGATGCATCTTGAACCATGGAAGATCTAAAATAACATGCATGAGATTTGTTTTCATTAGGGAAATGTCCAGATCCCATTGGAGGACTAGGACTTCCAACTTTAGCTTGTGTTCTCCCACCCCATCCAACAATCGATCCTGATTCCAAGTTCGAAAACAATACTGCTAGATAATACCCAATGTTTACATTTCCTGCACTTATTCACCAATTTTTTGTCTTTCGGTTTATAATACGAGTCTTAGGCGTCATTCACTTATATATTATAAATTAATTTTATTATTAGTTAATGTAAAACTTTTAATAATAAATATATTTAAAAAGGTAAAATGAATACATAATTTAATTTCAATTAAAGCAAAATTTAATGGTATAACTTTTACCTGAGTAATAGAAATGAGAATCTCATAGGTTGGTCCACCATAGGTACCTACGTGGGGGAAATATCCCCCAAGGAAATTCTTTTTATCAATCTGAACAAAACCTCGACACTGAATATTGTAGCAACCTGTCTTCTTAAAATTATCACTCTGCAATTTTTTAACATTATTTTAAATTTAAAGAAATGGAATGTGTGTAGCATAATACATGAAACAAATAAATAAAATTCATTTTTTATTTAAAAAGCTTAATTATAATCTTATATCAAGCGTTTATGCACAGCACAAACATTCAGTTGTCTTAAAAAAAATGTGAAAAGAGACATGTATCATTTATATAATTAAATTAAGATTAAATAAAAATATAATGGTATCTCTTGTTACCGTCCATGCTGCATAAAAATGGGTCTTTGTATCACCATATAATGCTGGATCCACCTGATATCAAAGAATGAGGTCTATTAGAAACTATTTTATCTTCTGTTTTATCTATGTTTTGAAATTTTTTTCATAAAAAAAAATAAACTCTGATAAATTTTCTTCACTATAATACACTAATTATATTGTTCTTGTTTTATTTATTTTTCTTTACATCTAACATAGAAAATGTATGAGTATAATAAGAAGGAACAAATAAGTATATTTGAACATTTATTGAAGGATAGATAAAAAAATAGGCTCAATTAAATTTTAAATATCACATAAATTTAATAAAAATAAACTATTATTTTAAATAAAACAGGTATTAAACAAAAACAAAAAATATTTTAAACACTCCATGGAATACAAATCTTTAATAAGAACATAATTAAAATATTTAATTTTTTTATTGATATTTAGATATAAATCAAATTACTTAAATTGGCAAAGAAATCATAAATGTAATCATTATAACTCACGTGCCATCCAGCAGCTATTTTATTGGTAGATTCTAGAGATCCATTTTCTACCCATATATGAGATATAGAGCTTTCACCTTTTCCAATCACTCTTGGATTATAAAGGCTATTTATTCCGCTAACTCTATACAAAGGAGCATAATTTTTTGGAATAAATAATTCTGCAACCTATAAAATTCAATATATTAGAAAAATTAATCAACTTCAAATTTAATTTATAAAAATAAACAACCAACATTGCATAAGATATCTTACATGAACTCCAGGGATGTCTTGGACCAATGTATGATTATTTAATAATAAATTTCTTTTAGTAAAATTGTGAAGACCCAAATAAAATAGTTATATTTTACATTAAAAAGTAAATGGAGAAAAAAAAAATTATTAAGAAAAAAAGGGTTATTAGGCCCTAGTTGAAGGCAGCCAGGTCCATCAGACTGAGGGCACATGACCTTTGCAGGGGTCTTTCTCAAAAAGTCAGTTTCTCATTCTGCCAACTTTCCCCTTCTCTCTCTAGAAAACAGAAAACCTTTTTTTTTGCCCTAAAACATTTTCTCTGTCTTCTCTCTAAATTCCCAGTAAATTTAACCGTTCAATCTTTGAATAGGTGGTGCTCAAACGTTCACCACGTCGAGAGCTTCGTAACGGACCGAACAATTTCTTGTTTCTACCGATAAGTCATCTTTCCCCTTTTCTCCACCGTTTCTAGAACCTATGGCATTACTATTTTACTAAATGCATGTCACTAGAAACGTCCCACTTCTATTTTGTGTTAATTTCTAGCTCTAAAAAGGCTACTCTATCACCATTGGGTGATTTATAGGGTGTCGTTGGAAATTGCTTTGAGGAGCACTGTTTAGAGCGTTCCTATCAAGTAACTGTTCTACTTAAAGTTTTCCAGGTAAGGGGAGCTAGCCTTCAATATCTGTGTGTGTATGATTGTTTAATGATGTTTAGATTCTTGTTCATTATATTTTTGGGTGAATGTCGTAGACTATGGTGTAGCATGTCTTTTTATTGTCTATCAATTATTATTGTCTTGCATATGTTTTTAAGAGTTGTTAATTGCTATATATGAGATTGGGTTGTAATAATTTAATTATAAAATTTTGTTCTTCGCATATGAGTTGTTGTGTGTTTTCGTAGCGGTACAATCCAGGTTATTATACGATGATACTATGGAAGGAGTGCACCTTATGATAATGCCTTGTGGCTAATTTAACTTTTATTATTGTCTTTGCTACTGTGGAAACAAACAGCTTTTTGTGTACTGTTTAATAAGAAAAAAATATGTTTGAAACGAAGTTCAATGACGAAACTTTTTAGACTAACGCGATTTATTTTTTTATAAATCCCTAAATCTAGTTTTTCTTTAGAATTAAAACGGTACAGGAAAATATGTTTTTATCACATTGATTTTCTTATTATATATGTTAGGATGTTTTTATTCATTTCGTAAATAACAACCAGTAGAACTAATTTCGTTGGGTCTCAAAATTTACATCCTTATATTAGAAAGTTACTTTCTCCTGGCATAGGAGTTCTCCTTTTTGTCACTGAATGATTGATTTGCTATTGGAATTTAACTTTTAGCTTGGTTAAATATTTAATTATCACAATATTGAAAGCAAACGTAACTTTTGTTATAATGACGTTTTTAGATATATATCCATATTATAAAAAGTAAAGTTTTTTTTTTAAAACTTTATGATGATTCTTTATATATATCTATAACATAAATAATATAGTTTATTAAACTGTGAGGTTTTAAATATTAATAATATAATAAAATATATTTATTTGATTTAAGAATGGTTTTGACATATTTGGAGTGATGTTGTTGGATTGTCAGTATGTTCATATATTTGAATCGTGTGGCTTGAAATGTTATGATTACGAAATGAATTGATGAAATTATGCATGAACTGAACATCTCAAGGTGAGATGATTCAAAAGTGATGTGAGGGGTGTCGTTGTTGTCTGTATAATGTTGGGAGCTTTGAAATGGTATGTCTATCCCTACACTCAAAGCATTGTTCATACTCAAATAGAGAAGAACAATGTGAGTGGTGAGAGTAGAGGGAGGTCCTCGTCTATAGTCTTGGAGTTTAGACATAGACAGAATTGGGGGACTTACCTTGCATAGTGTTGGGGATGGGCCAGCTGAACTATGCAAGTGCAAAGATGACCAATAGCTAGACAGTTATACAAAATCAGGATGAGTCGCGTTGAGTATTTGATGCATGTTTTGAATGGTATGTCCTGCTTGTTCTTTTTTTTATTTGTAATTAAGCATGATGATATTGATTGATTGTACTATATGTATGTTGTCTGTTTACCTAGCTCACCCTTGCTTTCTTGTTGAGTGTTGCTTGTGTATGTTTTCTCTTGCGATGATCATCCTTTTGGATGGGAGCAGATCCACTTAGTTTCACTCACTAATACACTTTTAAGTAAAATGAATAATTTTGTATGATAAGTGTTTTTTCATCATTGTTGTTGGAGTCATAAAAAAATGGCATAATAAAAACGTCACAATAAAATTTTTGTTCATTTATACGGCTAGTAATCGATTATAGAAAAAGTGTGATCAATTACAAGTAAAGCACAAGTTCAGCATGGTGTAATCGATTACAAGGTCTGATAATCGATTATCAGAGTCTAAAATCGTTTTAGGGTGCACGACTTTACCTTTGACCACTGTGTCAAGGTGAAGTCGTGCAGGAGGCACAACTTCTTCATTTGAAGTCGTCTAAGCTCCACAACTTGCCCAAATACATAATTTCTAAAAAATTTGCCCATTTACATGAAATGCGTTTAATTTTTGTTTATATATGTAAAAAACCATCTTTATATAATGAAATTAAAATATTAAGATTCATTTGCTTAATGATTACAACTTTTAATGATAATAATAAAGTTTTGATTGAATACAAATAAGTTGAAGTTACACACTAGAAAGTTTGGTTTAATAAACTTTCTTACTCAAATTCTCCTATTATTAGGTACTAATTTGAATCATTATGGTTCTACGATCTTTCCTACAACAAGTCTGATAATCGATCGATTGCTCTATCAATTTTTGACAACAACAAAATTTTCTAATTTAATTACCCCTAACACATATCCAAATGACCAAAATGGTAGAATTGATTTGACAACATGTTTATATCCAAAATTGAATACCATTTTACTTATTTGGAAAAAAATGAGATGCATCCAATCAAACCACACATCCAAACTCAATATATCAGATTTTACAGTTACAAGTCATATTTTTGGTGCACTAAGATGCTAAACAAGTTTCAAATGACCTCAAGACAGACTCTAAACACCAAGTTTACTCTTATATTGATTCCTTTAAAATTTCTCCTATCAAGACTCCCTTTTAACCAATTTCATAGCTTTTACCATTTGTGTATATATGACAGCATATTAAAGGCACTAAAAACCAGATTCCATTAAACTAAAAGACTAAACAAGTTTTAATTGGCATTAACACAAACTATACATATAAAGTCCTAAATTAACTCTTTTAGAATTCACTTATAAAAACCCCAATTTTAGACTAGAAACCAACCATAATTCTCACTTTTCATTCCATCAATAGCTAAAAACAATTTACACCCATATATACCATCCAATTTATTAATTCAATGGATCAAAACAAGTAACAATCAACAAAATCTCACGACAAGACTATTCCAATAACAAACAACACACATTTTAAACCAATTCCAATGAATTCATGGTATTTAATCTCAATGACTCAGATAATTTATTCAAATTAGAATACATCAATTCATATTATTAAATCACTAAAACCAAAGTCAATAAGAATTTAGCTTGCCTTACCTTACAAAAGACCCAACTGCTCTACAAGAGCTAAGACGACTCCTCAACTCAAGGAACTCTATTGCATTACAACTCACAAAATCTTGATTAGGGTACGCGGTTAGAATCACTGATCAATAGAGAACCTAAAGGAAAACTTAGGTCACACATGCAGTGGAAAACTACTCACATGCATGGGAAAACATGAAATCTAGAGAAAAATAGTAGAAACTAACTTACTCTTTTGCAATAACTGTTAAGCTAGACTAGAAGACCTTACCGCAGTAATCGCTTTGACATCCTCTAATCTTCAAACAAATTACCCAGCAAAAAGAATATCTAGAGAGAATGAGAAACTGTAAAGAAACTATTTTAGAGAAATGGTGTGACTTGAAATAATAAAACTCGTCTTATAAAATTTCTACTTATACTTTGAATTTTTAACATTAAAATATTTGAATTTCACTATTTAAACCACATTACCAATTTCTAAAATATGGTTTTAGGAGTTCTTACATTTTCGATATCAATAAAAGGATCTTTTTATTTTAAAATATAAAATAATTTGAAATGAATAAATAGAAAAGTAAAATATTAATGTTTTTTTAGGTATGAGAAAGATGTAATATGTATACAACAACCATGGACTCTCCTTTGAGAGTACTCATCTAATACTACTAATGAGATTTTACTTACATTTGTGTCAATATACAATCATCATATTATAAAAATAAATAAATTAGGTAAGCTAAGAATATTGATTTTTTTTTATTAGTTAGGTTCCTATGTTAATTTTTCCGCTTTTCCTTAGTGTAGGTAAAACTTATAAATAGGTTATTCTTATATTTTAGAAGTACCTTTTAGTTATCAGAATAAAAAGTTTAAAGTTGTGCTTTTTTACTTGTCGATCGAACAATAAGAAGTGAAAAGTCATGCTTTCTTACTTGTCGATCGAACACCTTGATCTTGTTTTCTCCCCACGTGGACTCTGTCTCACCATGGCAATCAGCATAATACACATACCATACTTATTATGGTATAAAAGTTTGCTTCCGTTGCAACTTGGAGTAGGAATATGCGGTGAGCCTTACTTTCCAAGAATAAACTGAGAGTTTATTGATGGTAGTATAGAAACTCTTCAGCAAGGTGATCCCAACTTTGAAGCTTGGGAACGATTGTCATGATCATTTCATGGATCGCCATAACTTTGTCCCCATATATTGCAGAAAGTAATGTCTATATTCATATAGCCAAGAATCTCTGGAAAGATTTGAAAGAAAGGTTATTTAAAGGTGATCATTTGCGTATCTTATATTTGCTCCAAGAAATTCACTCTATTAGACAAGACGAGAGAAATGTAACCCAATTTTTCATGAATCTTAAAATTATCTGGGAAGAAATAGAAACTGAAAAGCTTTACAACAAACCCTGTACTACTCCTTACATGAGCAATTTGAAGGATCTCTTTGAAAGCAAGGACATTCTATCTTCCCTTATTTCTTGAAAATCGAAGAAGCAAACCATTGTCTCTCGTTCATTATTCGAAGATGAGTATCATGCGTTGGCCAATACCACTTGTGAGCTATAGTGGCTCTCATATATTCTCTATGACCTCCATGTTCAATTGCTACTGTCCTTTTAAACTGTGACAATCAATTCGCTCGTCGCATCACTTATAATCTCAACTTTCATGAACGAACGAAGCACATCAATATTGACTTTCACGTTGTTCGTGAAAGACTTCAGGAACATTTCTTTCATCTTCTTCCCATACGATTTGAAGAACAACACGCCGATGTTTTTACAAAATCGTTCCACAAAACGCCTTTTATAACTTCACATCACTACTTTTAAACACATTTAAATTAGCTTATATATAAAAAAAGTAGTTATTGAAGTCGAAAAATATCGCATAAACAAATTCTTCTTTGATTTAGCAAGATTCCAAGTGACAATTTATGTTAATGTAAATATTTCTTTAGAGTGATTCTTCTAGATTAAACTATATATGTATATCAATACCTAATAGCAATAATACTATTTCATATTTATATATATATATATATATATATATATATATATAAAACCTATATCAAAACGAGGAGTACTTTAATCTTGTTAGAACCAATTCAAAAGCAAAAACTAACTATAATTTTAACGTAAACATACTAATACTTCAATATTATTTATCACTCGCAAACTATTATAAACTCACTCAATAGGTTTAATTATTTTTCAAACACTTTAAAAAAAACAAAATAACTAGCTCATGAGTAGAAGAAAATAAAAATGTTATTTTTTTTATATAGTTTAACTCCGGTAAGTCACATTATAATTAAATCGTGAAACTTATATTACAATGGATTTATTTAAAAAATTACACTTTAACTACCATAATTAAAGTCATAAAATTTAAAACACTAAAGAAGTAATTCTTAAAACACACACACACGCGCGTATATATATAACTAATCTTATAGTGTGAAAGAAAACTTGCTTTTTCTTTAATACTTAAAAGAACAAATAAATTCTAAATATCATTTTAAGATTAATACATGTTGAAATTGTAAGACCCCATACAATTGAGTATTAGAGTTGATAGGTGTTTTAAAATAATGAGACCGAATATTTTAAAGTAAAAATAATTCAAAAATATAAATATAAATTCTTAAACTCGTTTCATTATCAAAATACTTACAATCTCTCAATAAACCTTTCTCTTAGTTCTTTCTACATATTCTAACGTCTAGATCATTTGTTTGACGATTAGAAAATGTCTGAGTGATCACGTTAGAAAATTCTTGCTTTTTATCTAATCACTTTTTTTTATAGAGCAAGTAAATTTTTGTTAATTTCTTTCTTTAACTCTTCGATCAAATTCATGTTTAAGAGTTCTTTTTGCATGTGTTAAATTAGTTTTCTTTCTATCTCTTCGTTGATCAAAGGTCCTAATAACTTGCTCTGATCATGTTCTTGTGATTTTTAGGTTTTTCTAGAATTTCTTGAGCTCGAAGCAAGAGTAGCGAGTTGTATATAGTTGTGGTAGCTTCTTTTTAAGGTAAGGGGTGCTAGTTCTATTATTTGAATATTTAATTTTTCAAGTGTGATTAATGAATTTCTAAAAAATGGAGAGATTATTTGGTTATATTTAGAGATGTATGTGACTTGGTGATAATTGTATTTTTGATTGATTGGAATTAGTTGTAACATGCATGATGTCTTGTATAAGTATGTGTCTGTTTGGAATGACCTTGTTAATGATGTTTTGTGAAGTGATGGTGTTAAATTGTGGTTGAAATGTTGAAGGAAATAAATTTGTAGAGTTAAGTGATCTTTTGGTCAAAAAAAGGCAGTGTTGATAGATGACTTGTAGAAAGAATGGTAAAAAGGGGGAAATGGGGGTTTAGGATCTCTGATAGGGTTAATTATGACTTTTTGGGATTGAAATTGAGCGTGTAAATGGTCTAAGAATGTATGATAGATAAGAAGATCGAATTTTATGACTTTCTAATGTATTTTGAGGTTTTGAATGGTGAGTTTTGAAATTAGAAGGTATGATCGACTTGTTTAGACCCTTAAATTGGCCAGGTATGAGCTAAAATGTATAGAATTGAGATTTGGTATTTAGGGTGGGATTTTAGTTAATTTAAATATAAAGCTCATGGTCATATAATTTTAGATTTAGTTTAAGTTGAGTCCTAAGAATTTGGATAAGTCATTTGTTTCTTAAATTGCCTAATGAAAGTGATGGAAGTTCGTAGTTATGCCTAAGATAGGGATTCAAGTATTAAGGGGTGCAAATTCTACATATATTGATGTTGCAAAATTATGCAAAGTGGTCGGGGGAGCAAGGAGAACTTGCTGGACGAGTAAATAAGGATTCTGGTAGTGTGTTTCAGGGGTTGGACGAGCTCCTTCGCTAGTTTGTGGGAGTTCTCTATTTCACTCTCGCTACAAGTTTGTATGGTGTTTGGGTTGTAGTTACAGGGGCTAGGTGAGCCGACTCATTGGGCTGTGAGAGCTCATTGGTTTTTCTTTCATTGGGCGAGTGAAGATTGTTCGCTAAGCGAGCAAGTCTGAGTTCTCTTGGTTATTTTAATTAGTTTTATCTATTGTGTTAGTTGTAAATGATAAAATGATGTGCTTTATACTTTGTGACATGATTAAAGGGTGTGATGACATGTGAAAGATGGTTATAAGGAGTTTAAGGAGAATTCCTTTAAATGGTTATATGTGTAAGTGTATTTATTGATATAGGAAGCTAGTAATTAGAGGTTATTCTAACGTTCTTAATAACCTTCAGTCTCAAGAAGAGAATGATGGTTATGTGGTGGAAAGTAGCAGGAGATTCCTAATTTATTGGTTAATTGTTTAGCCATAGATGCTCGAAAGAATTAACCTTATAATGTGGTGATTTGTTGATGAGGATATTGTTGTTGTTCTACCTCAAAGGCAAGGCCTCTATAGTTTGATATCAATACATGTATTCGGATGGTCAGTCTAGAGTTAGATGATAACATGTATGTGAATATTGTTTGGTGATTGACAGTTGAATTATTAAATGAGGCTTATGTGTATTCTTTGATAAACTAACGTACTAGTTTTTCTATGTTTGTGCTTGTTATTTTTTAGATTACAATGATCATTTTAATGATGTGAGCAAATGAAGAACTATCTCCAAATCAAATGGTAGGAGGCAGATAAAGAGTCTTAGTCCTCTTAGTTTGTTAATTTTGTGTATATATATATGTGTGTGTGTGTTTATAGTTGTTATAGTGTTTTTTTATAAACTTCATTCCACACCTTAACTTTTAAGTGTGAAGAGTTTTGTTTATAAGTATTTTTCCTTCTCTTCTAGTGTATGTTCATATATATTTTTCTCTTGATTCTTCTAATTTTATTAACGTGTGTAATATTAATACTATTAATACTATTGAAAATTGAGAAGTTCCATAAATTACATTTAACTATTTTATTTTACTAGTTAATATAATATCTTGATCCACGTTTTTTATTTGATTTTGATCTATTTTCAATTTCAGTTTTCTTAAACAATAAAAATACATTATATATATATATATATATATATATATATATATATATATATATAAGTTCACGAAGATAATTACTAAATCTGATGGATACAACCATATTACAGGTCGCATCAATTTTTCAAATGAGATAATTAATAATTTAAAGTTGTATATATGAAAACAAAGTATATACATATATTTTATACATAATTTTACTAAATCAGATTCATGTTCTCAATAAATACATTAAACAAAGAGTAAAATAATTACTGATGCTAAACAATTAATATATTAATTTATACGAAAACTAAATAGAAAAAAATAATCACACATTATGAATTGTGAATAATTCGAAGATTGTAGGCAAAAACGGAAGTTCCCAAAGTTTAAATAATTAAATAATTGTAGTTAACGCCTTAACAAGGTGCCTTGAAAGGTTTTAGGTGACCAATGTGAATATAAAATTAATGGTCTCATTAACTATCCGATAAGATATTTGCAGTATTATTATTTAATGAATTAAAACACAATTAATACTTTTTATAAAAACATAAGCAAATGTATTAAAAATATGAGTGTACATTGGACAAAATATTTTTTCATGAAAGCTGTAAATTTATTATATATAATGTTTTATAATTAAATAACAATACAATAAAAGTGTATTGAAATTATTTATACCAAAAACTTGACTGTATCTGAATTATTTATAATGAAAAATATTTAATCAGTATTTTAAAGATGGCAGTGATATTTATTGAAGCTAGGAAAAGCTAACATTAAATAAGGTAAGTAGTTGATTACATAGATTAGTAGATTAATAATTAATAGTAATAAATGAAACTTGGTGGGGAAAATGCGAAGTAAATAAATAGTGGTCTCATAAAGCATGAAAATATAGGAAAAGATCACATTCACATCCATGCACTGCACTGGTGCACTGCAGCCTAACCTTTGAGTTGACTCACAACAACAACGCAATAAATAACCTCCCAATATAATTATAATAATATTAATTAATTATTATTATTATTATTATCATTCACAGAAATTACCCTCCACTCTCCGCTTCTGCACTTTCCTCTCTTTTTCTCACTCCTCAACTTTCTCTCACTACACCGTCTCCTTTCTCCGTCGACAAACCCTAAGCCCATTCATTTGCCCTCAGACCAATTTCCCGGGCCGGTCCCTAATATTCGACCCGATCCGCGCGTGGCTACCGTCTTCTCGGTGGTGCTTGTGCTGGTGGTGGAAATGTACAAAAACCAGCTTCAAGAGCTGGCCCAACGGAGCTGCTTCAACCTGCCTTCATACACGTGCATTCGGGAAGGACCCGATCACGCGCCCAGGTTCAAGGCCACCGTCAACTTTAACGGCGAGATCTTCGAGAGCCCTCACTACTGCTCCACTCTCCGTCAGGCAGAACACTCCGCCGCCGAAGTCGCTCTCAATTCCCTATCCCACCGTGGCCCTTCCCACTCCCTCGCCGCCAAGATCCTCGTGAGTATTCTCTCTCATTGCCGCTTCTAGGGTTTTTGCTTTCTCCCTTTCTCGCTCTGCTTAACCCCCAAATATTTTGCGCACCCAACACCAATAACCCACGCTTTTTGCTAACCTGCGCCTTCTCACCAACCTCCATCCTTTTACTCTTCGTTTATATTAAAACTCGTCGACCTCTTTTACAATTATGCTGATGTTTCTTATTTACTTGATTTTTTAAATTAATGCACAAATGTTGCTGGTAGGTGTAGAACCTTGATCATACCAATTAATCCATTTTTATTTACTTATTCATGCTTAAGTCTTTATTAGAAAACTTTATGAAAGAGAACATAACATGAATCTGTTTCTAAAATTAGAAGTGAACTTTATGCTGCTCTGCTTTATAGCTTGTAAAAAGTTCACCTGCTGTAAACTTGTAATGTTTTTTTTTTTTTTTAATTTTGTTGATGTGGAGTAAACATGTGGAACCTTTGAACCTCATTGCATGGTGTCTTTGTTGCATATGTGGTCTTTTTTCTTTGTTCCACGTGCTTATTCTGTTCAATGCCTTTTAGGATGAGACTGGAGTGTACAAGAACCTTCTACAGGAAATTGCGCAAAGGGTAGGAGCCCCATTGCCTCACTACACAACGTACAGGTCTGGCCTAGGCCATTTACCTGTTTTTACCGGGATAGTAGAGCTTGCTGGAATCTCATTTACTGGAGAGCCCGCAAAGAATAAGAAACAAGCTGAGAAAAATGCAGCTATGGCAGCTTGGTCGGCTTTGAAACAATGTAAGTTCTAGGTGTCTTTGATCTGGAAAATTAGTTGTTTTCATGTAAAATATACATACTTCATGTCAATTTGTCCTCTGAACTTAGCGTGATATTAGTTGGAGATTAAAATTGGACAGTGGAAATACCCAACCCAAGCCTGATTCCCTGTTTCTTCAGTTCTCATTACAGATGGCAAAAGAATTTGGTTGGCAAATTTATTTGTGATAAGGGAGAATTCTAAAAAACTTTTTTGTAGTACATCTATTTTAGTTTAAAGATAATTTCTTTTGAAGACATTGTGCCAGATAGATTTGCTCATGTCTTTTTGGCAATAAAACTACATTTTTCTTCTCCTGTGTATCTGATGATTTATGATTCGTTTGTGAATGATTGAATACGAATGGGCAATAATTTTCTTACCAGTGGCAAAAGAGACTGCAAGCTCCTCTACGGAACCAGAGAACAATGATGAACTGGAACAGATCACAATAGCGCGGGCTTTGCTGAATTACCGTTTGAAGGAGAAGATGACAACGTCTAATCCAAACACTCCCATTCCATTTCATAAAAGGTTTCAGATTCAAAATCCCAGACCAATCAGTTCTCAACCACCGCAAGCCACTTCGTCAAAAATCCTTCCCCTAATTTGCCAAAGGACCGCACCTCGAAGCAAGCAATCAATGGCAACAACAAATGAAAGTCCTCGAAACAGGCATCCACAGGCTGCAGCGACCAGCGACAATTCCACCCTACCACCACAATCTTGTGCTCTAGAAAGCCGAGGGATCCGTCCCCTTAAGTTCCCTGCAGTAGGAGCAACTCCTTATGTTCCTATTCGACAAATGAGATCAACTTGCCAAGGGATTGCTCCTGCAGTGACTATACGGACTGTGGTACCGGCATTTGCTGCACCACCTTGTCCACCACCTGCCTCAGTGCCACCCCATCCTGTAATACGGGCTTCTCCAATGCGAGTTGCTCCTGCAGTCAATATTCGGCAGGCTGTTCCTGTATATGCTGCTCCACCTCCAAGAAGGGATGAACCTGCTCCCATCCAAAAGGATCTACCAACTGCTAGTGCCTCTTGCCAACAAGATAAACAACCAATTAAAATTCAAGAGACGGACAAGGCTGAGAACATCGAGACTATGCGTATTTTGGAGCAGCTGAAAATTTGAAATTTATTGAAGTAGGTCTGATCCATGGGAACACTGTCATGTTTTTGTACTTGATCCTATAATGAGTGATGTTAAATCATCCGTTCTTTTTTCCTTCCTCACCCCATTTTGTCCTGTTAAATGTGACAGTTTCCGCAGGTTGATTAGTATCAGCAGTTCAATTTCTGTGAAATTCAAGGGCAGTTTGGATTTAAATTTTACTCGACTATTTCTACCTTTTTATGCATGCCAAATCATGTTTTACCTTGTCAGGAACTCTGCGAGCTTTGGTATTTTTGCTGGCGTTTTCATGGGATCAGTATTTCTCCACTCAGATGTGTGAAATTGTTGCGTGTAACAGTTGTTTCAGGAAAATATTAACTATTCTTTTAAAAGCATTTTCTTTCCCCAGGAAGCTGCTGATTGTAATTGATTTTTTAAAACAAATCTGAATTAATTTCGTATTTTGCATATGTTGGATCATCATTCTCGGATTTGAGAAAATCTGTGGCAAAGAACAGGCAAACTATGCTCCAAGATAGTTCTTTTACAAGCCAATCCGACCAACGTGAGTTACTTGTCCCATGATTGTTAGCTTTTCTGTTCCAGACTCCATCAAGTTCCGAAGCTTACTAGTATTTTATTTTATTATTATTTTTTATCACCCTTGGAATGGGGTTCAAAGTTCTGGGATCATCAGAAACTTTTCCCCTGATTCATCTGTTTCTTTAACCGAACTGAGTCATTACATGATCTGGAACAGCACTCCAATGGGACCCCAGAGTTGAGAGTATGAGGATGGTTGCATTTATTTATCCATTCATAAAATGGAGGCTTCTAACCACTTAGTTGAGAGGTTGCATTGTGATCCTTTTTACCTAGTCATCTTTGTCACGCTCTATTGAAGTAATGGAAAGACGTATCTTAAAGTGGTTGCAAGTGTGAGGCTGCATTAACTGAGAAGAAACAAGTTCTGTATCTGTGAGGTCGCTTTCGTCTTATTGTTGGATTACAAGTCTAAAAGAGTTTCCTGTTTAAGAAGGGGTGAAATAGTGTTGGAAGAGGGGTACCTTTTACACTCTGTAAATCACCTTCATACAAGAATTGTGAGATTCTATAATTAAAGAAGCAGAGACTGAGAGTGATAATCTGAAGCCTATGCCGTGTCGGAGACTTAAATGGAACTCCAGAACGACTTATGGGGCGGTAGTTGGTATTTGTTTAATGCTTCTTTGAATTCGACGCTATTTTAACAATTTCAAACTTCCACTATATGTCATAATTTTAGTCCAGGGCTACTCAAATCACACTACTTCCTCATTCTCTCATATTCATTCATCCATTGCAATTCAACTTCGACTATTCACTTCAACTATATTTCCCATCTCTTCTCTTTCACCATCTCACTAAATTATTTCACCTTATCAACCAAACAATACTACTAAATCCTACTGCTTTGCTTTGCTTCTCACTGTTAAAAAAATATAATCATCAGGATGTAAGTTTATCTTTAATGTAAATTTTATTGCTACAAAACCTTTCTAAGTAATTATATACGAGATTAGTCTTCTTTTTCTAATATACATATAACATCTTTTATTTATAATAGAAAAAATATAAAATAAGCTCAAAATTCAAATAAAAAATAATAATAAATTAACTAAAAATAAAAAATAAATATGAAATAAAAATAACAATCTTAAGCTAACAAATACTTCTTACTAATATATATTATTTTAATATTTACTTTCATAATTTTTTTTCTATCATTTTACTACACATTTTTTATTTTGATTTCTATATTTTCATAATTTGTTTACATCTTCAAGGTATCTTTTCTATTATCACAATCTTAAGTGCATATTTTTTTCTTTGTATAGTTATATGCTCAAATGATATATATTATATCAATTTTAAGTCTCTATTTAATCATTTTTATCTTTTTTTATTACTTTATTTACTTTTTATTTTTTACAAGAAAATGTTTGATTGTTTTAGTTTGAAGTAGTCAATGTAAAACCTTCATTTAATAAGTAACATAAAAAAAGTTTATCTTTTTTATTCTCTTTAATTTTTAATTTTTTTTTCTTTTTGAAGAACTTTATTTAGGTGAAATCATTTGTATTATCTCTCAATGGTTCGACTAATCCAATACTTAAAAAGTGTTTTGATATCTCTAAGCTAAGTATTCTCTATTTTAGCATACTTTTAATTATACAATTTTATTTTTTTTATGCAATTTTGTTTAATGATATATCAAATTGTTTTTAAAACACATGTTTAATCATTTTTACTTATTTTTAATAATTTTATTTGTTATTTTTATCATCTAAAATTATTTTTTAATAATTTTTGTACTGTTATTTTTATTTTCTATTATATTCTCATAAATATAATTTTTCTACCACGTATAAACGTTTTATATATTATAATGTAATAATTCAATGTCATTGTCACATAATTTAAAAGATGAAATTTTTGTGTTTAAATTCAAAATATTTTTAATATTTTTTCCTATATCTCATTTCATTTAAATAATGTATATAAAAAAGAAGAAATTTCATTATAATTTAGAGTAAGGAAGTACACATATATTTGAAATATTTTAAAACTTGAATATCAATTTTTAATATTTTTTAAAAATGTTTTTAGCTTTAACAACTTTATTTCATTAACGTTCTGGAAATCAATAGATATTTAAGTTGCTATAAAATTTTATTTATGTGTATTTCACTTTTATCTAATATTTATTTGCTATTCTAATTAAACATTTATATTATTATAATTTCTTTCTAAATATTTCACATGAAATATATTGTTTTAATATTAAATTTATGATCATGTAATATTTATTTATTTTATATATTCTTTTATAAAAATTAATTAATTGATATTAAAATTGTAAAAAGAATATATATATATATATATATATATATATATATATAATATTTAAGAAATTAATATAATTTTTAAAAAACAAGTATGGATATGAGTAGCACTATACCTATTATCTATTGAAGATGAAAATGAGTAAAAGAATTATATCTATTAGATATAAAGAAAAGTGAATATGTATTTTTACTTCAAAAATATATGAGAAGATGAAACTATCTTTGTCCTATTGTGTTGTTATTTTTTTTTATCGATAAAGGTTAATTGTTAGTTTTTTTAACAAGAAAATTGAATACACAACATCTCTCAATTTCCTTTCCAAACCATTTAAATCAATTTTATATATTTTAAATATTAGTGAGAAGAGTTGGATTCTGAATATCTTCAATCCTTTCTTTTAACTTTTAGTATTAAACTGGATGTCAACGGATCGGGTCGAGTTCGGATAGTGTCTCCTTGCAACTTGACCCGACAAAAAAAAATTCACTCGCTACCCGCATAGATACCCGCTTAAAAAATATCCACAGATATTTTAAAACTCGTGGATACCCGCAAATATTTAAAACAATATATTTTATAAATTATTAAAATAAAATTTAAATAGAATTATAAAAAATATATAAAGTATAATATAAATTAAATTAAATATAAATTAATATTAATTTTAATTAAATTTAACTTAATAAAATAAAAATTAAATTTTTATTTTTATCAACTACGGATAGTAAATATCCACGAGTATTAACTATTCGTCGCGGATTTTATCTGCGAGTGCGGATTTTTTGCCATCCCTAAGTACATCTCTATCATATTATTATTTTATCCCTATCATATTTAAAATAATTTATCATTATTTAATACAAAATATAGTAATTATTGTGATAAAGATACATAAAAAACCAAAAGTCAAACCTTAAAATCTATAAATATTATAATGATGAAAAGTCAGAAAAACAATTTGTAAATTTTGAATAACTAAAATCCTATTTAAGCGTTTAAGAAAAATAAAAGGTAATATTTTCTTTCCTTAAAACACGTTTATGAGTTAAAATTTAATACTAAATCATCACGTATAAACTGAAATTAATTTTATTTACCTAAACTAATTTTAGAAAACATTTTATTTAATTTTAAAAAACTTATTTTCTTTCAAAACCAAATCAAAGTTGTTGTTAACCTCTTAGATTGATATTGGTTGAATTAGATAAATTATTTTGAAATATATACTGGTTTAACTATCTTTTATACGTCTTGTAAATTTAGATATTTTTAGTTAGTATTTATTAAAAAATTTATTAAGAACTTGTATTTTATTGGACATTTAAAGAAAATATATACTTTTTTATTTTTGTATAAGTAATTGGGGATGTTAAAGTATGTATTGGCTCCTTGTTCTCTAAATGGTAACTATTTTTGTCTTTCACTAACTAAAAGACGATACAAGATACAATAACTAGTCTATTTATTTCAATTAAAAATTTAAATAGATATAGTTTAAAATATTAACTTTGATGTATTATATTATTTAAAAGATGCAAATATGTGGTGATGTTTTAATTTCAATCATTAATATTTGTAAATTAATTTTTAATTATTAATTAATCAACTAATAAGTATTTATATGATTAAGTGTGTCTTTAAAAATATATATAAATAATAAAAAAGAATTACAAATTTACTCACGTGTGCTTTGACTATATGGATTAAAAAATTTGACCTATTTTGTTATTGATGACGACGGTAGAGAGAAAATAGATTTGATTGACCCATTTTTTTCATCTATATAAATATTTTATCATTTAATTTTGTTTTTTCATCTCCAACGTGTTGATTAACTTGCATCACCTCTCTTTCATATTTTTCAACTCATTATTTAACATGTTCTTAAATGAATCAATTTGACGTTAATCATCATAAATTTAACTATAAACGAATGAAAATTAATTAATTAAATTAGAAATTTTGTAAACTAGTAAATTAGAAATTTTGTAACCTAACTTGAACGATCATAAATTAATGGTTTTATTTTTTCAAATTATTTTATATATTTATCACAGTACAATCAAAATTAATTAATTAAACTATTTTTTCTATATTAATACAAATAAATTAAATAATATATTAAGTTTAAAAAAAATTGTGAACTTCCATAATTTAAAGTAGTAAATAGTTATAATAAAAAATAATAAAAAACTATTGTCTGTGGATTGTTGTTAAATTTACTCGATAGAAACCTCTCATAGATCAAATGAATTGAGTTAAATTTGATTTATATTTAAAAAAATGAATTATTTCAATCCCGTTATAAATTGGATCAGTTACAAATTTAAATTTACTTTAATACCTTTAATAACAATCACATCCTCTCATTAACTACAAAAACCAAATAGCAAAATATTTAAACAAAAATAACAAATATTTTGAACATATTAATAAAACAATTTCGTCAATAAAACCTACTGAAAAAACTCAAATTTACAAAAAATAAAAATTAAAACCCAATTGAAATATAAATTCACTAACCAAACATTCAATTTGTTTTCCTCTCTGGAGTAGACTTTTCCAATCTCAGTCAAAAATCACCATTTAAAAAAAATAAAAAAAAAATCTAGAACAGAATTAGTGAAAATGATGACTGCAACAAATGTGAAAAGAATATGGTGTGTGGATATTATTAACCCATTAAATTATATTTCTTTTTATTGTTAAACTAATTAATGTGGTCAGACGACAATTCTTTACGTAATTATTCTCATGGAGCACTCAAATTTATTTATTTTGAAAAAAATATCCACAATGGAAGAGTTTTCTTTGAAAATACAACTTTCTAGGGGGAAGTCGCATTCTCTTTCTTGACTTTAAAAATAACACTTTTAAAATTCATTTAGCAAAAATCACTTTTTTCTCTTCTCTTTTATTCACCACAAAATCATATGGATTTTCATTAAATTAAAATTAAAATCATTAAATTAAATCCAAGTTCCAACATTTCGAAATGGCTTATGTTTTCCAATCCATTCGTTTTATGTTTTGTTTTATCTACTAAAACATATTTTAAGAAAATTCGTTAACTAATTTACCTATACCAATATATAAAAAATATTTATTATATATGTATATAATATTAAACAAAAATATTAGTTTTTTACTTTTATCTTTTAAATAATCGTTAATTTAAATTTTATTATTTTTTAAAGTAAATTAATTATTTTATCATTTTATTCTATTTAATCATTAATTATTTAAATTTAGTAATTGAAAAAAATTAATTAATTAATTATAATAAAAAGAGGACCACATATGTAATATTGCGTGTATTTCCTCTAATTTATGCAAAATGAATTTGAATTATTAGAGAACGGGAACTTATTTAATTGGATGTAATACAGTTGTTAGAACTTTAACGATAAAATGGTTTATTATAACTTTAATTGATAAAATGTAAACAAATAAACTTTTTATATTTAAATTATATAACTGGTGTGTACTCTAGTTTTGTAGGACGTTATTCTTAGTAATTTCTAATTCAACAATTAAAATTTCCATTTCATTATCAGTTATTTAAACAATTACGATGGTTATTGATCAAAACACATACTCCTATTCTCACTCAATTATAATATGTGTTGGGTTAATATGATAACTTTTATATGAAAGAAAATTCAACTATCCAATTGTGAAACTAAGCACCCAAGCTGTGAATGTTATACATAATGTATAATATAATGTTAAAAACAATTATTATATGCCTATAGGAAATACACGTTATCATGTTAATTAAAGAGTAAGTAGATCATATATCAACAAGAAGAAATGTAATAATTATGTGTAATGTATGAGTTTATGAATGTTTGGTGTGTTAATGTTGGATGAATTGTGATTATATCATATTTTATTTGTTTATTAGTTTATCTTTTTATGTTATTTTGTAGTTTTGTTGTTTTTTATTCTGTGGTTTTTCTTTTGCAATCACGTTAATAGTATGAATAGACAAAGATATAAGTTTGGAGATATCTCAACAAGTGAGATGATATTACAACTGTTTAATTATAAGGAGTTGAAAATTTGATTCTTTTTTATGGTATTTATAGTTGTTGGTGTCACTATACGTAGTTACTTTATTTAGTATGTCTTTAAAGGATAATTATAAAAATGTAGAGAATATATATATATATATATATATATATATATATATAATGTTTTATTTAATAATTTTATATTATTGAGATGTTATTTTGACACTTTATTTTATTAAATCAAATTAATCTGAATTATTGGTCGAGTTAAGAAAAATGTTTTTTTTTTCTTTGTCATATGTTACCATAGAAAAATGAAAGACGGAGGAAAATTTTAAATATAAATATTTATTTTTTTAATTAAAAAGGTATAAAGAAAGAAACTCGCATGCGTGTGTGTATATATATATATATATATATATATATATATATATATATATATATATATATATATATATATATATATATATATATATATATATATATATATATATATATATATATATATATATATATATATAAAATGTTTATCAAGTTTTAGTAGACAAAAATATATTATATATTTCAAGTTTTACGTTTAATAGTATTTTAATAATTTTCATTCTTAAAACTAAAAAAAAAATCCCAAACCCCTCACCTCCCTTATTTCTCTCAACTCTTTCTCCTTCATCTCTCTCACTCCAACATTTTCTCTTTGTCATTCTTATAATAGTCCCAACTGAAAAACTTTAAACAATTTGCTTTTGTAAAGAGTTGAGTGCATATATTCGCCTTTAGAAGAAGGTTCATTCAAGATCTCTTCAATTTCATCATCTTCACTAATCTATCTAATTTCATCATTTGCGGAGGTTGAATCATCATCTCTAAAAAAACTTTCAGGTCAATTACCAGTTTTATGCTTGTGAAAATTAGATAAAACAAAAATTATAAAATGAAAAGTCATTCTAAAATCATTTTTTGTAAGAAATTGTTTAACAACGAGTGTTTTTTGATTTTTTTCAAGCCAATTACCAATTTTTCGGATGTCATTATGCTTGTGAAAATTATATAAAATTAGATAAGGCAAAAATTGTGAAATGAAAACCATTATAAAATCATTTTTTTGTAAGAAATTGTTTAACAGCGAGTGTTTCTGATTGTTTTTTCAGTTGGGACTACAGTAGCGCGATGACAGAAAATATGTTGGAGTGAGAGAGATGAAAGAGAAAGAAGAACAAGGGAAGTGAGCAAGAGTGATTTCTTTTTTGTTTTGAAAATGAAAATTATTAAAATACCCTTAACCTTATATATATATATATATATATATATATATATATATAATAAAAGATAAATATAAGTGAAACACCTGTTAAGAAAATTATCTTTTTTCTCTTTATATGACATTTTATTCTATTTAACAAGTCTTTTATATTATAAAAGATAAACATTTTTTTAAATTAAAATTCTTAATAATTATGTTTTAGTGTATATTCTATATTAGTATTTAAATGTGTGCATTGTACGAGCTAACTTTTTATTTTACGTCTCTAAAATTTACAATATAATAAAGGCTTAATATTTCTATTGGTCCTCTTATTTTATTTGTCTGTCAATCTCATTTTGGTCAACAAGTTTTAAACTGTCTCAATTGGGTCATAATTTTTGTAAAAATGCACACATTTTACCCTAACCGTTAAGTTGTCTCAAACGGCGTTAATTGTTGCTGAGATGAATTTTTTATTTTAGGCTTAATCCCTCCCTTGGTCCTTATGTTTGTGTGAAAATCTCAGTTTGGTCCTCAAGTTTTGAACTGTCTCAATTGGGTCATAATTTTTTAACTGTCGACAACGACGATATTTTTTAGTTTGAGATGGAGAAAAGGTGTGAGTCGGGGGTTTGAGGGTAAAGGAATGAGTGAACTGTGATCAGTGATTGGAAGGAAAAAGAAAGACTATAGCCACGTGGATTTAATGATTTTAAAACATAAAAAAAAAATTACAGCTCAGTTCAAAGTTAACGTCGTCTCAATACACTTAACGGTTGGGGTAAAATGTTGTAAAATGTTTGCATTTCATAAGGACTTGAGGAAAAACTTGAGGACCGAACTGAGATTTTCACACAAAAATAAGGACCAAAAGAGGGATTAAGCCTAAAATAAAAAATTTATCCCAGCATCAATTAACGTCGTTTGAGACAACTTAACTGTTAGGGTAAAATGTGTGCATTTTTACAAAAATTATGACCCAATTGAGACAGTTTAAAACTCGAGGACGAAAATGAAATTAGCAGACAAATAAGAGGACTAATGGAGGTATTAAACCTATAATAAATAAATATTTTGAATGTATAAACCATGGTATACTTAAATTTTTCAATAAATAAATGTTTTTAACACAGAGTACGTTTTAGCATTATTTTAAATTTTTAACTATTAATTATTTATTGTAGAAAAATATTCAAATTTAATTTAGTAATATTGATGGATTGAATATAATAAGTGGTTAAGAAAAAATTTTCTAAAGTCATTTTCTTTGAAATTTTTTTCTAAAGTCATTTTCTTTGAAAAAAATAATCTTATTAATTTAATTTTTAATATGTGTCTTTAACCGCATAATATTATATTTTTAATTTATACTAAATTGAATATCAAATTATTTAAAGTAATGATTGTGGGAAAAACCTATAAAATATAATATTAGAGTTCACAAGTATTTTAAAATAATGAAACTGAGTATTTTAAATGTTAAAATAATTTAATAATATAAATAAAATTTCATAAACACGTTTTATTATCTAAAATACTTACCAACTTTCTAAAACTCTTTCTATGAATTTTCTTTTCCTTCTTTCTAAAATTTTTAACTCCAGATTCATCTGTTTGACAATCAGGAAGTGTATAGGAGATCACAACTGTGAGCTCTTCATTATCCATCGATCAATTTTCTTTATAGAGCAGGTAAGTTCCTACTCTTTTTTCTTTAATTCTTAGTTTAAGGCACATGCAGATAAGTTTATTCACATGTGTCATTTGATCTTTTTTTTAGTTCCTTGTCGATCAGTGGTCCTAAGGATTTATCTTGATTATAATTTTGTGGTTTGTAGACAATTCTAGATTTCTCTGAGCTAAGGCAAGGATTGTGTGATTCTTAGAGCTGTTGTAGCTTTTAAACATGTAAGGGAAGCAAATATTTTTTCATTTTATATTAAGAATGATGAATTTATACTTGTTATGTTGTGAGAATGATGTTTGATTTAATATGCGATCGATTAAGATGAATAATTGGTAATAAACTTTTTTAACGTGTGAAATTGAACTATTGATGAATGCCTGTCATGTATGTTGATGAATCGGTACTGCCTTGTACTTTGAATGGTGTGTTTTGGAGTCCTGGGAGGTATAAACCTGTTATAAAATTAATAGTAGTAAAAAAGGGAAGGTTGTTGAGTTGTTTTCAGTCTAGATTAAGTTCTAGTACGCGAGTTTCTAAAAGAGTGACTTTTGAGTGAGAACTGATGTTGGAAGTTGTCTTTTGATCAATTTAAACTTGTCTAGGGCCTTAATTGACTAAAAATATGAGGTTGATTTGGAGAAGTAGCAATTGGATAGAATTATAGACTGTTTTATGTTAAAAATGAACTTTGGGTAGGTGAGATTTTGAGGTAATGGTCAAAGGGAAAAAACTAAACTTTAGGGTCTATTTTGTGGTCAATTGAGACTTGTTTGAGTTGTGAGTTAGCACATATATGATCTAGAAATGGGTGGTAGTCAATAGGTTGTGTTTTGAATGATTTTTAAATACATATTAGAGGTTTTGACTAGGGAGATTTTAAAGTAGAAGGCATGAGGCCAATTCAAGTATTTGGGGTCTGTTGTTGGGTCAATTTTGACTTGTTCAAAACCCTAAGTTACTAAGTTATGTGTTAAAAAAGGGTAGAATTGATTTATGGTCTATATATAGTGGTGTTTTAGTTGGATTGAGTTGGGATTTCATGGTAAATAAGTTTAATAAGGTTTGAGTTGGGTCTTAGATAGGTCAAATGAGGTTTTGAGTACCAAAAGGAAGTTTTAGATGTTTATGGAGGTGTATAAGTTAGGACATGTTAGGTTTGGGGAGTGTAGGTTCTACAAAATTTTACAGACTCGCTAAGCGAGCAATGATATATATTTTTGCATTCGCAGAGCGAGTCATGAGGTTGGGCGAATTATTCTGGGTGAAAATTCTGGTTGTAGTAGTGGATGGGCGAGAGTTCTCGTTGGGCGACGAAAACTCTCTATTTGGTTATTTGTAAAGCGAGTGGTGACTTACTGAGCGAGATGAATGTTTTTGCTGGGCAAGGCACACGCTGAACGAGTTGTTTAGAATTTGATTGGAAGCTTTCTTTCTTTTGATTTATTGTGTTTATGAACCATATTATGGACTGAAGTTTGTTTAAAAGTAATTATTGATTATTATGACGTTTTATACATGGGGTTAAATTTATAATTGAGGTGTGGTTGTACAATAATTTCTAGGGTAAAGTTCTTGGTGGTGGTTTCAAGTAAAGTGATGTATTGATGTAGAGACTCGGCCTTATAAGTTATCTTGGTGTTCCATTAATTGCTCTATCTCAAATAGAGAAGGGGATTATGTGGTGAAGAGTTGCATCAGGTCCTAGTCTATGGTCTGATGTTTTTTATCCATAGGTGGTAGACGAGTTAGCCTTGTATGGTAGCTTTGGGGTAGTTCTTCCACCATTACAAGTGCAAAAACTTCTCATAGGCTGACACTAGTACATATATTCAGATGGCTGGGTCTAGGTTTATGACATGCTTAGGATGTTTGTTTAACTTGATATAAAATATAACGTATGATAAATTTAAATATTCTCTCTTTGATTCTTTTTACATTATCTTACCATTTATGTGCTTCTTTGTTTATTTGTTTGTGTATATTGATTTTTTTTGCAATGGTCGCTTGGTTGGTGTGAGTAGAAAATGATAACGTTTTTGTGGAGTAGACTTTGTAAGGCGATAACGCAAATACATAATCTAATAATTTAGTTAGATAATAAGCTTGTTGTAAATAATCTTTATTTTTTTTATATACTCTTAATGTTATATATAATACAATACTATAGTTAATTTTTGGACAATTATTTAAATGAAATATTACAACTGTCTTTAAGAAAACAATTATACATAAATATTACATATATACATAACTTAACTGAATAGAGAATTTATGAGTTGTTATAGTATTTTCTTTTCATTGATAACACTTTTAAATGTTTTTATTAATATCTTATTTCTTAAAACTTACCTTCATTTATCAATTTTGAAAAATTAAATTAATCGTTTTTTAAAATTACCAATATGCTAAAAATAATTTTATATAACAAAATATTATTATATGTTAACACCATTTATTATTACAGCATATTTTATATATTTAAAATATTTATTTATTGTATGAAATAAATAATTATTTTTTACATCACAAAAATTAAAACATTAACATATAAATAGAATAAAAAATATTAAATATTTGAGTTAGATTTTGTTGATCCAAGTATAGTTGAAATAGACAATAAAAAAAAATATTGAAAGTTTGTAAACAAGAAAGCGATGCCATTTTCAAAATTATGAATTTCAGCGTTGCATTCTTTTATGAGAATACTGGTAACAAGATTGTTATATTATGGTGTGAAACAAGCATGATGCATCCATACATGACCATACATCCAACGAGGTATGATTAAGCTTTCTCCTTCCTACTTATCATCGCACTTAACATCAAGAATATCACTGCATCACTTGACACGTGTCTCCATTTGACTGGCACTGATGATTTAAAAGGTGAGTGTCTATTATTTTATTTTTAAGCAATGAAACGTGTTTTTCATTTTATTTTTTTAGGTATTATTTTTTGTACGATTGATTATGAATGCAAAAACTATAGTATAGTGATGCTTAATGTTCTAATAATGTGGGGTTATTGAGGAAATGTTGAATTATAATTTAATAAAATATTGAATTGTGATTTTGCTTCTATCCGTATTGAAAGAATATAATTTAAATGTTTTGGATTTATTTACATTTTCAGTTTGTTAACTCAAAAATATTAGTGTCGAATTTTGAAAAAAAAATATAGTGTCGAATGGTTTAAACCTTTTCATCTTAGATTTTTTTATATAAAGTACGGTCAGGTAGTGAGTCCGTTTGATATATACATGAAAATTTTAATGTACACTTTAAATAAATATCACAATTATAGGCATATTTAAAATAGATATATGCGTACTTATCATATTTAATAATGTATAAATCATAAATCTTTGATATTACAGCATTTCAGAAATCAATGAAAAGGAAGATTCAAAATAAGTATAGCACATTTTCACGATCTTGACATTCTAAAGTTTAATCAGACGCTAAAAGTAGAGTGTTTATTTTTGCTATATATTTTGTTTATGGGTTTTGCTAAAAATAGTAATAAGAATATTCGTCAATATTTTTTTATTAAAATATTTGTTAAAAATACATTGAAAATCACAATTAAGATGTTTTAATAAATTCTTGATAAAAACATTTATATTTTAATTTTCTTTCGAAAAATAAACTATTGCTTGTAATACATAAATCTTAGGATCACTTTGAGGTTAGGTGTTTCCAAAACTTATTATCCGTTTACACCAACGCGTGTTGGTTATTTTCATTAATAAATACTTTCTATTTTTACAAGACTCAATTAACTAATTATTTCTAATTATTACCAGTGTTAACTAAACGTACTGTATTTTATTTATTTTTAAATAGTTTTAATAGCTTAAATTCTTTTAATTTTTTTTATTTCCTTTATTTTTCTCATCATTAACATATTTCCTGTCTTAATTTTTATATATTATATTATGAATAGTCAAAGTAAGAATACACATAAAAGTTCTATTAATTAATCTCCCTCTCTCTTCAGTTTTGGATTTTTGTATGTATTTTTTTTTAAGTTTTACTCTCTCTTTATATTTTCAAGGATTTTACTCGTTGGTAACTTCTGAGTTTGGATTATTTCTTGCAAACATAAATTAAATGGGAATAATAGTGTTTTGCTATTCTTGTTTATATTTATGTTAGACATTGGTGTTGATTTTGAATATGTAGTTATTATTGATTGATTTAAAGTTTTGATATCTTTAGTGAAGTTTTTCAACATATTCGAATTGATTTTATTTGGACAACTAATTTTACTTTCGGACTTAAAGTTGTTAAATAAAATTGCACAAATATGAGAATATTTGGATGAAAATTTTATTAATTTTGCATTTAAATAACTTTGTATATTAGATAAGAAAACTTAAATTTTCTTACAGGTTTATTTCATTTAAATAATTTTGATATTGGCTAAGCACACTTAACTATAGAGTTTTTATGGGTTAGGCTACCGAAAAACAAATGCATTTTGTTGATATGAGTAGTCAAATAAATTTCTTTAAGCTATCCTTCAACTGTATAGTCCCATAACTAGATCCTTCTCTCTCATTCCGGTATATGTTTGATTCATCCATGTGTCCCTTCCACTGGAAAGCCTGCCAGAAGCTGTGCTTCTCGCACGTGATCACTCCCCGCCCTTGTCAGTGTCCAGATGTCACAATTTACGTTAACGAAAATTAAGACTAAGTTTTAAGTGATATGTGAATAATTGTTTAAGTACATATATTAATTAGATTAATTATGTTAACGTAGATATTTAAAACTTCATTATCTAAGTCAAAAGACTAAGAGATTACATTGGGAGAAATTAATTAGGGATTAATAATATATGTGAAAGAAAAAAAATTAAAAATCTTTTATACCTCAAATTCATCATGATTTATGTACTTGATATTTACATAATTTGGATGTTAATCATTACTAGAACATTTTTTATACAGACATCTTCAAATTCTACTGAAAAAACAATATTTTTCTAAAAGATGTCAAATAAATATTATTTACTGAATACAATACACTTAGACATTTCCACTCGCGTCAACATGGTTAGGTATTTTTTCCTTATGTTTTATATATATATATATATATATATATATATTAAAGTTACATATGATTTTAAGTCTCTTAATTTTCGATAAAAATTAGAATTATTTTTTTTCAAAATTTTAACTTAATTTACTCTCTCAATTTTAAAAATATGCAAATTTAATTTTTTTAACCAAATTTTTTTAAATTTTTTTAATATTTTAAATCTATTTTATTATAACATTTGATATATTTTTTTCTGTTAAAAAATTGAAACTTAAATTAAACTTAACAAAATTATATTAAAACACCAAATTTAAATAATTTTATATATTATTTGTAAGATAAAGTAAAAATAAATATAAGTTTAGAAGAAATGATTGTGAAGGTACGAATGTATAAGAATAATACCGTTGCTTTATACTATAAAAAAAGTTATAATATAGATGAATAGTTGCATATATTAAATAATTTTATTACTCTTTATTGCGTATTACATTTGTATTAGACAAAGTTAAACTCCAAAAATAGTGAATACATCAATATTTTATTTCCTTTCGAAAAGTAGGTGATAATAGTAATCTGGTTTAGAAATAATAAGTAGAAGTCTAAATCGGTCTTTACATTATTTTATAGTCAAAATAAATTAATCATTTAATAAAAAGTTGTAACGAATTCTCAACGAAGCAGTGCTTTAGACATTGACTTAATTAATTCAAACAATCAAACGCAAAAGTTTCAGATTTTTCAGCATATTGTTTGCCCCTTTAAATGATAGGTAGATATGTTTTCAATTTCCACAATAATTTAACATTTAATTCGAAGAACAGTGTACTTTAATTTGAATGGTATGGTAGAATGCACGGCGACGTAACGTTGATGCATATTTCTCAGTTGAAATTCAAATTGGGATGGCCATGACATATAACATGATGCTGATACATGGCATGGCCATGCATGGGATTAAAATAATAAAACAAATAAAAGGAAAAAATGTAGGAAGCATTATGAAGCGTGGGATAGGTGGTGTTTTTGTGTGTGGCAATTCCGTAGTTCCGTGGTTTGTACTTTAGCGCTAGCGATTATTTTGGGGGCATTCTTTCTCTCTCTGCCTCTCTCTCTTCTTTCTTCTATCGATCTTCACGGCGTGGTTGCTTTTCGATCTCTCTCCCACAAAATTAGGGTTAAGACCTAGATCCGACCACCTTCATGTTTTGGAAGCTTGCATCTCTCTCTGCTTCCTCCCCCGTGAGTTTCCACTTTAATCGCGCCAATTCCTCCGCATTTAAACTAAGTTTCAATTATTCTCTCTCTCCCTCCATAATTTAAGCGTCACTTACTTTCATTTCACCATTCCATTGTCATCTTTTTTCCATTACTTTATCTTTCTAATTACAAATTAACTAATCCTTATTTCACTATGCTACTCATTAATTCCATTTTCCGGATCGACCTTCACTGTTCTCGGTTTCAGCTCTTTTTAATTTATTACATACACCAGCTTGTAGCAAACTCGTTGCTTGTTTTTTACTTTTTTTTTTTTTCAATCCGCTATTTGTTTATTGAATCTACTTCAGTGGTTCACTTTATTAGGAGGATCTCAATCAGAGACTGTTGATTTGTTTTACCATGCTAATTAATATATGTATTTATTTATTTTTACTAGAATTAGTTCTTGGTATTTTTTTTTCAGCTGCGGGTGTTTCTAATTTGAAGTCTATCTGCTGTAGGATGTTATTACGCGCATGTTAATCAATGAAAAACACTCGAGCTTTAGTTAAAGCGAATACAAGTTAGCATGATTTGAATTCAAAGTGTCTATCAGTTTATGGCAACTTGCTTTACTGTTGAGATGCAGTGTCTTTTTTACAATTCCGTATAATGATGCACGCTTACACTATGATTGAATGCCATGCTTGATGGCTGAAAGTTTTAAGAGGACAACTGAATTGACAATTAAAGTCTTTAAGTAGCTTAAAGCATGCATACTTATTTTCTCGCTCTCTATGTGCTTATTTGTTGCTGTTGAAGTTCATTTATGTTGATGGTGTTACGCAGGTGGAGGCAATATTAGACAAGGATAATTTCACTTTGGAAGAGCTTCTGGATGAAGAGGAAGTGATCCAAGAATGCAAGGCCTTAAACAGTCGCCTTATCAACTTGTATGTGTCTGTTTAATTTTAGTCCATTCAATATTTTCATTCTTCAGACAAGCAATCTGAATTTCATGCATATACATAGATATATATGTGTGTGTGTGTGTGGTGAATCTACATAAAGCACAGGCTGGACAGGCAATTACATGTCGTTTCAACAAAATATAATTGATAACTTGTCCTTTTTCCCATTTTAGTTTGAGAGATCAGACCCAGGTTGAGCAATTGTTAAGGTACATTATTGAAGAACCACCCGAAGATGCTGAAAATAAACGAGCCTTCAAGTATGCAGCTGTTATTGAAAATTTGTTGCAAAAGAACTTTTTTAATGTTTCAACTTCCTTGAAACCATCTCTGTTTGTATGTTTGTAATTTAGGTTTCCATTCATTGCCTGCGAGATTTTTACATGTGAAATTGATGTCATTTTGAAGACCTTGGTTGATGACGAAGAGGTCTACACTTCACCTAGTTTGTGAACTTATTTTTAGCTTCAAGTCATATCCCTTTATTGATTTCCCCTTCTCATTATTGTAATTTCAGCTGATGAACTTATTATTCTCCTTTTTGGAGCCTAATCGCTCACATAGTGCCTTGTTAGCAGGCTACTTTAGTAAGGTATATATTAAGATAAAATTGAAAGTTTTGTTTGCATGACCTTTCTGTCAATGTGGCCTAATCTGACTTGCATGATACTGATTTCTATGCCATTTTACAGGTTGTTGTTTGCCTAATGATTCGAAAGACAGTTCCACTGATGAATTATGTTCAAGTAAGTAAAACATTGTGCTTTTTCAGTACAGTGGTAGTTTGCTTATTCAATTTTATGGAGGAATAAAAAAATTGAATGATTTTACATTTAATCCCTTTTATCTCTACAACCTTTATATGAAACAGTTTCTAGTCTATTGTTTGGTGTGCATATTGCATACTATAGTCTCCTTGTGAAATCATTCATTCTTGATTCAACATAATTTCTACAGGTCCATCAGAATGTTTTCCGTCAACTGGTTGATTTGATAGGAATTACATCCATTATGGAGGTAAATTTTTACCACTTTAGTTGTATTTATGACAGTTCTGAGATCTTGCTGATGTGCTAGAATGGATTCTGAGGTAAGTTCCTTTGACAGGTTTTGGTTCGATTAGTAGGTGCTGATGACCATATGTATCACAATTTTATAGATGTGATGCAATGGTTGGCTGAGAGCAACTTGCTTGAGATGATTATTGATAAATTGAGTCCATCTGTAAGTAAAACATCTATCCAGGTTTATGTTCCCTTAGCCAGCTTTTACTTGTTTGCTGTGTGATGCTTATGCATTTAGCTTTATGCCTTTTCAGACCGTTAAATGAGATTGAATGTAGCTACATACATTCTTTGATTTTTGGGGATTTTATAATCCACAAGCCTGACTGATCACTCTAATAATGATTGCTAGTAGTGGTGTTGTATTTGCTCCCAAAGTTTGTTTTCTGGCACAGAGAAGATGTAATTAATGAAAAGCTCAATTGATGTTTGAAGTTTTAGGCTTTTTATTACCTTATTTTTTGTTCCAAATTATCTGACAACTTTTGCTCTGCTATTTGAACCAGTGTCCTCCCGAAGTTCATGCCAACGCTGCCGAAACATTGTGCACAATAACTAGAAATCCCTCATCTACTCTAGCAATTAAACTTTCAAGCCCAAGGTTTGTATTGCATGGTTATATGATATTTTGCTCCAATATTTGAATGATATAATTATCACATATATATATATATATTTATGTTTTGGTCTTTTCCTCTAGTATGTAATTCCGAAATAATTATTGTATAAATTTTATACTTGCAGTTATGTTGAGAAACTATTGGATCACGCACTGGAAGATTCGCAGTCAAAGTCTAGCCTTGTGAATTCACTTTCAGTGTGTGTTTCTTTGTTGGATCCCAAAAGATCTGCCATATCATCTCCCCTTTTTCATTCCTTTCGAAGTCAACACATGTATGAGCCACCAATTCCTGTAAACCCAGACACTATTGGTGCAATGCTACCAAAACTTGGTAAGTCCAATTTGTTGTGTTTTTAGCTTTGTTATTGTCATCATCTATGATGCATGAATATGATACATGTATCGGATACGACACTTTGATATGTCAATATTTTAAAAATAATAGGATATGATATGTGATATATACGTATTGAAAAATGTACAAATTTTTTTAAAAACATTATAAATATGTGATTGCTATTATGTGAATTCAAATTAAAATCAAATGTATTGGACATTGTCAAACTATAAAATTATAAATTATTGTCATCACAAAAGTATTACTGCGTTTTAGATTAGATACTTTTTTGAGGGGTATCGGTAAAATATTTTAATACGGATACATATCGGCACATACATGATACAAGTTGAAATATCGGCGCATCACAGGTCATCATCATGGATTTGGCTTAGTTGTATTGTTATTCTGAATGTTGTCTAACACAATAATATAATGCATCTAGTTTTTAAAAAAAGTTAGAGGTTTTTTAATTTTGAAGTTACATCATGGATTTAGTTATTCTGAATGTTGTGTAACATAAAAAGGTTAGAGGTTTTTTAATTTGGAATTTAGTTTTGTAACTGTTTTCTTTATTGAAGCTTTGCAGATTGTTGTCACTATGTCTTGTTCGGTACAAACCAATTGGTAAATTTTTTATTTTTTTGTCTTCAGGTGAATTGCTTATGCTTCTGAATGTATCATCCGATGAAAAAGTGTTGCCCACAACATATGGAGAACTTAGACCTCCACTTGGGAAACATCGATTGAAGGTTAGTTTTTATTGCTCTCTCAACCAATTAGAGGGGAATCACAATTACCCATACCTAGGGTGAATTGTCCTACATTTGTTAGCTGCTCATTTTATCATAAATGCATTCAAATCTGTTTAATATAACAAGAAAGTAATGAATGGTTGGTAATATACCTTGATGAAAATATCGGTACTTTAGTAATCCCTTAACTAGGTTAGTGGTCTACCCAGTCAATGTTGAATTGTTGTACCAAAAATCGTCTTTGCTGTCTATTTCAAAGCTGTTTATGCAAATCTTCTATTCTTATGCAAGGTATTTCTAATATGAATTTTGAATATGTTTAATTTCTGATCTTTCTGCTATTTATTTCAGATTGTTGAGTTCATTGCCGTCCTTCTGAAAACCGGAAATGAAGTGGCAGAAAAAGACATGGTCAATTCAGGAACTATTCAACGAGTCATTGACCTTTTCTTTGAGTAAGCAACTATTAATTTTGTTTTATGTAGTGCATGTTTAGTTTTGCATCAGATCAGTCAATGTGGATCCATAATCCACATCCAAGCTGAAGCTACTTTTAATAGCTTCCATTTTTCACATCTGAAACGTGGATCCAATGCTCCAAGAGCCAAATCAAACATGCACGTAGATGTTTAGAGAAACCTTTCGATTTTTTAAATCTGTGGATGTAGCATTATTGCTTATCTTCATCTTCAACTTTTTTTTAACTAGTTTGAGCATGCCTTGCTAATACAGGTATCCATATAATAACTCATTACACCATCATGTAGAAAGTATCATATTATCATGTTTGGAGAGTAAAGCTGATTCCATTGTTGATCATCTTCTTCGGGAGTGTGACTTAATTGGAAGATTTCTCCAAGCAGATAAACATTCTATTCTATCTGCTGACAAAAATACGGTAAGTGAATGCTTAAATGCTTTTGAATTGATATATTGGATGATTTCATTTTCTTCCATTTTTGATAGGACCTATATGAAGTGCATAATCAATCATCTCTACATTGCTGTCATGTCTATTAGGACAGCCTTAGCAAATTATTTTATTTTGCAGCCAACTGTACTTGCTGCTGGAAAACAGGCACCACGGGCAGGGAACATTGGGCATATTACTCGTATTGCTAACAAACTTGTTCACCTGGCACATAGTCGAAGCCTCATACTAACGTGTCTTCAGGTTAGTTGTGAATATCATATTTATAGCATCGGGAAAGCCTCATCGTTTCTATAGTAACCTTTTTCTGTTTATATAAATCTGAAGCTCTGTAATAGCTTTTGTTGACAAATCTGCTTAGAGCTTATAACTTTGCTCCAAGGCTTATCTGAAAGAAGCTTTTGGAGTCTGATAAAACACCAATTAATGAAATTAATAAAATATAATATGAAAACTGAAATCACAGCAATGCACATGCTCTCCCATAGACACAAGTCTCCTATAGAGAGTATTCTTAGTTCTCAAATTACAATTAACTTCACATTTCCTAATTACAAATCTTCAACTATAGATACACCCAGTACATGAATGCTAACATAAAATAGTGGTTGACATCTGTTGGAAGTCTCATATTGACTAAAGATAATGTCAATTTACAGTATAGATGCAAACTTCACTTTACAACTTGATTTTATAAGGTTGAGTTAGGCTTAAAATACACTTTTTGAATCTATAGTTCCACTCCCTATTGGACTATTATTAATGTTTAGTTTCATGCTCAAGATGTATATGCCTTAGCATAAGAGGGTATGTTAGAAGTTACACATTGACTAGAGATAAAATCAATTTGCATTATATAAGTGGGTGTAAACTTCATTGTACAAGTCGGTTTTGTATGGTTGAATTAAATTTAAAGTTCATTTTTTAACACCTTTATTCAATTTTATTGTGATAACAAGTCAGCTGTGAACATTGCTTATAATAAGTCCTCAATTATAGTCTTGATTGAGGTCTTGTGGTTGCAACCCATATCCCTATAGGACTTCAAACAGTGGACATTTTCATAGAGGATCTTCCTTGGGCAGATTCCACAATTTTGTAGGCAAGTTAAGAATGATTGATGTTTATTTGTCAACTTGGGAGGAGTGTTGTAAAATAGCATATTTTTAGGATGAAAATATTCTTATTATTTAATTTATTAGGAGAAAACATATTTAGAATTTTCGTATTCAATTCAACATTTTTTTATTTTCTTATTTTACAGAGTTTGATTGTTCCAAATAGAGGTGATGAGAATGTAATGTGTGATGCATACCAATAAAATAATTCTTTATTTCCTTACATAGTTCAAGTCATGAGATGTTTTGTTTTCCTGTCTATTTGATGTTATTTTTCTGTCTATCTGTTTTGTGTGAAATCGCAAACAAGCTAACTTGTAACTATAAAGTTTATTCTTTCATCTGAGATCTTGGAGTTGAACTCATGTTGAAGTTATTGTGCTTTGATAAACTTTTCTTGAAATATTTCAACCTGATATGTTTAACGTCCGCAGGAAAATAGTGAGTGGAGTGAGTGGCAAACATCAGTTCTTCAGGAGCGTAACGTGGTTGAGAATGTTCACCGTTGGGCTTGTGGGTAAGCTTTTAATTAAATCTAAATGCTTGGCAAGGGTTGATTAGGGAGGTTCAGTAGCTCCCATTATAAAACTTGTGGGTTTAATTTGGTTATTGCAATATAAATTACAAGGGAACTAAACCATTGCCTTACTTTCAGTCTTGTGACCAAAAGTGAGGTTATTTTGGGTAGTAAGGTTTAGAGGGCTTGATTTCAGGGATACTATTAGACAAGCAGTGGATGTAATCGTTGTTTTGTAAATTATTATTATTAACTATCTATCGTCTTTTGTTTTTGTTATATGTTTGCTTTGTTGTGTTGTGGGGCTTGATTTCAGGGATACTATTAGACAAGCAGTGGATGTAATCGTTGTTTTGTAAATTATTATTATTAACTATCTATCGTCTTTTGTTTTTGTTATATGTTTGCTTTGTTGTGTTGTGGGTCTTTCTTATTTTAACATGTCACTTTATTTGTCTTTTTTCCTTTGTACAGACGTCCGACTGCTTTGCAAGATAGGATGAGGGATAGTGATGACGATGACCTTCATGACAGGGACTATGATGTTGCGGCTTTAGCAAATAATTTGAGCCAGGCTTTTAGATACAAAATTTATGGGAATGAGGATAATGAGGAGGTTTGTAGTAGAGCATCTCTGCCCCTGTGCGTCTTTTGGGTTGCACCCTGCAACTTGAACTCTGGACTAATGTTTTGATTGGCTTGGTTGCAGGAACGTGGCAACGGTGATAGAGAGGATGAGGTAGTATTGCTGTTTATTCTTGGTTACCATTATAATTTAATTTGATCGATTTTGTGGATCTTGAGAATCGTTCTGGCTCTTATATTACTGAGTGATATATTGTTAACTAATTTGATTGCAACTTTATCTGTTGTATGATCTGTGCAGGATGTCTACTTTGATGATGACTCTGCTCAGGTAGTCATATCAAACCTCAGACTCAGTGATGATCAAGGGAGGTGAGTCAATTTATCACCACTAGAAATAGATTGTGCTTTCAATTGCTTATAGATCTTTCTCTACTTATGAATCCCTTCCCTTTCACTCATCCTCATTCTGTTTTTGGGCTGTTATTGATTAAAAAATTTCATATCCCGTGATAGAAATAGAATATGCTTTCATTTCTTTAACCTCAGAACATATTTTGGTTTTCTGCCCCATGACGTATCTCCTTCACTTATGCTATTCTCCCATCACATGCAAAAGTTATTGTGAAAGAAGTAGATAGCGCAATGATCTAAGTGGTTAATTTCCACTGTTTGCTTTTACTTTCACGTAGAATATAGAAAATTAAGAAAATAATCAAAACCAATATAAAAAATTATTTTAATTTTGTTGCTTGCAGTAGTCTTTTCACAAACTCCAACTGGTTTGCATTCCAAGATGACAGAATTGGTGATGCAACTGGGGGCACAACATCATCTGAGATGATGGATGACATAAACATGAATGGTGCTGCAAATGGTGGTAACAGTAGTGATGATGAGGTAGTGGTTGGAGAGGATGAAGAATTGGCTGAAAGCACCAAGATTCTCAATGGTACATCTAACTCAAGCACAAACTTAAATGGGGTAACTGGTAGTGATTCCATGAATGGGGACGCCTTGAACTTCGAAAGCAAAAAGGCAAGTGCTTCACATGATATGGGTTTCTTCAGGTTTGAGTCGGACAATGAAGAATTGTTTGGGGACAGGCCTTTGCCGGAGTGGGTGGGATGGAGTGAGCCTTTAGATGTGCAAGATGCTGGCTCAAGCACGAATCCATTTGTGGACCATGATTCTTCTGGTAACAACCTTTCTACCAAACCTCAAATAGGTAACCTAAATCCTAGTCCTCCAAATGGGGACACTGTTCCTTCAAACAGGTCACCAGCCCTTAAAGATTCAATTGATGGGAGTATTGACTCGAGTCAAAGATCAATAGCAGTACCATCACTCTTTGAAGAAGATGTTGAATTTGTAGGTGTAGAATTAGAAGGTACTGAGAAGGCTATGGAACAGGCTTTGAAAGAAGGGATAGTTGGAGAGGCAGGACCATTGAAAAGAATCATGGTTTCTAAAGTGCCAGAAAAAGAAAGTTCTGATGAGGGTGGTCCTGGAATAAAGGAATTCAATGATGCAAATTACTGGAGGGTTGACCAAGAAGTTGCTGTTCTGGAGTGACATGGACATGATGATGGTAAATCTTGTTTGTATCAAAAGTTAGACCAACACCAGTGGACCCTATTCTTGGTTCGCAGGAGCGAATTCAGCAAATTAATGTACAGTATATTTTTGTTTCAATTATGCCCTATTTCTGTTGTTCACGTTTATTAGAGATTAAGCTTGTTTGATATTCTAAGTTTTGCCTCTTCCTGTAAGTGATTTATGGGCTTACCCACATTTATCGAATTTATTCTGCTCTTCATTTTGGGCTCATTTCAGCATTCACGATGATTTGCCATCAGGTATGTAGTTGTCAGTAAATCTGGAGGACTTGTTTTTAATTCGTTGAGGACGCTCTGCTTAATTAGTGTTGTGAAATGCATTATGGAAGATATACTTACATACTTTCTTGTCAATGTGGTTGTGTATTTTTATGTTTTCGACATAGTGAATTTTGCCAAGTCTCTGCAAAACACCATGGTACCACCTGGCATATGGTGAATATGATTGGGCTGACTACAGAATCGCAAATTTATCATTTTATCATGGTTCATTATATGCCACTGGCTGAAAGGTAAACATTCTTCTAAGCATGTGGTCCGCACTTTGGTATTCAGGTTTCTTAGAATGAAGATATTTGTTGGTTAGATTTCGTCATTATCTCAATGCCTTGTGTTATTAGTCTTTATCTAAATATTTTAATATTTTAATTGGTAGCTACTGGTTTACCTTGCACAATCTCATGGTTTTGAACAAATTGGATACCAACATTGATTATTTATTCATTTATGAAAAAACAAATTATTAAATAAAAAGTTATTTTTAAATTTCAAGATGTTAAGTGTTTTTTAATTTACAAATGTTCTCGTTCATTAGTAAAACTCGAAGCATAGATATGTTTTTTCTTTAGAGAACTATTTTGAAGGTCAAAATTTACAGACATACGATTCTTTAATGTAAACTATGAATTTAAAAAATTAAATATGAAAATGGTGATTGAGTTGAAACTAATTTTTGGCAATCAGTCTTAGTTTGAGCGTGCTGGATTTCATACTATTTTATTGTTTAAACATTAAATAATTTATATTATATCATTGTATATAATTGTTATTTTACTTATAATTTTTTGTGCACAATAAAGGTATCATACTACAATTGTGGAAAACATTTTTTTTTCATCTTGTTTATCGAAGTAACCTAGTTTTTATGTAAGCTACCAAACTCCAGCTCAACTTTAAGTTAAATACAAGACACATGTTATCGGATATACAGGTATTATTTTTATTATGTTGAGGTCGTTAATTTTTTTTGCTCAAACAAATTTCCCCAATAAATATGTTAATAAAATACTCGTATTTTAAGGATCAACCTAAATGCTTCATACGGAATTATGGATGGTTATTGCCTTCGTAAGTGTTCACAAGGCACAAGGCATAATAACACAAAATAACCTCATACGAAATTAAATTATGATTGTTTGTCCGAAGAAAAAGGGTTTAGCATGCACTACGAGATTATCAATTTTGAGCAATCGATATGATAAGGTTCTGAAGCAAATGAAATAAATAGAGAAGAAAACTAAAGGTTGTTGTTGTGAGGAAGTAATATAATCAGTGGTTCAGGAAAAATGATATTTGGAGAAGTAATATAATCAGTGTTTATAATGGAGGAAGTAATATTATTAATGTTGGAAAAAGGTTCGGAAGATTCTTATAGATAAATGGTATGGGATTCATGATGCCATGGGGCTCCAAACTATGCTACATACTCAATATTAATTAATCATTCATCTCAACTTATTTTAAAAAAAAAAATTATCTATAAGATTTTGGTTAAGTTATTTTATTTGTATCAAGATTTTTTTTTTGATAATTTTGACTTAAATAAAGTACTTATGTTGACATTTCAAAATGATTTACTTAAATTCAACTTATATTTTACTATCTTACTCCTTAAAATAAGAATAACAAATCTGAATAATTAAACTCTATTAATGATTATAATGTATTGAAAGTGAAGAGGTGAAGAGAAAGCGAATGTATTATAAATTATCGGTTCCAAACGAATGCATAAAATGTGTTTTATGACCATGCAGCACAAATATCTTGTTACCATCATAATTAATCTGCTTTACTGTGATGAATTTCACTTTTAATTTCTCTTTTTTGCTGGAGCAGGTTAAATTAATGTTAGTGTCATTCAAGTCCTTAAAGACATCAGAAGGTTGTCCATGCTTAAGCTTTTATAGAGGAATTTTGAATAAAATTTACAGGAAGTAGTTTCAAAACATGCAATCTCTTTATTTTTAGATTACTCTCTAACCCCTCATTGATTATCTCCTTTTAAAGGATAATCTTAGCTAAAGATTGTTTTCTTTTATTTTTCATACAATAACACAAAACACTACGGGAAAAGTGTGCGAGTATTTATGCAAAAAAATGTGATGTTCGATGGTTCAGGAAAAGTGAAATTTTCATGTATAAATCTTGGTAAACTGAATTAGTTTCAATTTTGAAAGAAAAAAGTGCAACGAAGAAAAGAAAAGAAATACCAATGTCACACCCATTCTATTACCGGATGTTTCCCTCTGTACCTCCAAACATTTATTCTGCATCTTTAATTTCTAAAAAATAGTCTTAAAAGTTACATTTTTCTTATTTTGAAATTCGATGAAATTTTTTTTATTCATCTGATTTTAAAATCCGAGAAAGAAAAGATTTCTTAAAATTTGACGAAGAAAATGAAAAATCTTTCATTGAATTTCGAAATCTAATAAAACACAAAAAGTAAAGTGTAGGGTTTTTTTTGAATTGCATAAGACAATTTTAAAATTTTCAAAAATTTTGGAGATGGAGTATGAAATGATTGGAGGTACATGATGAAACTATCTCCATTACCCTGTTTCTGTAACTCATTAGATGGAGCCCAGAATGTATGAAGATTTGGGCCTACGGATAACACTTCTCAAGTCAAGGCTCCAGGCCCACCACATCTTCATTCTTATTGCAATTCCAAATAATTACATTCTTTTATCTTAAACCACTTTTTATGCCTATTTAGTGTAAAATTTATATAGTTAATCAATTTAGAAGCTATTCATGTTATGGATTTTAAATATACGTTGATAAAGTCATCAACAAACACACTACTAAAAAAAAATTAGTTTAGGTGTAACTCTGTCTTAACCAAGTCTATATTTCGTATAAAATCTTAAACATATATCTTCTAATACTAAAAGTCAGGTATATCAAACGTTCTAATACTAAAATAGAGAATGTGAGTTTAAGTTTAAATCAATCTTATATTATAAATTTACAACACAAATATTATACTAATTTACATACTTTATTTTATTATATTTAAATAAGTTTATTCTAAGCATAATTGTCATTACAAAGATTTTATTAAAAAGAAAAATAAAAAGGAAAGAAAAACATAGAGATAACAGTTCATCATAAAATTATATTACATATATAGTAAAAAACTATTTACTATGAAAAAAAATATTTGTTTCACGAAAATTATTCCATACCTTGAATTTCATACATCAAGAGAAAAAAATTTGAAAAATTTATCATTAGTTAATTTTTCAGATTCCAAAAAAAAAATCTTTAATTTTTAGAAGTTTTAGCTTTTAAGAATTTAGTTTTGACTTTATTTGATCTATCTCTACTAAGTTTTTTTTCATAGTTTGAAGTGGATCATCTTTCTCTTTAGTATTAAAATTTTTTCTCTCATTAAGTATATTAGTCCATTTAGAAGCTATTTTCAATTTCTCTACAATCATTGAATTATTATGAGTTAATCTAATTATTGTAAATCTTGTAAACTATTCATAACATTAATAACATCCTCTAAAGAAGACATACCAACAAAAGAATGAAATTTTACTGCACACCATCATCTAGATCCTTAGTAAGAAAAATTTTATTCACAACACAAATATTATCATGATTAACAAGATTAAGTAACAGGTTGCACCATAAAATACTAAATCACATACTCTATCACACTCAATTATAGGTTTCATCACAGATTCTATTATAAACTCTATCACTTGAACTAAAGAATCCTTAGTTCCATCTTGTGTATAAATCACCATATGACAATAATATTGTTGTATTTGTCTGTTATCGAATTTCTTTCCATTAAAAATAACATTGGTATATTATTAGATAGATGATGAACAATTTAAAAAGTTGTATGTAACTTGAAAAGAATAATCAAACTTAGAATTAATAATAATTTATGGTTGAATGGTAGGATAAAAGTGTTTTAGAAAATGAAGAATAGTCTATTTTTGTGAGTAATCATTATCATTCTGCTTTGAAGAGCATAGGAAGATTAAAATGTTTAATGGTTCATGCAGAAATGCAAAAGGGTGAGTTTTGAAAAGGTGAGGAATGTTATTATGGGGATCTTTGACGTTTGTGCTGCTCATCCCATCACCTTTGACTATCACAACTAAGTTACACATTTTCTGTTGCCAAATGGAATCATTGCCATGCATCATGATGGATGCATCTTCTGTCACACATTTGATTAACCCAATGGAATAAAAAATAATAATAATAATAATAAGTATTGATTTTCTAAACAGAACCTTTATGTATGAAAAGGCCCGAATTGTTAACTTCTTCATGTAGTGGTGGGCGCATGAACAACACTAATAAATATATGCTTATAAGAAAGAAAGATTTTGGTGTAAAGTTCTTTCTTTCTATTATGTAATGTTTGCCACCACATTTTTTAGTTATTACTTTTCCACATTTTAATTACATTTTCAATGTCATATACCATATCATTCAAACTAAATCATTATTATATAACATCGTTTTAACAACATCATTATGAGAGTTTTACTTTTTGTTTTTTATTATATAATTTATGGGTTACTAGTAGATCATAAATTTGAATATTTTTATTCAGTATTTGTTAAAAAAATTTAATTTGTTCAACTCTTCAAGTTTTATACTTTCAACCCTTTTATTAATTGGATCACTTGTTATTTTATTTTATCATTTTGTTAATTTGTTAACCAATATAAAATTTATGGTTAATATAAAATGATATCAATATTAATGGAAAATGATAAATAACTTTTATTTTTTCAATCGAAAATTATAGTATTTTACTACAATCATGATATAATTTTATATTGGATTAACATTCTCAAACAATTGACGAAAGTTATAATCTATCTATGTATCTATTTCATCTAAAGAAATGTAAAATGTTAAACAACAAAAACTTAATCAAAAGATATAAAATATTTAGAAATTCAATTAAAAATATTTAATTTTATCACAAATTTAAAACTTACTTAATCTATAATTCATTGGATCGTATATCATTAACCAAAACATAGTAGAACCTTAAAAGATCCAATCGAATTGGTTATAAAAGTTTGTGAGTGTGTTGAAGGAGATAACTATAAAACTTACAAATGTAAATGAAATTTGATTTTGATAGAATAGGAAAAGTTGATGAAAATGGGGAAAATAAAAGGGTGGACCATGAAAACGGTGACACTAACACGTGAATCCGTGTATCCTACTCCCACGTGTGAGGATGGCTTAGGGATGAGTAAAACACTGAGGTTAAGGTGGTTTTCTGGGGATTGCGATCGACTCTCTCTCCTCACTATTCACTATTCGATGTCTCACCCACAAATACGATTCATTCATTAAATATGAATTTTGGTTATTATAAAATTTAAATGATAAATTTGTTCTTGTTACTTTTAAAGGTTAAACAATTTCGATCCATGGCATTCAAATGTTAACAAATGATTAACATTTACTTTGTTTTTATTATCATGTTAATAAATAATTAGAAATAACATTAAATTAATAAACTTATTTCAATTAATTAAGATAACTTCATTTATATTATTTTTTTCTTCTCATGTTCCATCCCATTCCATACAAAGGTAAGAAAGTCAAAACTTAAACTTCAAGTCAATATAAAAAGCCAAAATTCTTAAACCTTGTGATACTAGCGAATACCAGAGCTTCGATAACACGTTTAATCTGTCATTTTCACTACCTGTCATTCATTCAAAGAGAAAGGGAAAGTTTGATTCGGAAAGAAATAGTCAGCAAAAAACCTTAAAAAATTTAATAGCTTATTAAATTGTAAAAGTTCTGTAAAATTATGGAAGTTAAATGCTTAAAAAATTTAATTAGGACTGTTTTTGAAAATTAAATATATGATTGATTTATGGGGTGAGATATAGTTTGTGTGTTGGTGGGACACTACTTAACTAGATTTTCTGGAGTCTCTTCTTTAAATTTAATGTTGATATAGTAATACGTGATTAGACTGAATTAAATTATTCTCGTCTCAAACTTCAACTCTCAACCTCAAAATCAACTTTCTACAAAACTGCATTAGATTTTAATAGAATATAATCAGTCATGATTATCCCTTCTACACAGAAACATATTTCTTAATTTGTATATTATAATTATCTCTTACACCACTTATTATTTTTAAACATGTTATAATTAATGCTACTAATTTAACATGGATCAACAAATGCACATATAACATTCATAAGACCCCACAAAAGTTCACAACAAAAGAAAAGTTTTAAAATTCATTCAGTTTGTTATTTTAATCAATCTCACTCAGAATAATGTATTTTAAACCGAAATTAACTTAAACATACATTATGAAAATTAATTCTACCATAATCTAACGCTGAATACAGCATGGCTTGAACTTAACACTACAGCAAACCGTACTGAGAAAAACAGAAGAAGCAGTGACGTGTAGTACTGCAACAGAAAAAAGAAGAGCAAACAGTCTGATGGCAACAAAATCTACGTTAATTAATTAATTAATTAATTAATTAATTAATATTAGAATAACAATTGTCCATTATACAAGAAAAATAATTGTTGTCTACAGTCGGAGGAAACAAAGACGGCAACATCGATTGTGTATTTTGTTGATATTCCAAATCCTTCAACTTGTGAGATGAAAAAAACACCTTTTTAAGCAAATATGCTCATAGGACCTGTCTTATTCGAAGTAGCATCCAATCCATGTTCAGCATTCCGAGTTCCTGTGATCCAAACCCTGCATGTAAAAAAACAAACTTTCAACTCACAAGGAGGAACTAACAACAGTTCAAGATGCACATATACAAAAGCTGTATTATTTTATACACCTTCTGCTATCTTTGCTGCTTGAATCACTCAGAATTGTCAATCTTTTAGCGGTCTTCGTGAACTCACTGCACAAAGCCAAATCCCTGAATAAAACATGAAGACTCTAAGAAATTAGACATGAAGAAGAAATTGAATGATACCTGAATGGTTCTTCTCCTGTTTGTTTGAGAGCACCGGTTGCATCGCGGTAGAGAACATGACTCAACATCTCAGAGCGTTCTATTCCAAACATGGTGGCCAGTCTCATGTAAAGCTCATCATAAGAACCAAGACAGGACAAGTCAAGGGTCCGTCCCACATCTTCTGTCTCCATGAAAACCTTGCAATGACTGGTGTCAGAACCGAGTTGCCAAGAGAACTCGGCGGTGGAAGATGATTTTCCTGGGGAAACTGAAGACTGGGAGTCACTGAGGAATCCCATCTCCTTCTTCTCCTTGTTCTCATCATCTGTTGCGGTGCAATTCTGAGACAACACATCACTAGAAGATCTAGAAATTTGTTGCTCGGTGAGTATCGGTTGACCGAAAAGCAAAAATTGGTGTGTCTTCACTTGATCAGATTTCTCCAAATTCTTGCGTGGACTTCCCATGGTCAGCAAGCACGATAGACTTTCTTTACTCTTACCATGGTTGGTGATGTTGACATTAGAAATCCCATTTTGCAAATCAAGCTGGCGAACGTTGGTTGGAAGCAACCCCAACTGCAGCTTATTATGGTTAAGGTGGAGATCTGATAAAGATATTCCAATTTGAGCATGCCTGGCTCCCTGTATGCCTGCAGGAGCATTATCAGATAGACAACACAAGGGGCTGCTAGTGCTAGACCCAAAGGGGTTGCCTGAAAACGTTGGTATCGGAAATTGAACATCAAGGGGAAACTCTGGGTGTTGTGGAAACCTCAGCTTCTTCCTTGGTGGAGAGAATGGTGCCAGATGGATCACTGGAATGTTAGATACCAACTCAACCAACCATGGACTTACACGCTTCACATTATGGAGCAAATCTGGTTCATCCCACGTAACCTGTATCAATATCACCAACATAAGTCACGGTTGCCTCGTAAGCTTGTCCAATAGATTAAACTCGTCTCAACTTTTGTTTGAATACAATCAAGAACATCTCCCAAAAAAAAAAAAGGACAAAACTTGAATACCGTCCTAGAGGTATCCCAATTAGAAATTTACCTCAGAAGTCTATTTCTAACCTTTAACGCAGAGCTTTGTTACCCGAATAAACTGAACTTCTGATTGAAAAACAGTTATCGAACTGCTCGTATAAGTTTAATCCCCAAAACATGGCGTTTCAAAATAGAAGTATATGCATACAAATTGCAAAGGTAACCAACCATAAAAGTCGTGAATTGACAGATGCAGGTGAATAATTTTATTACAACAACCCCCACCCAATTCCAAAAGGAAAGAAAAAAGGTTCGAGGATTGGAAAACCCTGTTACAGATAAATTTAATACAGGAATCTTGTTTTGCAGACGTTAACAGAATCAATAATCAAGGAAGAAAACAAGTCCCTCAAGGTAGAGAGTTAAGGCCCGTATGTCTGAATATGAAGAAAAGAAAAGGGGTACCTGAAGAAGCCTCCAAGGCGAATTGGGCCAGCGGATAGGATCAAGAACCTGAACAGAAGCTATGGTGCCCATGAACCAGCTTATCCTGGAAGAGTCCTCAGTCTCAAAGGGCATCTTAAACCTCAACCCAGAGCACCACTGAATCCTCATAGCACCCCTCACAGCAGAAGTCCTAATACAAAACTCAGGAGTGTTGGCTCGAGGATAATAAACAACCTCAAAGGTTTGGTTGTTAGCAGCCAAAGTAATAGCCTCCCTCACAGACTCACCACTCACTTTCGGCCTCCCACACCCATTCCTCACCACCTTGCTCTCCTCCCTCAAAAAAGCTGAAAAGGCCCCGTAAGGCCCAATCCCACCACCACCAGAACTCCACCCACACGGCGCCTCGGGACCACCAACACCACCTCTCTTCGCCCTACGAATCCCAACGCAGAGATCCCCATTCTCTGCTCGCAGAAACACTATAGAATCCCCAGCAACCAGTTTCTTCTGGTTCACGAAACTGCTCCACCCGGTGGTAAGTAAGTGTCGACGCGGCGTCCCTCGGTAAATGTGCCGGAACTTCCACACCTCGCCGTGCACGTCCTTCGCGATCACCGTCTGCACCGGCGGCTCCGCCGAGTAATCCAGCCGCGGAAAAATGGTCTCCGCGCAATATCTCGGCACGGAGAATCCCCCACCATTGTTCGCGTCTGATTGAGTTAACGTCTTCGCGAACGACGCTGGCTTTTCAGAACCCTCCGGGCCGTTACCGTCAATCTTGTCGCTGTCTTCGTGGTCAAGCTCGGTGTTTCTGAGAGGAACCAACCTTAACCTGGCGAAGACCTCGTCTGTTTCGGGGTCGGCGAGGAATTTAACAGCCGCCACGCGGCAGAGAACGAGAGGCGGGATCGGAATCCTGGAGGCTCCAAAATCAAGGTTGGACTGCGCATGTTCCGCATGCCCCTGAGGAAAGTAGAATACCTTGGAGTTCACCGGTGGCATCTGAACCATGCCGCCGGCGCATGCGTGCCACAGCTGCGGATCCAAGCTCTTCTCGGTTTCCTTCATTGGGCCGCACACACCAAAACTGATTCAATTAAACACTCTCTGTATAGGTGCTGCTGATGTTTTATGTTTCTCTCTCTTTCTGTCAGTGAATGCAAAATCAAAAGGCCTAACTTTTTCCCTCAGATACAAGACTTTTTCTTTATCTTTTCCTCACTGAATTTTTTTCTTCTGCTTATTATTATTATCTGGGTTGGCTCAGATCTCAGAGAAACAAGGAAAACAAAGGACAATTTTTTTCTCTTACCCACACACACTTTCTCTCTCTGGGGAGCCTATAAACTAAACAATTGAATAGAAGCAAGAAAGCCTATCCCTATTCCTGAGCCAGCCAAAGCAAAGGTTTCATCTATTTATTTCATTATTATAATGGTAAAATAAAAAAATATTTTTTAATTTGAAGAAGGCTATAAATTATGGTGACATGACATGATGCAATAAAGATAGTTAGAGGTAATTAGCACCAGCATCGCATTAATACTGTTAGTATTATTGTTTCTATTATGTGAGGGTATGGTGTCAGAATGAGGAGTTAAAGAGTTAAAAGAAAAGGATATATGGTGAAGTTAAAATTACCTGGAAAGGTGACAGTGGTAATCACTGATTCATTATATTATTATTATGGCACTGTTAACTGCCAACTCAACTCAACTCAACATCCCTACTTCTGACTCTGTCTCTCTCTGCAATAAGTCATAACCTGACAAGATAACGCATTTTTACATTTACTTTCTCTATACTAATGATAATAATACACAAAATAAATGTTATCTTAACCTCTCTCTTCTTTACTCTTTCTGCTTCTTCCTCTAACTAGATAACATCACCACCTTACAAAGTAACAAAAACAGAAAAAGTGAACTCAAAGACTCAGCCAGTGCTGTTCACGCGTACATGCCACGCGATACCAGGGTAGTGAGGATCGTTGCTATGGAAGTGAGACTCGCGATTTTTTTGTCGGATCAAGGAACACAAATACTTTTTATCTCTAAACAGCTTTCTTAACATTTAGTATTTATTGTTTTCAATTTTTTATTTTATCATGTTATGTTATATCATGTAATATTACATTTCTTCCTTTCTTTGTTAGATGTCAAATAAGTAAAGTGTCTATTAATTATATTTGTTTGATCTCTGTGTCTAACTGCATAAATAAGTAATGAAAAAAAGGTAAAATTTTAATGAAGGAAGAAACTAGAAAGTGAGATATGTGGGCCTCTTGCTCATGCGCATGAACTGCTGCTGCATATTTCACCTGTCTGTTGTAATTGTAACAGTCACGAAGTGCAGTATTTTTTTTACTACTAAAAGAATGCACCGCACAAGCTTTTTAAGAGTTGGACCCTTTTCTGTGAACTTTTCCACATGCTTTTATTAATCACCTCTGAATTTATGAAATTAACAAATAAGAAATAGTGAACAAACAAAAATACTGGTGAAGTGGTTCTGTGAGATGTTTAATGAAAAGGTGAATAAGGAGAGAATATAAGTTGCATTGAAAAGGACATCGGATCACAGAAAGGAAGATGGAGATGGTCACATGGTGAAGGGTAGGTTGTGTCCACTGAGGAGTGATTGAGCTAATAAAACGCCACTTTCATATGCCAAGATATATATGGCTCTCGAAAACCTCGTTTGATTATGAGTTATGACAAAGAAGGAGGACACGGAAAGTTGTTCTTGTTCTTTTCTTGCCGACTGCAAGACACCCCATTTCTTTATGCCCTTTTGACTTTATGCAGAAATTAATTAACAGACAAATCTTAATGATAATAAAAGTACCTATAACTTACATGCAAATGCAATAACCCTACAAATTAAATTCTTCCTTTCGTGTATATACCTCACAGAAAACACATACTCCATTTTCTTCCCTTTTCCCATCTGAACTGCAAGAAAATGCACCTACATGCACATCAACATTAACATTAATATTGGATGGTGATGAGATATCAAATCAATGAAGGTTGAACTGAAGGGAAAAAATGTAAAGAAAAAGAAAAAGGCTGAAAGAGAGAAAAAATGAGTTATAACTAGGCAGATGGCGACAAAAGCAATAGGTACAACAACAAGGGAAAGCACCAGCACGTACGATACATAGCACAATTCAGGAAGTATTGTAAGGGCATATGCATATAGTGATAGTCAAAATAGGGTAGATTATCCTGTAAGAGTTAAAAGGAATAAATTTCCATGCTGCTGAAGAAAAAGCTTAGGAATTAATCAGACCAACTTGGCCTTACTCCAAACAAGTCCTTTAGGTGAACCGACAACGTCGCCAATACCAGACTCGATGTAACACCAATAATCCATTAATCTATTCTGCTCAATCAGGGTTAGTTGTTATAAATAAGAGTGCTAAATGTCATTTAAACAAGTTTAATACACAGCTTTTGTAGTTATGTAATGAGAAAGAACAATAACAACAAGATGGAGATAATTATGAGGAAAAAAGGTGAATAAAAAAAGTTGATAAATCAGACAAAAAAAGATGTGGTTTGGAAAAGAATAGGATTGGTTGGTTAAGAATCAACATTGATACCGACACACAACGTCGAGACAATTAAAACAAGAAGATGAAATGATAGACACATGAAAGAAACAATCGATGTATAGAGAAATGTTGGGATAATAATTTTAAGAATTGAATTTTGTAGTTAGCCCTCAGACCCCTCAATCAATATCTCATTCTTATCTTCTGCTCAAAGGCCATAACTTGAACATTTGTCCCTTTTTTGCCGTCCCACACTCACTCCATTAATCTACATCATCTATTATAGTATGTACCCAAGAATCCCATTTATTAATAATATTCACCCATTCTGAGTGCTCTTTTTTTCTCTTTAGAAAAATTGTCCACGAGGGTGTTAGGTTAGGTTATGGGTAATTGAGGTGCTCCACCAAAACTGAAATATTCACATGGATAGTCTCAACTGAACGGGTAAAAGAATGCAATGCTGTTAATTGAAACAGTGAATAATGGTGAATAGTTGAAGAGAAGGAGACCCAGTAGGTGGGGGCAGAAGCACACATAGGGTCCCAAGAAATTGACAAATGAGCATAAATTTGGGCACAGTGTTGTTTGTGAGTGTGGAAAAGAATATGACAGGATGAGAAAAAAATAATTAAATAAAGTAAAGCAAGGCAGAGCCAAAAAAGGGAGTCGCTGTCTTCTACTCTGATGTGTTCTCAGTCTGACAACGATAATTGAAGATAAAAGGCTTTGAGTGCATCCATTTATCTCTTCCTATGCCAATGCCAATGCTAATACTCATCTCCACGTTTATCTCCATTGTCAACTCCACACTATTTACTATGGACCACTTCTTCAACACCAACTCTTTCTTTCTTCTTTTCTCTTTCCTTTTCACTCTCACACACACACCCCATTCAACAAAGGTACTTAGGTGTTACACTATCATTATTTATTTTGTTTTTCCTTCTCTACCAAAAAAACCTGCTTAAAACTGAAAAAGAAAAATTAATTGTGGAAATAATGATTAGTAAAAAACTGAAAGTCTCTATAATATATATATATATATATATATATATATATATTTATTATATTGAAAATGAAAGAAAAAATAGTTTGGGATGGAGCATAGGAAGTAACAGTGAAGAGACAAGAAGAAACAGGAGTAGGAAATAGATGGACACGTGTGAGAATCATAGATGGGTTATAGCTGTTCCTCGTTGGCAGCGACATTGATGAAGGGACGGAGGGAGAGGGGCCCAGGAGCATGGTGATGAATGATGATGATGTGGATGCAGTCTCTCTCAGGAATCTCTGTCGTTGTGTTCTCTGTGTCACGGGAGAAGGGAGAGAGAGAAAGAAAAGAAAAAGGTAAGAAAGATCTCATTTTTTTCACACTTCAACCAAATGCATCATCGCATTCCACAACAAGATAATAATACAACCCTCTCACTTTCTCAAGTCAAGACAACCAAACTTTAAACATAATGGGGTCTCCGTTAACCCTTTATTTTTTTTCAAAGCTGTACAAAAAATTACATCAGTATAATAAATTTTTTAACTTTATAGTAATTATTTAAAAATTATATAACAGAAATTTAAAAAATTATATTTTTATTAAAAGGGTAAATCTGAAAGTCTGAGAGATTTTGTATAAACTGGGTGGGTGGATGGTGGATTTGATGAGTTGCAGGTGAAGGAAAGAAGTTACAGAGAAAGGTGTTGTTGAAATTGAAAGTATGATAAGAAGGAACGAAAGAAAAAGGAAGGAACTGAAATGGTTGGTCTTAATATATCATGATTCATCAAGTGGAGGATGAAGGAAGAAGAAGGTAGATTGCATGCATGATTGATTGCATCACCTTTCTTTGCCCAAAAATGCCACTACTCTCTATTCTTATTTCTGCACCAAACTGAGCCTTAGAGTTAAATTTAATCAATGTCTGTGCTACTCTTACTGACACTGTCCTTTGTCCCTACCACTTGGCACGTGTCTTTTGTCGCGTGTGAGAGAGAGACACACACTTAACCTGTCTTACACACATGCACACACTTTCCTTTCGTTTTCAAGAGAGTTAGAATGTCGGATCAGGAACCTCCCACTTGGTTTAGCCATGGAGCATAACCTCATTTTAATTTCACCAACCTATCTCTCAAACCATGCTTCATTTTTTATGTCAGTCATGCATACCAAAACAGCAGCTACCACATCCCATTCAACCATTTTTTTAAGTTTTGTAACTTCTGTTATTACGTCTTTGGCATTGGTAAAGAGAAGAAAGAGAGAATGAATGAATGATGTATAGCAAGTAGTAGTCTCGGCCAACACTTTAATTTTATTAATTGTTCTCAACCAAACAAGAAAACGACATCATCAATACAAAATTAATGTTATGAGCCCCTATGGAATGGAGCAACTGCATTATGTAGATTGCAACAACGTAGACACTATTCATTGGTTTGAATTGAATAGAATTAGCAGCAGAAAAAGTGAGACACCAAATAACCACAATTTAATGTTGGCATCCCTTGGTTCTTGATTATTCCCTTATGAGGAGAAAGATGGCACGCACATTGAAAAGTAATTGGTGGAATGGTGGTGTCTAAGAAGAAAGTGTTATGGTACAAAGTATGGAGTGGATTAATGCATTTCATGTGGTTTGATTTCAGTTGGAGAAAGTGTAGTTAAATCTAGGTTGTTAGGGCACAACATATTATTAAGTGTATTAAAGTGTAGAGTTAGCTTTGTACTTGGTTGGTAATTAGGCATTAGGGAGTGGGGATGAAATGGGATAATTGACAAAAACATTTACACACGAACTCACTCAGTCCTTAATTAAGACTAGGTATGACCACTATTATTCATGTCCATTAACTATTTCAAATGGAGCATGTACCAACACGGCAGCACCAGCATAGTATTCTATTTCTTATTCTTGAATCATTATTACCAGACTATACTTTCACTTTCTCCAATTTTAATTACTCTTCCTTCTCTTCATTTGAAGTGAAACAATTTAACAATGTGTCTTCAAATCTCAGAGAGAAATATATTTTTTCAATTAATAATCATACACGACACTTTGTGATAATAACAAGCTAGATTGAATTTTGATGTCTAGTTGAATGAAAAGGAACAACATAACAACTCCTTAATATAAACAACATACGAAAGGAGGATGTTACAACAATTTGTGAAAAACAGAAAAAGTCATTCTCAAACTAATTTCTTTTTGGCCTGATGTAGTCTTTTCAAGTAGTCGGGTGATAGATTAATCCTTCATTAAGTTATTTAAAGCAATTTAAATGGAGCTCATTCATAAAGAGGTCTGCAGCTATTTAAACCAAACAAAAAATAATACTAAGATGTTATTTTTGATGTGGGTGCAGAGATCTTTTTTGGTCTTTCGGGTGTAACATTGATGAATAAAAAAACATGTTTTAATATATGGGCTTTCTCTGAAATAGTAAAAGCCCGTGTGATCCATAAGACGAGTGCATTCTTGGGCCTCTAAAATAATTACGGCCTATCTTTTAAAATATATATTGTATAAAAAAATAGTTTGATTATTTTGTAAGGAAGTAAAACAATAACATCACGAATTTTAGACCAATAAAGTTGAGGATTTGGAGAAAATAGGTATGATTATGAAAAATTATTTTTTTAGAATGAAATTATATCATTTAGCATTATCAAGTTAAAAATTCATCCGAATATATGTCCTTCCCCTAAGAGATGTTTTAAGGCATTATGATAGGTCTGAACTTGCTTACTTCATGCAATGTAAGGTTATACATCAAAGGTCAACTAAGGAAAAGGGGTTCAATAAAAAATAGAGGAGGAAACTTAAATGGATTCTACATAAAAGTTTATATCATAATCAAATGTAAATTTCAAAATGTACAGTAAAATCTTAATTAGGAAAAAAAAAGTATAAAACAATTAAGAACGATAATGACCCTTTAAAAAAATTAGGCCAGCCCACACCGACCATTGGACTTTAGAATGGGCCAGCCCTTTGAACATTGCTGCTAGAAACAAATTCCACTAGCCTGTTATGAAGGGCAAGTGACCAAGCCATTTTGAAACTGACTGGAAAAGCATTAATCTAGTTTGCAAGTCTTCTGACATTAAAAAGCGACACATGTGCTTTCTTTAAAATGTTGTGCCATGTTATGAGGCATGTGGTATTATTGTCCTTGCCTCAGTTTAATCTTTGACTTTATGTTGTTGTAGCACATGCATCAGCAATGGCAAAGATTCTTGCACCTACTTTGTAACTCTTTACCCCACAACCATGCATGGCATCCAGTTAGAAAATTGCTGGCTGCTTCATCAACCACCACAATGAAAACTACATTATACCATTCTCAACTTCTCAAGCTTTCAACACCATGTTCTCCGAATTCCTCGCAAAGCACTAACCTGCTACTACCTTTTATTTTCACCAATCAATTTACATTAATTAAACAAATGAAGCTAAGCAATATAACATTAGACTATAATGAAAACAACAAGCAAGGAGGATCCTGTTCAGGACTACCGTTTCTTCCTCAGTATAATCAATCCAACATAAAAATTATCCTACAGAATTTCCATGGAGATTTGATGCAGCAAACACAGAACCCCTAACACCCTCCTGGACTCTGCTTCTCATCTCCACGACCTTCTTGTGACAGTTTGAGTGCAATGATGCAACAAAAGTTGGGCTGGCTGCCGGCCGGTATTCGGGAAAGAGGCGGCCAGACCTGTACCGAACACCACAAGCATTGCACAGTGTTTTGGGACCCATAGGTCCCTCTCTCCATTGTGGGGTCTTTGTCACCTCACAATGCATGCATTTCCTTGGTGGATCTGACACCAGATGTGAGGATCTCATTATCTCAACATCTTCTGATAGCAGGGACAAATCCTTTTTCTTGTGGCTTTTTACTTTGTTTGACATATTCCCAGCAACATTTGTTCCAAAATCTGATTCAGAGGCAGATGTCCTTTGCTGTTTTTGCAAAGCCTGGACGAAAGGAATGGAAAATAGAGGACTGAAACTTAATCGACGTTGCCGTTTACTTCGAGCACGCTTTACTGGAATGACAGGTCGATCAAAGCTCGAATTCTCAACAGAGGAAGAACTGCTGCTTTCAAAAACTGAAACTGGGCTGTAGGTTCGGAATCGATGCAAATCTTTTCCATTGAAAGTGACATTCTTGAGGGGAATGGTTTTTCCATATGTTGGTCCAGGAGCCTTTGCCAGCTGTTTGATTGGGGAAATCCCATTACACTGCAATGCCAAACAATCATCAAACCAACAAAAATAAAAAAAGAACAAGAATCGGATGCAACATCAGTGGATTTGATTATTTGAATAAACAAGTGAGAAGATTCCATTTGATTTCATCCAACATTTACATTTATACTCCACAAATCTACTCACATGAAAGGACTGCTACTGTTCTAAAATTGATACTCATAGTAATCAATTATGCTTACATCCCCATTCCAGGGTCCAACACGAAAAGACAGACATGTCACTCAAATTACTAGCCTTTTTTACAATTTCAATTTGCAATACCATGTGGTAGTCTTGCCTCTTAAGAAAGTGTGATTGCAGACATTGTAAATAATTTTCTATTCCATTTCCATAAAACAGCATACACATACACATACACAAACGAGAACTCAATAATCATCCCCGGCCATCCAATACAACCATGTCAAAGGAGTTTCTTTACTTTAGCCATGGAGACGGAAATAGCTTTGGGCAAGGAATCAGATATTTAGAACTGTATCCCACCATTTACCAAATACAAGAACACAATACATGCATTCTTTTAATCATCTACTTCTTAGGAGAGCAAATTTTACATCTTTCTACGAACATTTCACACTCATTCACCATTCAAAATAACTAAACACTCACAAGTTCCAAGCTTTGTAACCAGAAGTCGATCACTTTAAGAGGACAACACCCAAGAGAATATATAGCATGAGTTCTAAGGTATTGTTGAGATTTAAGATTTATTCACCTGTAAATTTAAAAATATCAACTTAGCGTGCAAATTAATTATAAAGAAGTTCGTGTTATTACACCTCTTTCAAACATTTTAACACAAATTTAACTTAAGTAATTCTTACAATGTCTATTAGTTTTCCTATTTCCTCCTTAGTTATCATGATTTGTTTTGATAATAAATTAGTAGGATTCTGATCATAGACACAAGGATTAGTGCTTTAGGTTTCATGAATACATCCTTGTCAACATTAATTTAGTGTTTGAAACTCTTTTATCTCTCTTCCTCAGTCTATGCTTAAAACCCCATATTCAACAATAGTAAAAGTTTTGAATTTTAGAACCTGACAGTTATGTTGATGAACTGTATAAAAATTTGAACACATGACTCATTTTCTGGCCAATCTTCTTCACTTTTTCTCACTTTCCTCCTCTTTTGTCTTTCTCTAAGCCTTTTAATGCCATTCAAAAATGTATACCAAGAGAGGGAGTTTCTGTAACTTGAATGGGAGAGGAAGGAGATAAACATCATGCTTCCAACCTTAATCCTCACATAGTCACACAACCATGAAGTTCTAACTTCAGGCCCATAAACGCTGAGCACTACAAACAGAATAGTAGTAACATCTCAAGGTCATTTTGAGTCGTTAATAGATAAAAAATGTAGAAATTTTTCCTGCAAATTTGTTAACTACATGTTTTATTATTATATCCTGTTACTGCAAAGACTGGGAAAATTAGATTGGCAACATAGTTTCAAGAGAATTCAGACTACTGCTTCTTCTACTACGCTTTACTTGGGGAAACAGATCATTAGTAAACAATAAAGCACGTGGCATGCAATTAAAGTCGCTCAATAATCCTGCCCATTAAGTAAATGCACCTAACCCCTGTATCTTCAACCTTAATACACTAATTGTCCAATTCTCCTAAGTAATGTACACTGATAGTGGAAGGCTCCTTGTTACATGAAGGTATGGGGGAGGGCCCATTGCACATGCAAAGAGGCTCTTTGGGGATACGAGTCCCTGACCAACCTGTCGCCAAGGTATAACTTTACAATTGTGCCAGGGTTTGCCCTCTTTGCTTACTTCTCCAAGATTATAACAAATTCATCACAAATATATTCTCTTACCCAAAGAGTATTTCAATTACCAATAATTTTGTTTTGCCAATCCGATAAATTCCTAGACAACATTTTAGGAATAACAACAGTAAAAACTCAGTTCTCAAATAAGATCTCCTATCAAAGGTTTGTGATGAAAGTTCAGCAAGAACATTTCATTCAGAAAGTATAGATAACATGAAACAAACCAGTCATTCCAGCAACCGAACTAAACGACCTAGATCAACAAAAACATAACAAAAACATCCACACAGTTAATTCATCAAATATAAGTACGGTTTCACATAACAAAAACATCCATAAAGTTAATTCATGAAATATAAGTGCAGTGCAATGACGGTTCAGCATGACTATGGATGTACATAACTAAGAGGGTATGGACAATCATGGTCTCAAAAAACAGTCTGCAACCACAATTGAAGCCACATCACCAAGGTCATGCATTTTCCCATATTGTCAGCAACAAAACTAAAACCAGGACCAGGATTTAAAACCATGGGGGCAACATGCAAGAGAAGAAGTTTAGTAGGTTAAAGATATCAAAATCAACATTCCTACACACCATAACTGCAGACAGAATACTCACAGAAACAGAGAACTCCGTCCCAAATTGAGGGTTTTCAGTTTGTGTTTTGGCACACAGCCCATTTGCTGATGCTGAAAAAACCTCAGAATGTTGGTGTTCAAGACATTTAAATTGAGAATCCCAGTCATCTTCTACATCTTCCAGTGGGAAATCAAAAAAACCCACGACATCATCAAAAATATCATCTGACAGACCGTTGAAGTTATTGTCGAAAAACCAAGAGTCCTTCATGTTAGCAATATCTGTTCCGAAACACTACACTACACAAGAAACAGCAAACACACACATTGTCATTCCTTGCTTGCACACAACAAAAAAGACATTTGAAAAAAAATAAAATAAACAACCAAACCACCTATCATTAGTTAAACATCACCAAAAAAACTGGAATTTATGCATGCTCTCTGATGTAATTCGGATAACAAGGTAATTAACTGAGAGGATGTGCCTCTTAAAATATTCACAAAGAAAAAAAGGCCCAGCTAAAAACAGTAAAACGCCAGTCTTTCACAATCTCTTCAAATTTGGAAAGAAAAACAAAATCGAAAACATAAAGGGAAAATGCGTGCAATATCTGACGTTAAAAGTGAAAAATAAAAGAGATAAACCAAGGGAGAAAAAAGAAAAAAAAAAAAAAAGGAAGAGCTTGAAAGACCTCAGACATGGGTTGGGTGGAGTGAGGAAATGGAGCACATTGTAGTAATTTGGGAAGGAAAGAGAGAGAGAGGAAAAGAAAAAGAGAAGAAATTTGAGGATTAATTAGAGACAACACATAAGAAGATGTTGAGGAATGAGAATCTCTGTGTCTGAATTTGGTAAATTAGGTTTTATTTTCCTGCGCCACTGGCGCTACTACCATGCGGAAACCCTCATCCTCCTCTCGTGACTTCAATCAATATTTCCCTTTCCATAATAGTATTCCATCTATTTCATACCAAATTTTAATTTCTTATAATATTTATTTAATTCTCTAAACCTTTTTTCATTGTTCGCACCACTAATTATTATGCTTTTATACACTTCCAAAAGTTAGACTTATAAAAACAATATCTAACGTTTATCATTCACTCATAATGTATAAGATTTATGCTTTTTGTTTTGCATTCTTAAAAAACATAACTAAAATTCTTTAAACATATTTTAAAGAAAAAAAATTAAGAATAATCCGTTTTAATTATGAAAATATTTTTCATTCAATAATCTTAATAAAATATTTTTTAATTGTGGTAGAAAAAATTGGGTTAATGAATGAATGGTAGTTCATAAAATTGTAGGTGAAGAAACCGTGGGAAGTAGGAAAAACATAAAGAAGGGTTGGTCAAATGTAGTGGTAAGAGTGATGGAGGAGCATGAGATATGGATCTAAAACCATTTCTTTAAAGCAAAAATAGGTGGATCTCAAACAAATTATTATTATTTTTTTTAAATCATTGTATTGTTCCAGATTTAATATATTGATTTATTGCAAAGCGAAAATACAAGAATTCATGCAGATCACCGACAAAGAACGAGGGAATATTATACAATTATTTTTATCTTATTTTCAAAAAATGAGGTTTAACTTTATATCACTTCAGATATTCATGTAAGAATAAAACTTGTTTGTAGAACTTTGAAACTTTCTTTTTTTACATTTTGTAAGAAATTGTTTTATAAGAATTTAATTAAAACTTAATATTTATCTAGCTATTACATTATTATATCATAATAATTACTTAAAAGGGTGTATTAGAATTATTCTTAATTAATTAATAACATATTACGTTGATAATATATGAAGAGTAAGCTCTCCTTCTGATTTAGATTTTTATTTCTTTTGTCACATGAATAAGTTGATAGATTTGAAAACTGTAGTATAATTTATTATTATTTTTATTTAAATAATAATGCATACTTTTTTAGTGTTAAATTGTTCATTAAACAGATGTAATAAACTTCAAAATATAGGTATTTAAATATAATTTTTAAATAAAAATCACAATGAGGACCAACTTGTCCCACTTTTGAAAGTGGACTGATTTTCGTAATATTTATAGATTAATAAGTTTGGCGTCTCCAGCATAAGTGCAAGTTTGTAGATCTATAGTCTAGCTCACATAAATAGAAAAACTTAAAAAGTTATTTATAATTTGTTAATCCCAAATTTGAGTATACTGTACAAACAATGACTATTATAAAAAATAAAAAACCTAAAAGGGAAATGATTTATTATTTATTACAAAGTAAATAAAGAAGTATATCATAAAAATATATATATATATATATATCAAAGTGGATGGTGTAATGAAATCTATATTTATATTTATTAATATTTTCATATTCAATATACAAGTAATATTATATAAGAATTGAATATTACAAAAATTAATTTGGGTAGTAGAACTAGAAAGTCAACCCACACTTTGTATATATCTTCCACTTAAAAGTAAACAGATAAAACATCACTTACTTAAAATCTATAATAATTAATAATGAGGATTAATTTTTTAACTATTTTTATATTTTTTAATATTTTCAATTTTTATATTTATTAATCAACTTTATAGTCTTTATTATATAAAAATTTATCTGTAAAGAAAAAAAAAGTTGGATTATATAATTGTAATTATGATTTCATATATATAAATTAAAATGTGTTATAACTATTTTTAATATTAATTTCATCCTATGTTTTTTATTTCATAAAAAAATTAGATGTTCCTATTATATAATTATAATATAATAAAAATTAATTAAAAAAGGTTATTTTTACCTATATAATCTTTTATATTTTTAACATAAATTTTGGTAATCTTTTTTTAATAAAATTTGTTATAAGAATTAATTTTTAATTATATTTAATTTTTTAATATAAGAAAGTTAACAATCATGATTTCACATATTTAATTAAATTTTAATTATTTTATAATTTTTTATATTTTTAATTGAGATTTTATTAAATTTTTTTATGATTCTTAAAATGATTTTATCTCTTATGAGATGACTTAACCAATTTTTTTTTTTCATTTTTAACTCATTAATCAACTTGCATATTTTCATTTTAATCTATTTTAACTCAGAATATGAACTTAGTTTTAAAGAAGAAAGAATTGAATTTACTAACAAATTAAAAAAGATTAAAAAGGAATGAAATAGAGTTATTGAATAAATTTTGTACAAAAATATAGTAGTAATAAAATGCATTTAGTTAGAAGAAGTAAAGAGTATTCTAAATATTTAACATAATTTTCTTTAGTCCAAACTAAATAAAAAATACTCAATTTTATAAAATAATTAAAACTTAATTAAGGCTAAAAATAATAATATTAAAGATAGTATACACTTATCATTAATTTAAATTTTAATATTAAAAAATTATTAAAATAAAGTATAAATACAATAAATCCTTATACCAGTTTAACTTAAAATGCTATTTTTTTTATTAATTATTTTCAAATATTTTATCCTTTCCTCTATTAAATTCATAAGAGAAAAATGAGAGAAGTAATTATGTTATTTGATATTCATTATTTATTTATGTACATTCATATTTTGGTTGTTGAAAATACAAACTTTTATTACCATTTTATTTATTTTGATTCTCTTTGGAGAAGGAAATCGATATGCACCTTCTGATAAAATAATGGATGGTACTAATTTTCAATGTGGGACCATGTGTGTTGGGGCATCATGTTTTGAAAGATCCAAACAGATATGCAATTCTGTTGACCTCTTTTGCAAATATATTAACTTCAGCCAGAAAAAAAAAATCTTAATAGTTTGGCATGCTTTATTTTTTACTTTTTGCCCTTAAAATTAAAATGAGTCAAACATCCATACATAAAATTTTTTAAAATAATAAGTAACTTGTTTTGTTAGGGTTTCTCAAAGATAATACTTAATAGAATTTTACCTAACCTCAAATTTAGTTACCACGTACTTCAAAGCTAATTTACATTTTTCATATTTTATTCTATGTCTATAGTTTATTATTACTGATTTTTTTAAAAGAAATTATTGAATGTTTTATTAAGTGGTTTTTTTTTTCTTGAAGTTTAACATATTTCAATGCAGTTTTATACAAAATATTAGTAAAAAATAATATTAAATAATTTTTCTATTGTTAATAGAATACAATTTAATAACATATATATATATATATATATATATAAAGAATTTTCATTGGTATTCATATTTATTTTTTAATTTTATTTTTGAATAAAAGTTTTTAAAATTAAAATAATTATTTTATCAATTTTACCTTTTTAAGTGAGTATTTCTATAAATTTAATTATTTTTTTTAATTTTAACAATTTTATTATTTTTTATTATCATAAAAAAAGTGAACATATATAGAAGTATTTATATTAATATATATAGTTGTTTTTGCAAATCACCCCCTAATTATGATTGAAACTAATCATAAATTCATAAAAATGATAACAATAATACATCAGTATAAAAGATAATAACTTTTCAAAATAAGATATTCAATGCAAAGAAGGGAACTATTTTTTGTAATATGTTATGAGATATCTTGAAACCAAAGGTCAAACACATACTCATGTGGAAAGCATGAGAAGACATTAATCATAAAACAAATAGCTAGGCGAACAAATCTCTTTGATGTTTATGACTTTTTTTATGAAAATTGAAATTCAAGGACATCAAGATCTTGGTTAGGAGCATAATTATACAATAGTTTAGGCTATTAAAATTATTTGTAATTTTCTTTAACTATAAACAATTTACTTTTATTTTTAAATTTTCAAGTTATTTTTGGACTCAATGTCTTTGAGCTTTCTTTTAAGGTTTCTTAGATAGCTTAAACATTTGTGTATATATAGGAACACCAAATACATATATAAATATTTTTGAGTCATATTATATGCATTTGCGTTTGAGAGAATATTTTCTTGTTTTTTGGATTAGAACTCTGATTTTTATTAAAGATTAACATTTTTGTGGCGAATCTTCACTTGACTTATTCATATGCTAGATTGTAGTGTCCTCATCCCTATTTTATTTCACATTATTCTCTAATTTAATTTTGTTGTGTCTTTTGATGATTCAAATTCAGAAAAGATGGTATCTTTCTTTGACGAAATCCTATCATCTGATATCTATATAAGTTTCTGGTTTGAGTATCTCTTTTATCTTACTTTTCTGTTATATTAAAAAAAACAATATTTTATCCTACTGACTTTCAAGGATATTTGTCTAAATTGATATCATATTGAGATAAATAATGAAGAAGATATGGAATATATTTATATCACAAGACATGGGTTGAATAAAAAAATGTGTATTGGAGAAATGATCAACCTTCTCTCATGGCTTGTACTACACATATATTAGTACAATTGAAATGCATGTCATTATAAACAAGAAGTTTACAAATCAAAATAAATTCCTTATTTGGCATGATCAGTTGGGTCATCCTAGATCTATCATGATACAAAAAAATAGTTAAAAACTAGTGTGGACACCCACTTAAGAGTGAAAAACTTCTTCAGACCAATTATTCTTCTTGTAGTGCCTGTTCACAAAAGAGAGTTGATAATAAGACCATCACTAGAAAAAATTAGAAATGAATCAATATTGCTTTTATAACAAATACATGGTGATATTTATGGTCCAATACACCTATCATATAGATCATTTAGATATTTTATAGTTTTAATTGATGCATCAACTAGATGGTCACATATTTTTTTATTATCAACTTGCAGTCAAACATTTGCAAAGTTATTAGCATAATTAATCAAGTTAAGAGCTCACTTCCTAGATTATTTGATTAAGAAAATTTGTCTTTATAGCACATGTTCACACTCAAAATGGACTTACACAATCATTAATAAAACATCTAAAACTTGTTGCAAGATCATTACATATGAGAGCTAGTCTTCCAATGTCTACACTGGGATTAGCAATTTTGCATGCTACAACATTGTTTCACATCAAGCCAACAAGTTATCATAAATACTCTATTATACAGTTGATTTTTTGTCAGTAACTTAATATTTCTCATTTTAGAATTTTTGGGTATGTTGTATATGTTTTAATTTCCTCACTAAAAGGGACTATGATGGGTCCTTAAAAATGATTGAAAATATATGTTGATTATCCAATAATAATAAAATATTTTGAACCATCAATATGAGACTTCTTTATAGTTCAATTTGTTGATTATCATTTTGATAAATATATTTTTCCAACATTAAAGGGAGAAAGAAAACAATTGAAAAAGGATATTAGTTGGAATGAATTATCATTATCTTATCTTGATCCTCATATAAAAGAATGTGAACTAGAAGTTCAAAGGATAATTCATTTACAATATTAGTCAATCAATTACCATATGTTTTTACTGAAACAAAAATGATAACTAAATCACATATATCGACGGCTAATGCTCCAAATAAAATTGATATTAATTTATAACATGCTTGAAGCATGGTAGCCCTATTGGTTCCAAAAGACATGCTTGAAGTGTGGTAGGCCTATCGGTTTAAAAGTTAAAAATCATCGAATGAGAAAAGGAGCTAAAAGGCAAGATGACTTAGTAAAAAAGATGAAAATTCCAAAAGATTTATTTGACATGATTAATGATTTGGTTATAGAAAAACCTCAGGTACCTAAAATTGTTCAACAATTATGAGATCTTAATAAATTATGTCAGGAATAAGATAATATGTAACCAAAATGAAGTCAACATTGACGAAACTTTTGCATATTGTACAATGATGAATATTATGAATGACAATGAGGATCAAGAACCAATGACTATTGAAGATTGTTAACAAAGAAATGATTTGCCAAAATGGAAAGATGCAATAAAATAAGAATTGGATTTTCTTGCTAAACAAAAGGTTTTGGACCTATAGTTAGCACACCTAAAGGTGTAAAACCCATTGGGTACAAATAGATTTTTGCGCAAAAACAAAATGAGAAAGGTGAAATTGTTAGATACAAAGTGCCATTAGTTGCTTAAGGTTTTCACACAAAAAACCTAGTATTGATTTTTGAAGAGACATATTCACTAGTATTAGATACAACAACATTTAGATATTTGATTAGCTTAGTTGCACAAGAAGGTCCACATATATATTTAATGGTGTTGGTACAACTTATTTGTACGATTCTCTTTAGAATGATATTTATATGAAACTTCTTGAAGGACTTAATTTTGTGGTTGAGAATGCTCTACTAGAGGGGAATGTATTGATGTGGAAGGGACTCACCCTTGAGGAGGAAATTGTTGGGTTCCAAGTGTGAGTCTAAGTCTCACATTGGATAGAAATAAGAAAGTTGAGCACCATATAAGGTAGAAGACCTATAAATCTATTGCCTTTGTCTCTCCAATAAATCTCCTTTCTCGATAGACCTCGATAGACGCAACGATTGTCTTTCTAGGGTGAAGATGGATCTATGGTAGTTCAAAATCATAAAGATAAGTTATGATCATTGATCAAAGTCTTCTATGTATAATTTTAACTTTCTTATAAGAATAGTGAAGTTGTGAGCTTATCCCTTAGCAAAACATGCCTTAATAGGTAAAGGGAACATGCCTTAATAGGTAAAGGGATATCTTATGGTTTTTAATAGTATCTTAAGGTAGAAGATATCAACTTCCTGAATGTGACTTGGTCACAATAGCATATATTATATGAAGGGATGTTATTTGACAAAAAATGTTGAATTTATATCTTTGAAAGTATAAAAATGAGATTTTGATAATTTGATATTTAAATTTTTGTTTTGATGTTGTAAAGATTATTGAATGATGTTGATCTTTTTTATGAATTGTTTGGAGTTTAAATAGTTCTAAATGCTTGTGATCAATTTGGTTTTTGAATTTGAATTTGAGTTTGAAAATCTTGAAACTTTGTATTGCTTTGTGAGTTTAATGAGAATGTAGGTTATATATATATATATATATATATATATATATATATATATATATGAGTACTTTAAAACCACAAATATTTTGAGTCATATAAAAATTGAAAAATTTTATATTGATCTTGGGTAAAGACTTTACAAGTTGATTTGAGTCAGTTGAGTTTGTTGAATAAGATTGATTAATGATATTTTTGTTTAAATATAAAATATTTTCATTCAAGCAAAAATATAACATAAATCCAAGTTTAATCTCGATCCTATTTTTGTTCAAACGAAAATAGTATTACAATTGACCTTTATTTCTTATGATCTAGTTTAGTTTGTGGTGTGAAAAAAAACTACTCTGATAGATTATCAGGATATAATTTGTTTTGATGATCATATATTATATTGGCATAAATAATATTGTAGAGAGAAAATTTTAACATAAAAGAATATATATATATATATATATATTTGTGTTTTGATTTTTAGTTTTATTTTTGAAGTGACGTTGAGTTTAAAGGGGATAATATAAATATTTTATAAATGTTTATGTATTTTTTATTGATTAGTAATAATATAACGTAAATAGGATACTACATTAAAAAAATGATGTTTTCATATTTTTCTAATTATGTCAATTCCTATTACATCAGGTTCATGTAGTATTTAAGTACGACATAGTACCAACAAGTGTGATGTCCACATACAACATCAATCGTAATATAAATCAATGTTGTATATTTAATTTATGGCAATGTAGAACACCTTTAACTTTTTCACTTTCTTAATATTGTTTTTCTTTGTTTCTCAAGCTCCTCCTTTGTGAGTTCCTCTCCCACAAGACACTATTCTATGAGCTCTTTTTCTTCTAAAAATACTTTTCAGTTGTCACATTGATCTATGTTGTTTTGTGTATCTACATTTCTTAATTTATAACTTTATTTTATATATTAATAGTTGTAATGTTATTTATAATTCTGAATCAATATTTTGAATGACATTAATTTTATTAAAAAAAATTAGATTTTAGAATAACTTAATTTATAAAAGAACATAAATATTTTTTTTATTGACTCAAAACATGAAAATACCATAACTGAAAAAAAACAGTGTAAAACTATATATATATATATATATATATATATATATATTATTTTTTTTTTGAAAGATTTAGAAGTAGAGTTGGGGACTTATGCTCAAAGGGAGGTGGATTTAGAAACTTGGAACTTGAAGAAAATGTCACTTACCATTTTCTTTTTTAGTTTTGAGCATTTATTATTTTTGTTTTTTTTTTTTACATTTTTAATACATATTTGGTTGTGTTGTACAATTTTTTTTAATGATTATATATACATATGCGAATCACAACAAAAAAAAAATTCTTATAAAAAACATTTTACACATAAATTATTAATCAAAGTTGATATAAAAAAAAATCTCTATGTTATATTTGAGTCCATGTAAGATGTGCAAAATAGGTCTTAAAAACTAACTAATGTTATATATTAAACTTATTATATCGCTTAGAAAGTGATATAATAATTTCAACACTATATATTGTTTGTATATACATCGTGAATAGTATCCAAAATAATTAATATAAGCATAAATTTTTAGTAATGGATATAACTTTAGACAGATAAACTAAAATTTAGTTGGTTATATAAAATCTTTTTAGTTTATTTCCTCAAATACAAATTTTTCAAAACATTATCTAAAATAGATCAATTGTATAATACAATTCTTCGTATAAAAAAAAGTAATAAAGAGATATTTTTATTGATGAAGAGGTATTATACGTGGGACATGATAGATTTGCTTGTTGCACCGAAAAATAAAGGTAATTAAAGGAAAAGAAATCATTATAAGGAGAAAGAAAACGTTGAACAACTAGGGTGACAAAGAAAGATTCGTAGATCTGAAAATTGAAAAACATGTTTCTCAGATCTACCTTTAATTAATAATGAGATCAAAGCAAAATTATTAGAAAGCATATCAAAACATACAAAATTATTATTATTGTTGTTGTTTTTTTAAGAACAACAACAACATATATATAAAATATGAACAATTGGAGAATCCAGCTCACATAGACACACTAATATGAGAAGCTTTTTCTTATCAGATTTTGTGCTTAAATTAATCTAGTCACTCTGATATGAAAATAGATCCAAAGGACGTGATTGTAATATTTAAGAAATTGATACAAAGGTGACAAAGACTTAGGGAAAAATCAAGTGATCAAGTGAAAAATAATTCTAATTAGAAAAGTTGCAAATTATAGTTTAATCTTTATATTAGTAAATCAAAGTTTCTATTTTGGAAAAAACAACTCGTATAATGAAATGAATGTATGTATTTCCCTATAGACATACGCATATTTTGATATTGTAAATCTGAATTTGAAGTTTTAAATGAGAACATTTAATAAAAACAATCCCTAAGTTGAGTTATTTCTCCTATATAAAGTATCTACAATTTTAATTTTTAAATTTGATTTGATTCACTACATCGAATTAAATATATCTTTCTGTTTTAGATGGGCTACATATTGAAATTATTGAAATCTATTAATCTTAATTTAAATATTGAAATATGATATATATTGATTAAAATAATATTTTCATTACTTCTTTTTTTATAAATTTTAGTTATTTATTTCCTTAATTTAGTTTTAGTATGTTTTCTTATTAAATTTAAAAAAGCCCATATAAAGCACGAAAATCTTGGTAGTATACATAATTTATAAAATGAAAACTATTTGTTATATGCACATTTCCACGTTTAAAAAAACAAAACATAAAGTTCATTTAGAAATAAAAATTCCAATATTTTTAAAATATTTGAAAACGTAAAACATTGACAAGAATTATGTAATTTTTATTTTACAAGTTTATTACTGTCGTTTCAATATCTAAAATATTTTATTTCAAAAAATATTCTGAAATCATAAAAAAAATGTTTATTTTAATTTATTTTTCTATAAATTTTAAATTTACTTAAATTTAAGTATATTCACGTAGAGCGTCGGTATATGCTTCTGAAATTTAAATTATTAGCTGAACGATCTAGGTCCACGATATACTTGAGGCAAGTTGTCTTTGTTTTTTCTATTTCTTTTTATCTATTATTTTAAAATAAATTATTGGTTTTTTAAAGATTCATAATAGGATGTTAAGATAATAATATTAGTTATTATTATTTTTTATTACCATTTATCGGGGTATAGAGAAAAGGCAATACCATTATAAGTATCGAAATAAAAAATATAGATATTATTTTAAAAAATACAAACAATTATAATAGATATGGTTTAATTACTCCCTCCATTTTACGTATATAGTATTTTAGTTTTAAAAATATGTAGATTTGTGAGTTTATAATATTAATGTATGTAAATAATATTGTTTGAAAAAGGCATAGATAATCTGCAATGAGAAAAAAGATGTGGAGATGCAAATGTACTAAATACTAAATAGAGTGTTGGTGATCTGAAGCAGGAATCCCAGAAATTATGATTTTAATGAATAAAATAGAAGGTTGAATAATGGAAGGGTTGCATTTAGAAGAAGTGGTTGAGAAAGTGAGAGAGGGTAAAGGGTATTGAAATAGAATAGAAGAAAGTGACAGAGAAGAGGTGAGTGAATGGTACAAACACAAGAGGAAATTTCATATTTGTTCCTTTAGAAGCAAAATCCTCTATAGAAAATTCATTGCAATCTAAGTTAGTTAGTTAGTTAGTTAGTTAGGAATCATGTCAAGTGAAGAGTGGGCCAACTGCTAACAAACTCTTTTGCGATCTTCGTATCCAAAACTCTCTCTTGTCTCCTTTCTTTTATTTTTCAGGCCACGCTGCTCTTAAAAAGGGATTTCGACATTTCAACTGCTTTGCTGCTACTGCTGTTTTTTTTTTTTTTTTTTTTCAAATTGGATTGCTAATGAAGTCTTGTTGGATTTCTAATTCAATCCAACTGCTCCTGCATCCCAGCTTTATGATTAGAAAATCATCGCTTCACCGAATTTAGTTTCACAGTCTAAAAGTAAAGAACCTATTATCATGGCTACTAAAGTCTAATTATGCTTGATTAAACATTTTGTTCTTTTCATTTTGATCAATTAAAAATCATCACTGACATATGAACGCAATGAAAAAACCATCTGTCCTATTTCCTTCGAAGTGGCTGTCCGGTCCAAATCATATTTAGAAAGTACGGCCGAAAAACTGAGAATAGCCACTGTATGTATTACCTTTATATTGACCTATACTATTGTTGTAGACATTTTTTTTTACATAAATCTGTCATACTTTTTTAATTTATTTTCCTTTCTTGCTTCATCAGACCGCTCACCTTGTACTATTCAGTTTTTATATTATTTGGTAGCGAGACAATTTGTAAGAATAAATCTTCTTGATTACGGCAGGATACTCGGGGAAACATTAGAATAAAAAAGAAAACCAGACTATTTCAGGTCATATCTTTGGTAAGGATATAATAACATACTTATTGTAAAATAATGTGCTTTTGGATTGAATTGCGTTGTTATTGAAAGAAATGCAGAGAGAAAAATGTAAATGATTTTTTTTTCACTCAAAACGCACGCCATTTTTTTCAAGGAAATAAGTACTAATATTTCGTTGCCTGAATTCCACACACCAAAACTGGACACAGGCAAAAGGAAGGAAAAGGAATGGATGACGTATTTAAATCAAAGGAATAAAAAAATATAAAATCAGGTGTAACAAAAATAAAATGCAACTTTCATTATACAAATTCCCCCACACCATTCATCCTAACAACGCTCAAAGCACCATAAAGTGGTGCAGAATTCAAATTGATTGAACAAAAATTACTTTTGAAAGTGAGTTCGTGGAGACGAGAACGTGGAATTTCAATTATCTACATTTGCAACCTGGGAATTCTCTCCTCCACAACGTACTTGTCATTGTCAGGAAGTTTCATTGAAAATCACGGTTTCAGACAAACCGCTTTAGTGGCATCGAGATGGTTAAGGCGGCAAGTTCCAAGAAGAAATTCAGGGAGCTCTTCACGTGTGTTTCCCTAAACAAGATGATAGGCATGAATTATTTGTGTATAGAACAGCAAAATCGTTCAAATGAAAAAATGACAGTTGCTTTTATCGGAGACTCTTCCACAAGGTCATTGATAAATTTTAAGCCTGACAACTAATTACAAGGAAATAAAAATGAACATCACTTTACCTGTATTAGAAAAGCCATCTCAATCACCAGATGGTTGAGGTACCCAAGAACAAGACTCACAACACCTCTTGCAACAGTAGACGATCCAATATCAACCCCAAGCTGAATCAATGCCAGGATTTCCAGATAAGAATTACATGAAAGATGGTTGGCAGCTAAATTTTTTATGCATCATGCATATCATCTATTAGGCCCAATTCTTAATTTTCATGACCGATTTTCCTGCGTGTGTATATGTTTTCCGCAGACCAAAGCATATTCATACAGCATACGCATGAACTCAAACAGACAAACACAATATATTTACTTTGATAGTCTTAATTTTCCTAACAAGTTGCTATTCTACTGATTTCCACGCAATATTTACCTCCAAATAGTTATTTCCCTGAAAATAATTGATTTCCAATGCTTGCCCAACTAGGCACGCCTTCTTGCCCACACTCTGCTTTACTATCCATGAACCCTGAAACAGGAATGTCAAGACTTACTATACAAAGGCACAAATGACAACTAATAGACATTTTGCCTTCTGAACATGGACTATGCATAGTCATAGAGGATGGAAATTTTAGAATAGAGTTCCTTAGAATTCAATGATTATGTGAAATCGAGTAAATCACTAACCCAGGAGGAAACACACGTGCTCAAAATAATGTTACTACAATATCTAAATGAGTTCAAGGAATTGGTAAGAGGTAAATACAAGGAAAGTAGAGGAAAATGTAATTAACTGGATCACTTGATGAGATTCAATCTCATATGCATAATAACTGGGAAAAGCATCGATGTATAAGTGCGCTATTAGGCTGCAATTTACAGCACATTTACTCACCTTAGATATGTACGGTATAAGTTTAAATCTTGAATTTCTGAAGGCATCATCGCCCTTAATAAAACTCTCTAGCAAAGGAGCATCTTCCACGGGAGTATTCATCATGTAGTATAGTGCTAGGCTATATGTAGTAGAACCTGGAACCTGGTTCATAGAAACACATAATTAGCGCTGTGCTGAAGTTTAGTCACCACCTAAGCACAAAAAGACTATCAATTACCTGAATATTTACAATGAAAAAGAACTCGGGCCCTCCTTGTGTTGCATATTTCTGCAATTTACAAAACTTCAGTAAATGGATTTTCTTTATAATGGAAATCATTAGTTGCTATACACTATGGCTATATAAAATTGAAGCCAGGAAAAATATAATTAAAGTCTAGATAACATAATCATACGCAATGACCAACCTGAACAATGCTCCCAGGACGGCCACCAAGGTCATCTTCCCTTTTGTCAGATCTCACCCAATCTGCAGCAACCATTTGCATCAAGGTTCCCTTCGCTTTAATCTATTAATTATTACCAGACATTTGAGATTAGTGATGATGTGCTTGGTTAAACCAAATAAAAAAAAAGGATAACTGCATATATTGTAGTTAATCTGCTGTTAGTATCTTTCCTCAAAGCATCCAAACCAAACTACGTAACATAAAAAGAGAAAACATAATTTAGTGTTTGACCAATAATTAGAAGATCACAGATGTAACAAAATGGAGAAAGAATTGCATGCACAGGTGGGGATTACCAAGAGCTATGTCCACACAAAAATGGTAGTAGCCATCATACCTTCAGGCGGTCATTGAGATAATTTTCTCCCCGAATCAGGAAAGTAGAAGGATCTGCTTCAGTCAAGCTGCAAGGTAATGTACAAGTAGGATCCTGTGGAAGAGTGGATCCATACGAGCAAGTGATACTACTGTCTTCCCTGACCATCTCTTGCAAGTCAACATAACCCCTCTTCTGAACTGAAACAGAATCTCTAGACATTGTAAATCAATGGAAAAAAAATCATGCTTAATCATAATCTGGAATCAAAGAGGATAAAAATCACCTGCAAGATCATGCAATCTTTTTACAAAGTTAGCAGCAGTTGATAACTTCTGATGACGAATGTCCTGAAATTCCCATCACAGCAGGACACGGAAAGGCCGAAGTCAAGCAAAATATGAAGTTTGACCAAATTTCCAGTGCAAAATTTTTAAAGAATAACATGAGATGAGCAGACCAGCATCATAAAAATGCTGACAAGTAAATATCCCCAGATGCAGCCCCACCTTTGAATGTACCATCTTCGAATGCCATGGGCAGTGATGAACATGATTGCACTGAGCACCCAATGGGTTTGACAGGATAAATGCTATCTTTTAGGGTTATATGAAAACTGTACAAAATTAAAGTATGCCTAAATACAGCTTGTCTTCAATTGAAGCTCTTGGAAGTAGGAATGTCACCAGCAATGGGTGAACATACTTATAGTGAGCATCCAAAGATTTTCAAGAAGCTAAAGAGAGAAAATAGCTAGACTATATCAAAAATATATAAAACTATATGTAAACTATCTAGGCAGAAGCACGCAAATATAGGAGCATAGAGTAAAGGGAAAGGGCCAAATTGGACAGTTGATCAGCCTCAAAAGGTAAGCATTCGATTAGAATGCCTACTATTGTAAATAACTTAGTAAACCACTTCAATATCTAAAGGATCAGGAATTCAAGATTACCTTTAACTGTTGAAACTTGTAATTTCAAACCAATAATATTTCCAAATTATGCATAGTTCATCTGATATAGTGGTTATTCCATTAATGTGATGGCTAAGGCACGTGTAGGAGGTTTTTAAGAGAATGGAGTGGCATGGCAAGCCTAGAAATGAAATCAAATATAACATGACACTCCGATATTTGATTGCTTAAAAAGTGTAATGAAGGAGGGGAGTTTAATTCATGACATTCCCTCCTTCAACCCCCTGTAACACCCCCTCCCCCTCCTCTCTAGGAGGGAAAAGTCAGGATTTCAAGTGGCATAGGAGGTAATAGGAGCCCCCATTGCCATTCCAATCCTTTTCTTAATAAATCCCAAACAAACTTTGTTTAAACTGTCATTTCATTCCTGTCCACTTCAGCCTTTTCCATGCTTCCAAACATAGCCTAGAGAATGTTGTTCGTTGTAGACGTTTACTTTATTCATTTAAAAGTTGAAATTCCAAAATAATTTACATTGTTTAAAAAAGTTTCAAGCCATATTAGAGCATATAAAAGACTCTTAAACATATTGTTGGGTGTCTTAAGACTTATGGATTTTGGAGCAAATAAAACCTTGACTGTTTACAAAAACTTAAGTCTATCAAAACGTTCAGAACTAAAGTAGTGTCTACTAACTAATGAGAAAAGTAATTTACCCCTACTGAAAAACAGATATAATAAACTGAGGAACAATAAATGACATTTGAAAGCCATGCAGTGATTGATATTTAAAAACTATATATTAAAGGAAATGTCTTAAGAGCAATCCCTAAATATTAAACGTCAAGACAAAAACTACCTTAAAACTTCAGATTATTCACTTCATTTCTGTGCAATGAAAACAAATATTTCAACTATCGTTTTTACCTGAGACCTTTGGTGACTAGATTCAGTCATCCACCCATTTTCCGACTCGTCATAGTCTGATGGCTCTGGAACATCATAGAACTCATCATCAGCATCATTTAGAGTAACAAGGCTTGCATGCTCTGATTGAGTTTGATCTACTTCTCCAACTGAATCATCACGATTGTTCTCATCTGCCTGAATTTCGGTATCAGAATTGGTGATGCCCCCTTCCTTTCCATGAAGCACACTCTTTGTCGACAACTCTCCAGATGAATAATCAGGAGAAGAACAATTCCCTTGTCTAGCTTTAAATAACTCCCGCAATGCTGCAAGTGCAAAAGAAAGTGGTAAATAAAATACTAACTAGAATATTAAATCTTTTTATTAAACATGTTAACAGCTAGCAATGTAAAATAAATGTTGGCCAGCAGGAAAATAATTCTGTTCAATAACGTAAACTTCTGAACAAAATAAGACTACCAGCAACTCTCCCAAGCATTTGAATGGTTATGGAATGTGCTGATGAAGATTTAAGATAAGATCTCCAGCATTTCCAATCAATAGCAAGCATATGTTTTACAACTGATTGCTTTCCTTTGTTCACTGGTGATATAACATACCCTCCACCTACAAAAGAATACGAGTTGTCACCCTTCAACTACTCTAACCTACACTTCTACTAAACTTTCTACCTAGCAATTTTCATAGGCATTAAAAATTCCAAAAAAACAATACCAGAAATCCTCTATACATAAATTGGATATTATAATGACAATAGTGAAGGAGGAGGATTTCAGAATCAGTGACAGCTCTACTACTTTAATTTCAGATCAGAATAAAGATGATTAAAAGCAAAGAACATTATGATTCCAAATTACCATCTTTAAGTTTCACAGTATTATTTATTTTGAGGTAAAGTACAAGGCAAATAGAATAATAGAAAAGAAATATTTACTATTTCTACAGTTTAAGCATACATTACTTTTAAGGCAAGCACGCACATAGCCTTTCTGGGGAGGGCACTTTTTATGAAACACGGAATGGTAAAGAATAACTGTGACAAAGAAAACCAAAGAAGTTACTTCCATTCAGAATGTGTGTATGTGTGTGTGAAAATTTTCTTCCATAATTCACTACTACCATATGTCCCATCATCTTCTCTCCTCCAATAACGCCGCAACAAGAGATCTCTTCGTTGCATTCCCCTGTAAAACATGTATGAAAAATTGAAACTTTTATTCTAAATAGACTGGTAGAAACCTTGGAACAAGTAGAAGTACAATGATCAGCACTAAAGGCTTGGGTCTATACCATGGCAACCAATCACTAAATAGCTGTTTGTGAATAATGTCTGTGTGACCATCCAAGTGCTCCACCACATTCCCCTTGTAGAAACAAAAATCCCACCTGCATGCCAACAATTAATGTGTTTTAAGGACACTAGTAACAACTTCCATACTAAATAAATTACTAAAGCAATGTTGGTTTATAAAATTGTATCATAATCAAATTGCTCACTACTACAATGCTATAACCTAACATCTACTATTAAACGTTTTTTTATTTGCAGTTCATTTCATTTTTCTTTTCAATGGAAGCACCCTATTTCACCTAGGCCTATTGTCATTATCATTAGACATAAAATGATACGATCTGTGCTCAATGTCCAGTTAAAAATTATGTGCGATCTTGTTACAAGATTTAGTGAATGATAAACTTGTTGATGGAATTTGGAGCCCTTTCTGACGTCATTCACAGGTTTTGGGGGAGAGTAAAGAGGGGAAGGCAATTTGACAATATGCAAGTATACTGTTATTTTTATTTGGTATTTATGACTGGTGTCATGAGCTTGATGAATTTTTTTTTCACCTATGTGGGATAAAGTAGTCTTTTAATATAGTTATGACGATTGGTTAATGCTTGCGGACCCTAGATGGGAGATAAGAGAGACTAGTAAGCTTTGTTTGGATTATAATTCTTTCTTTGCTCTGGTTTTTATTTGCTTGGCTCTTATACACTTTCCATTCTCTTGTAACGTTACAGTTCCTTCTACATCCAATCACCGAATCTTAAGAATAGCAATGATGATATAGTAAAATTTGATAGTAACATGCCAATATGTTGTGATGATGAAATGCTACTTAAATCTATTTAGAAACAAAGTCAATGAGGAAACAAAAACAAACATAACAAGACAACCGACAAAATAAGAAATCTCTCGCTAATAAAAGAATGCCGCTGCTGGAAGATCACAATGAAACTAATGGACTTACTCTGATCTTGAAGGACCAAGAGACATAAGAGTCTGGAAAATGGCTTCTGAAGTTCCATCAACCACACCAACAGCCATTATTGCAGGGTGATCATCCCATTTCTGGAGAAAGGACCATATTAAAAAAAATCATATTTCTACTCCAAATATAAAAAATAGTTACTGATATCAAATTCTGCCAACCTTCCCACCAGAATCCCGGTCTTTCGCTTCCTTGAATAGTCGTAAACCTTCATTATGCGACCATAAAATCATTCATACCACTTTTAGCCAGCTCTAGTACTTATGTTAAATTTTGAAAGTTTTTACAAAACAATGACAACTCAAACAGCAGAAATAGAAAAAAACATTTACCGTTTTGGCAGCCAAAGATTGTCCACGGTGAAGGGGCAATAACATCAGCAGAAGAAAGAGTCCAGTCGACAGAATTTGGGTGACTTCTACTGGAACACCCACTGAGTCTGAAAGGATGATACCATAAAAATAAATCAAAAGATCCTTGAAAATAAAAAATTGAGAATTTAAAGAACTTAAATTTTTTATTGCAATATAAATTATTCATAGATCAGATATAAAAAATTAGATCACTCTACCTAAAGGACTGCCATCTCCTCTTAGAACAACCTACAGCATCATCTCCTCCATCGGGTGCACCCTATAAAGTTCACATTAATAACCTAATCCTTCATCCGAAACAGTTCCACCTCAGGCTTAAAACATTTCATATTGCATACCTTTAACGATGCTTCATGGAAAGACTGAATCCACCTCGCCGCTTCTTCAGGACGGCTTGCTCCTAACTGCACAACACTCGCACTTAGCAATTCAACGACATAATTCCAAATAGAAAAACTCGGCATCCTAAACATAACAGCGACCTCACCTTTAACTGATCATTGTGATTTGAAGTGTTATAGAGAGTAAAAATAAAAAACACCTGCAATCAGCACAGCGAATGAACATCATGCACCGGCAGCATCGGTTACAACACATAATCAAAGACATTAGAAAAACGGAAAGAGTGCAATACTTTTCTGTTAACGCTCTCCCTCCCGTTATCCATGACTCGAATGCAGGAATCTACAATAGCACTTCTAACAGGATCCTGCAAAGAAAATTCCACAGAAAGAGTTCGACATGTGACACTCGATCAAGCAAAACGAAAACCATTAATCCAGAAACTTCTCCACCTTCATCCGCAATCGAATCGACGCAACTTGAATTTAAAAAAAAAAAAAAGAATCGGCGAAATAGATTAAAAAAGGAACAATAAAGAACCTGGTTATTAGAAAGAGGAACGGATTTGAAGCTGCGGAGAAGGTTACCGTCGAGGACGAAGTAACGCTTCCGCGAGAACTGAAGTCCAATACGGTTGAAGCGTATGAGGTACAACCAGCCTTCCATTCTGCTAGTCGCATCGCTTTGCGATGCCGATGCAGCGGCACTACTTCCCATTCTCTTCCCTCTCCAATTAATTCACTTGTCACCGTTCACCATTCAGCATTTATCTAACTAATGATTGCACTGTACACGCAAGCGTGATTGGAGGTATGAAAATCAGAAAAGCTATGGAAAATGGATGAGGTTTTTGAAGTGAAGATGCGAGTGCGATCCGAAATGGTGTAAGGGAACTGCGGCGAGTGGCAGAATGTAGTTGCAACCACTAAATGTGATTGAAATTGTAATGTAAATGTCTGTGTTTCTCTCTCTTGGGGATGGCTGTGCCGTGTGGTGTGTGTGCGCTGTGCTGTGTTTGCCTTGGGTGTAACTCTATTGTGTTGCATATGAGACAAAGATTGCCTGTCAAGTTAATTTCAGAACCACTTAAATGACGCTATTGCCCTCCGCCCTCTCATTGCTCATTCCTTCTCTCCTACTCTTCCCTTAAATTATTCTTTTCTTCCCACCACAATTACAATGCTTTCTTCGGACTAATAAAAAAGGATAATTATACATAGAGAATATTTTTGATAATATTTAAACATTATTTACGTGTCATTTTGTGATTGGTTTATGGTGGTGTTTATGATTATTATTATTGATTGTAGAGTAATTTTGAACCAATCACATAATAACACGTAGATAATATTCAAATATTGTTAAAAAAATGTTGTCTAAGTATCATTATCCAATGAAAAAATACCAAGCCACACAAACGGAAAAACCTCTTTTAATTCATTTTCTATTTCTCAAGTGTTTTCTGGTGAGGTAAGAACTGGACTGGAGGTCACTGAAAGTCATATGCTCAAGAAACCGTATCCTATTTTAATAATATACTTCGTAATATTATACATTTACTATTTTTTTTTACTTATTATTTCCGTTTATTTCAAATCGATTAATCACACGTTATCATGTGTTGTGTTATAAAATAACATTTTCCATATACTTCTAACAATTTATCACTTTTTATTGGATTTAGATCATGTTTTATAAATGTTACTGTTAAAAAAAACTGAATAATATTTTTTAGAAAACTATAAATGTTAATTGTTTTGGTTGGTGGGACTGAGATTAATTTTTTTTTATCCGTTTTTTTAATTTCAAGTTTAGATTAAATTCTTCTTTTATTGGGTGCTTATTATCTTTGGTTAAACTAAAAATAAATGCGTATTAAATAAACTTATTATAAGATCTCAAAATTGTATTTATAAATAAACTTTAGTTTTGGTTAAATTTAATAGTTTTGTAGCCGGATGCTATGAAAGAATTTGTTCAATTAATACTTACACTACCACTTTCCTTTCCTAAAAAATGCTTTGTTCACCATAGCGAACAAAAGTGATTTCTAAATATAGTCCTTTTCAAGCTTAAATTTTTTATTTTAATATGGAATATAATCAGTTTTTGTATTTTAAATGAAAAAGATATATAAACCAGGAAGATAATAAACAGGTTAATCTACTGACGAAGGGTTCCTGACTGTTTATTTTAAAGTTAGGTAACTTTAAAAAATAATAGTTAAAGTATGAAATATAATTAAAAATAGTTGTTTAAATATAGCCAATTGACTTCGTCAACGTGGAAGTTTCTTCCTTCTTCATTTGGGAACCAACTTTAATAGGATGGATTATTCTTTTCAACGCTTTCTTTTACAGCTGTAGCCTATATCGGATGATAGCTTATAGTGATAAATCACATACACTATATATACGTATCCAGCAGGGAAAACAAAATGTTTTTATATTTTTTTTATCACGCTATTTTATTTTAATAATTAAAAAATTAATACTCATACAGATTTTAATTTTATATATATTGCAAATGCAATTTTTTGTCATCGTTATGAATGGGTTAGTTGAACTTGGGTAATTTCTACCGTTTATTATATTTAAAATGCAAGCTGTGTTTCAAAAGGTACATATCCTTTGAGTTGTGTTATGAGCCAAATTTATGCACCATAACAACTATGCTTTGTTATAGTGATTTATTATGCTAGAATAAAAGAACAATGTGACCAAGATATATATATATAAACCGGATACGGAAATGCAGGTTGTGTATGTTTTATTCTAATGGTTACAAAAGGTGTTCGTGTTTTATACGTTAGCGAGTGATTTTTTTTATTTTTTTATTTTTGTAGTGCCTGGAAATTTTAAAATGATATGTTTGAAATGATTATCTGTGTAAAATTTTACGAACAAATACAATAATAAAGGAAACAATTAATACTTTACTATTGAATGATTATATTTATTAAATATATGTTTTAATAAAATGTTTTAATAACATAACAAATTTATAATTCTTAGTTTTGGGATCAATAATTCTCTTCTCATGTATATAAAAGAGTGGTAAAAAAGAACTATACTTTTACAGGTTAATTTTTTTAACATAGCTAGAAGAGTTATTATATAAATATGTATTCATTTTATTTTTCACCTTGTTTTTCTTATATTAATTATACATCTATGTTTAAACTATTGACTATAGAGAGCTTAGTCATCAAATAAGTGAGTGCACCTTAATTAAAGATGAAGTAATAAGAAATTATGTATGACTGAAACCTTAGATGGAGAATACTTAAATATAGAAAAGACCAACAAATTTGACATTAAGTAGATATTCAATTCATTAAGTCAAACGCAAATTTATAATTCACATTAAAAAAAATTAAATAACTTTTATGTTTCATATCTAAAATATAAATATAATATTCCAATGCATTCAATTCTTATCCTTATAATTCTCTTTTTCTTTCTAATAATATCATTTTATGTACCTTTTACGTATTTTTTTCTTCGTATCCAAATCCCAATATTTTCACCAAAAATAAAGTAAATGTTTACTTATTCCAATATCTAAATAAGTAAGATGATTTCAATATGACTGGTCCTACCCACATTATAATTGAATCAATGCAAATTATGCAAAGGGTTAAATTTGATTTCTTTTATTAATAATATGTTATTATTTTAACTCTCTTAAACTTATCTGCTGAAAATTTTCGGTCTTAAATATGTTAAAGCAATTCTATTATATATTTAGTTGAATTTTACATATATATGTATGATATTCGAAAGATTTATTTTCCTATACAAATCAAGATTGTCTATTTTATGGTAATAGGCATTTTGTTGACCCAGTTTATAATCTTTGCTTGTGTTTTGTTGTGTTAAACATTTTACTAATTTAAACGATCAACTTTTCGTAAAAGTTAATAAAAAAAAAGGATCTTTTTCAAGAAACGGTCCTTTAATCCAAACCACATATTGCACTTGTCTTTATAATAAGACTAAAACGTATTAATTACTAAATCTTAATTGCATAATTAACATAAACCACTAACAAGAACTTATCTAAGTTATTGTTTTTAAAAATATTAAATTAATATAATATTGGATTATAATTCTTTAGAATATTTTATTGGTATAAATCGAGGAGATATATTTTAATTAGATATCAAGATAAATAATTATTAGGATAAATTGAGAAGGTTAAGTACACGTCTATACTTAAGTAAAGTATGCAGTATTAATAGACGTGTAAGGATTAAGGAAGGTATTGATAACATTACTAAGGCTCTTTGTGATTTTTTTAATGCATGCTTCTATAGATGTTTGAGTATTGAGTACTTACTTTTTCAACTTTTTCAAGAAAGATGAAATCTCATTAGATTATTGTTCAAACGCCACTAATTAAGTAGTTTATATAACTAAGTAAAAGTTTACCTCACGTGATGGTTTTGTAGAGTTAAATTTGATTTTTACTTAAAAATTGTAAATTGTATTAGAATGTATTTTATATCTAATATCATATTACTCTCATAAAAAAATTACAAATTAATTTTACTTTTTTTATAAAAATTCATGCATAAATTTGTCAATAGTACATAAAAAAACTGTCATGTCTCCATCGATATTTGTTTGATAATTTGTCATAATTTCATAAGATATCTCTCCTCAGTTTTGTTGGTATTCCTGAACATTATTGTTTTATTTTGGATAATGATACTTTAACAATATTTTAACATCATTTACGTGTCATTTTATGATTGGTTCAAAATTATTTCTATAATCAATAATAATTATTATAAACACCAACATGGACCAATCACATAATGATATAGTGTTAAAATGTTGTCAAAATATCATTATACATTTATTTTATATCGTTAATTTTCCGTCGCTGATTGCTTATCGTAACCTCTTATAATATCTTTAATATTTACTCGCTATAAAGTTTTTGGTGAATGGTAGGCATGTGCTGATTACATTTCTTAGTTAATTATTTTTGTAAATTTCTGTCCAATATGTCCAAGTGATTTATGTGCCCTCATAAGTAATCATAAATTTTGCCCAAACTATATTAATTTTTCTACCAAATTTACCGTATTAAACTAAATGTCAATTATGTAATGAACTTAAATATAGAATTGAAGTTGATTAAAAATGTCAATTATGGTACACCATTCACAAATATATAGTTTTATATTTGATATCTATATTTATTTAAAAACTATAAAATGTAAATAAAACCATTGAATGTCTTGAAAAAACATAGGGTTGAATATGTTTGAAAAAGAAAATGCAAATATGTAATAAAGATCCAGCAGAGGTTGGTTAGTTGACGATGTTGTTGATAGTTGGAATGCATGAATTAATTCTTGATCTCATCATCATTGATATTTGCGTTGCGAAAAAGAGAGCAATGCATTGTTTACAATTGGTTAGGTGTAGAATTTATGGAAAAGGACAAAAGTTTTGAAATACAAGCATATGTCGTTCCAAGCTCTGTCACCAAGACCTTCTTCTTCATTATTATTCTTGTTTTCCAATGCAACATTTTAACCAAGACCATCATCTCTAATTTATCAACACTTGTTTTCCCATCGTCTTTTTTTTTTTTTATTATTTTGAGGTTTTAACTGGTTTTCAATATTAAATGCACACGTTAATACTCGGAAAGTAAATCAATTAAAAAATGTTTTCTAAGAAATTTTTATTAAGATATTTCTTCTTCTGTTTTCCAATAATCTTAAAATAATTATTTTTTAATATCTGTTGGCTACTTGTACAAGAAAATAATGAATAACATAATATCTGTTGGCTACTTTAAGAACTATAAATTACATTTTTTAATATATCTGTTGGCTACTGTAAATTATAATGTATAAGATAAAAGCACGTTTGAGAATGGATATGGATTCAATAATAGTTCTAATATCACACTTAAATAGTACTAACAACGTTCATAATTATACATATACTTTATACTTTATATACTTGATGTTCTTATAAGAAATAAGAATAAACATGAACTTTTTTTAATATGTTCCATATTTCCTGACAAAACTGTAGCCTAATTTTATTAATAAGATACACTAATATTTAATTTATATAACTTTCTAATGGAAAATTTAATCAAATTGAAAAGACCAAAAAATGATAATATATTGACAACCATCCGACAACTATATATGTATATTATTATTTTATTTATATCTCTTTTCTCATTTGAATTTAATATCATCTTCTCACTTGTAACAATATTTTTCCACCTTAACGACATGTTCAAACAATGAGATTAAGACGTTTAGGATCTATTATATTACTTTTCCAAGTCTTAGTGTTATAGTTACTACACTCAACTAATTAATTGTTTAATGTTTCCAAACAAGGTCATGTCATGCTTGTTATTATCTTTTTCTTTAAATCAACGTTCTCTTCAAACTTTTATTCTTATAATTAATTGAAATACAATGGTTTTTACTTTATGCTGATCCACATACATGTTTTTTTTTTTCTGGATAAATACATCATGAATTATAAAATTATATCATGTTTATCTGGAATGTTTTGCTTGCTCTTTTATTCTTCTTTAAACTATGTATAATTTTTGTTCTTCGAGTTCTTTTTAGATCATAAATCATGTTATTTTATTCTTAAAATTAAGTAATTTTTGTTTGTTTGTTATATTTTCTGCATAAACTAAACTATTCATTTTTTTTATATCTGTCTCAAACAATATTATTTTTGTCTCAATCTAAAAAAGTGATGGTTTTTATAAAAAATAATAATAAAAAGTTTTTATAAATAGATTTTTTATAACAGTTATTTATTATATAAAAACTGTCGTGTTTATCTAAAAAAAGATTTTGTTACCATATGATGTGCTGATTTAAGATTTTATAAAAATGTGAGCTAAGTGTGATATATTTTGTTTGATAGTTTTATTGTGATTGTACTTACAATCTTGGTAATATATATCTAATTCATTATATTACGTATACGTCATAGTTTTATTTTGAATATTTAAGTTTTGATTATCAAAGAAGAATTGTATTTAATATTATAAAATGTATCTTATAAATTTTATTTAGTATAATAATATAAATTCCACTAAATAGCAAAGTGTTACAATCTCCAAATAAAAAATAAAAAAATCCTATAATTTATTAAAAAAAATCAAAGTTACACTTCCAACTCAAAATTTTGACAACTTAATTAAGGATATATTGTTTAAAAAAAATAATCCTGAAAACCTAAAATGTTATTTGAAAATACATATAAAAAGCAATATAAACTACTAAAACACTTATTTATCAAGTTGCTAACAAAATCCAACTGATAGAAAATATTTGATAATGATTTTAATTTATGAAGTGTAGATAAATTTGATTTTGGTTTCTTGAAAGAAAAAAAAGAAGTCCTTTTAAATTCAAGAAAAATATGATATTAATTTCTAAATGTTAAACTCGAGAGATTAAAGTATTTTAAAAAGTATTTTTAATATTTGAATTTAATCATCATACACTAGAGTTATATGTATATATGTATTAAAAATTAAAGAATTGAAATAAAATATTTTTTATTTGAGAAACTAAAATGGGATGCATTATACTCTTAACTTATAGCACAATGATAAGAATATTGAATGGTCCATTAATCAATCAATTTATTACAACAAATAAATGAACAACTAACAGCTACTCGACAAATAAATGTAGTTTGCAAGTAATGACTCCACAATACAATAATTTTAGGGTTTTTTTTATCGGATCAACTAGCCAGTCATGATTTGACATTCTCCTACTCTTCAATATCTTAGAAATGTCTTTTTTTTAGAAAAACAGAAAGAGTGTGGCCTTCCATATTTTTTATAATAATATTATAATAAAATTTGAGATAAATGATTGAGAAAAAAATGAAAAATAACAAATAATGAACATTTATTAATAAAAAGATGAAATCATAATTATAATAAAATCAGAGAGAGTCAATATATTGTTTTTTAAAAGAAAACCCTTAGTTTAGGTTGACTTTAGAAGATGAATTTTAAAGAGAATGAGTAAATGAATTTGAGAAGAACAAAGACTCAATTAATTGTTGTTTTTTTTAAGGAATTTAGATGTGAATGAGAGTGAATTTGAAAATAAAGTTTGTAAAAATTCGTATAAAATTTAACTGATTTAATAAATAAAAAAAATTGTTTAATTAATAAAGAAATTAAAAATTATTAAAAATACTCTCAATAGTAAAAGTAATATAAAATTGTAATTGTTAATATTATATATAATTGTAAGAATTATTATAAGAAGATAAAAAATATAAAAATTAATTTTTGACATGAAAAAAAATTATTATTATTATTATTATAAAACAAAAAAAATATAAAAATTATAAAATATAGCAAGGATAAATATGAAAATTGATTATAAATCCTTGCAAACCCATTTCTAGTATGATTGTAAATAAAATGAATCCGGCAATTTCTTTTTTTTTCCTTCCTCGTCAATTCTTACAAACGAATGGTTGTATTTCTAATCCATTTGCTGATCCATCTGAACATTAACATACTCTTAAGGAATATAGATACAGTAAAAAAGGATACATCAATTTATTTTATAAATAATTTAAAAAATTATCCATCTTTTTCTTTTCATTTTTTTTACTTCATTTCCTTCTTCTTAAATTAATATTTAAAAAACTCCATCTTTAAATCTTTGTACGATAGAAAAGGAAGAAATAGAGAAAATAGAAAAATATTATATAAAAAATAAATATAGTTATATTGAAAATTATATGTTAAACATGAGTAAACATAACACTTAACGCAAGAAAATAATATTATAAATTAGTGTGTATATATATATATATATATATATATATATATATATATATATATATATTATTTTTCATTTGATGTTATCAATGAATTTATTTGTCAATTTTAATAATCAATTGATCAACAAGATTAAAACAATTTTTCTCTCTTTAGATAAATGACATTTAAGGGACAACATCGTTTAAATATAGATTTATAGAATATATGAAACTACATAGTAACACTTAAGTAATAATATGATTGCTTAAACAAGATGTTATCAATGAGTTTATTTGTCAATCTTAATGATTAATTGATCAAGCAAGAAAAAGATTAAAACAATCTATTTTAATTAATAAGTAATTCAATCTTTCAACATATTTTATCCATTAATCCAATAAATAATTTTAACTTACTTTCTCACTCTCCTTTTGACTCTATTTTTTTCATTCCTTCTATCTGTATAATGTCATTACTCACTCTATGCACTTTCCATTTCACTCAGAATTCATCCAACATTTTATTATCTCACTTTTTCGTGTTTATTCTCTGGTAGAGAACCTTAGGCATCAAATTACTCTTTTTCGTGTTTATTAACTATTACCTATGAGAGATTTACGTATGAATATTTTATTGTAGGTAATTTTTTTTTTCTTATAGTAATTTGAATATATAAAAGGATTATCAAAGTGTGAATAAAATATATTTATGTTAAAAATGAAAAAAATTAATATTATTAATGAATTTCTAATTAGTTAAATTAGTACATAATAATATAGGATTAGTCCTTAGCTGTTGCATCAAAACTATGGTGCTATAATCAGTAAAACAAAAGCAATCGGATCAAGTCCAATCACTCACGTTGGTTCACCATTGTAAAAAAGATAGTTATTTTTTAACATTGACTATTCATTAATAAAGACACTTTTAATTCAAAAATTAATACCAATATTTGTTTTTATATTTTCCCTTCTCTTTTACCATCCCCCACCTAGAGTTTTGCCAGACATTTTTTTTCTTTTGAAATTATCTTTTACCTATGAATTTATTGTATTATGTACACATTTTAACTCTTTAAGTAGTACTATTTTTTCTTATATCGAATAAGAGAACAGCCTGTGAAGTTTTGTTTCATATTTTCCGCATAGAAGAGAAGAAGAAAAAGTGAGTTTTTTCTCTTCATTTCCTTATGTGATTTTTCAACTTTCCATTAGCAAGTTTTAAGTTCCATTAATTATATTAAGTTTGTTAATCTTCTTCTTGTTGCTATGAAATTTCATATTTTATTTCTATATAATAAAAATCTTTCCTAAGCAATTAAGGAATAACATTACATATTTTTAGTACAGAATTTGGAATTGAGTAGTGATGTGTTAACAATACTTAAATTCATACTTCCTATTTACAATCGATTTTATTAATTTTTATTTGATAGTTTAGTTTATATTTTAATCAAATATTTTATTATTATTTGGAGTTATTAAAATGTTGTAGAAAAAAAAGTAAAATGTGAAAGTAAACTTTTTCTTTTTAAATTCTTATGAAAATAAAAGAAATATTATTCAATAATTAATAACGTTACATATAATTATTTATTATTATATCTATATATATGAGATATAAAAATTGGTGTAGTACATATAAATATCATTCTTAAACGTGAGAACATTTGTTATTGTATATTTTTCTTCATTTTTACTGCTACGATATACATTAAAAGACGAAATATATGTTTTTCAAAATAGTAAATAATTTTTGTAGCTTGCTAAAAACTCTATTTTTTATTTTATTTTACATTTTACTCTGGTACATGAGATAAAAAAAATTGTTACTATATTTTGTTTATCCTAACATCAAGTGATTTGTAAATTTAGTATTTATTTTTATTATTTTTAATATCATTAAGATATTAATCGTTTATAATTCTTTCCAAGGCATTTTCTAAAAAAGAATGTCAACTTTAATTATTTTAAAAAAACCTATTTTTTTTCTAATTTCAAATATATGTTTTCTTTAATTTTAAGGCTTAATTGATTTGAAAGTTCCTATTTATGCATATTTGTCATTTAGGTCTCCGTATTTTGAAATAGTTTAATTGATTCCTATTTATGAAAAATTTCCTGCCGTTAAATTTTGTGGACGACATTAAAAGTGTTGCCAGGTGGGTAGGTGAGGTGAATTTAAATGATTTTTTAATTTTAAAAAAGTTTAAAAAAGTATGTGCCATATCACCACCCTTCCTTACACTCATCATCACCATCTCCAGACAAACCTTAATTTCTCTCCAATAAATCCTAGCCGTCGCACCATCCAGCGTCGTCACTGTCATCCTCACCAGCAACCGTCCTCTCCAACGTATCACGCGACGCCACCAAAGCATCTTCTCCCTTTTGTTGCACCTCCATCACCTTCACATCTCACTGGACCTGCCAATCATCCCAAAAAACAGAACCCAAAATCCAAATCGCGAAGCCCTCCGTTGACGCAAGTTGTACACAGCAGCAACACCACCATGGAAATTGCAAGCCATCGCGATTCGGCCTTCGTTCTCGTCCACCACCCAACGCGATCCCTTGTTATGCCGTGACCACCAATCTTCACCATTTTCACCCTCGCACCAGCCAAATCGTCGTCATGCCAGCAACATTACCGTCCAATCTCCACCACAGAATCGTCCACCATATGCCGCTGCTTTAGATCGCGAATCACCACTCTTCTCCACCACTAATCGCGCCGCTGCTTACCTCCACCTGCAACCACAATCAGACCTGCAAGCAAGCCAGAAGCCAAGTTCAAGTGTTGTCGCATAGCATCGTGGAGACCTAGGATTTCTCGCGTTCAAGCCTCCACCACTATTTGCACCAGGCCGCACCACAAGAACCACTTTTCCGCCGCTGTTGCACCATCTACAACGACGAGATCATCTTCTTCACCATCAATAATCAGAAAACCACAAACAGATCTGCAGAAAACCAAGATCCAACCACACCCTAAATGTTGTCGTTGTTGCAGATTGCAAACGTCTTCTTCCACCTCGCGCAGCTCCAATCGTAGGGTCAACTTCCTTTAAGCTAGAATCCCAATCGCGATCCTTCATCCTTCCTTGAAAACAGCTCACAGCACAGGCACAAAATTCTCGCTCATGATGGTGCAGGAAGCCTTCCCCCTTCACTCCAATCTGAAACCCTAATTTTGGGTGGGGAAGGGGCTGACACGTGGTAAGGTCTCATTGGCCACGTCCATCTGATCATTATGTGGACCTCTTTATGTGTCACGTGGTTATGAAATATCACTTCACCTAGCCACCAAACAGTCGTCCACAAACGGAGACCCAATTGACACAAATCTACATAAATAGAGACATCTGAATCAATTAAACCTAATTTTAAAAACACATGTTTAAATTAAAAACATAAAAAAATACTATTAATAGACATTAGTTTATTATAAAAACAATTCTTATTCAAACTTTATTTATATTTCAGTAAAGTTAAATTAGGGTAAGTTAAACTTTCAAACACTTGTAAATCAAATTTTATAACACTTTTGAATAACGTTCATGAAAAAAATAAAAAAAGATGTGTTTCACCACATCTTTCACATATTGAGGTAATATTTATCGATAAAAAAAACAAATTACAATGGCTATAAGTGTGACATTCGGGCACTGACGAGGGTGGGGAGTGATCGCCGGTGCAAGAGGCACGGACAAGGAGCGACTCCTGGCAGACTTCTAGTGGAAGTGGCACATGGACGAATCAAACATACACCGGAATGAGAGGGATCTGGAGACTGTATAGGTATGAGACTATACAGTTGAAGGATAGCTTAAAGGAATTGATTTGACTACTCATATCAACAAAATGCATTTGCTTTTCGGTAGCCCAACCCATAAGAACTCCATGGTTAAACGTGCTTAGCCTGAAATAATGTAGGGATGGGTGACCTTCTGGGAAGTTTTCCCAGAAAGTGTGCGAGTGAAGACAAAACACACTGACTTATGTTAATGTGTGGGGACAGTCAACGGTCCTTATAAGTTGTCGAAACGTTACAGTAAGTGTACGTCATCATAAGTTGAGAAAATTGGTTTTTATTTTGAAAAAAAAATATTTAATTTAGTTTTTTTTTTTCATAGACTCAATAAGAAAATTCCTATATACTCAAAGTTTGAACGTGTTTTATTTAAACCGTGTAAAGAATGTCATGTTTTCACATTTAAATTCTATTTTTTGAGCAGAACTTAAAATATTTGTGCATATAAATTAAAATAATTATCTTGAATAGTATTTTAAAGAGTTATTATTATACAATTTGTTTATTTATTTAAAAATATTTATTATAATTTTTAATCATATAAAATAAACATTCATTTCTCTCTATAATTAATGTGGTTCTAAGCACTCTAACTAAGATCAGAGACGTGTGATTAATAAACACTGAAGATAATAAAATAGAAAGCAACAGCTTCCTTCTGTGATTGTTATTGAGAAGAACATACATAGTTATTGTGAATCACAAAAAATGATTGATGCCTACCTTTCTATTGAAGAAAAAAGGAATTACAATTTTATGAAATTTGAATTTCCTGTAGTTGAAGGAATATACGGTTGGTACGAAAAACTTATCAAACAAATTTGATTTATACTCATTACAAGTTCCCTACAAGAAATTGAAGAAACCCAAAATATACCAAATCTGAAAAAGACATGGACCCTCTTCATTCAAATCACAGAATCCTTGCTTAATTTCTTAACTTCATCATTTTCCTCCTTTTGGTTTCCCACGTTTTTTCCTGCCAAAACTGCTGCACTGTCTTTGTCTTTCACCTATAGTTAAAGAGTAGAAAATGAATAAGATCTTACAATAATTATGGCAAAAATTAAGTACTGAATATGTTACGAACTTCACAAGATGCAAAAGTATTTATCCCCTTTTTTGTTTATTAGTTTTGATTATAAACATTATAAGGATATTGCATAAAAATTAAATTTTGAGAAACTTTTCATAAAGATTTAGAAAGAGAAAAGGAAAGAAAGAAACCTGAGAAGACAATGGGAGGTCACTAGCTAACTGTTTCTTTTTGTTGTCCTCAGTGCAGAAATAAGAGTACAATCCCATTCCAAAAACTGCAATGAGTATTCCAAGAATGTTTCTTCCAGTGAATGGGTCATGCAGTAATGTGTACCCAAATCCAAGAACAAGGCATGTCTTGAGGTGTCCTAGTACTTGGTAAGTTACAGGAGATGTTTTGCCTATGACCAGAAATGTGCTGAAGTTCACAGAAACAGCTATCAAGCAGGACAAGATGATGAATGCCTGAATTAATCATTGAAATTTATATAAAAAAAAATGTCTCAGAAGAAAAAATGATTACATATTTATGGTTTCTGACAAATATGATCTTGAACTACTACTATACATATATTAAATATAACAGAAGGTGAGGATTTAACATTACCAACACAATAGGAGAATATTTGTAGGCAAAAACATTTTGCTTGGTAAGCATTTGATCCACAACAGGGCCTGAAACAAAAAGAATTGCTGCTTGGAATGGAGCAGATTGGTAGAGCAGCTGTGTGGAAGAGACATTGAGCTTCTTTTGTATTGTGTTGGTCAGCTAAATTGAGCACTGAGTTAAGAATCCAAATATATCAGATCTTCCTAAGCTTTAATGAAGATAATTAATGATCAAGTTTAAGCCATCATAATTAATTGATGACAATAATTACATGCTGCAACTGGAAGAGTAAGCATTGAGCAATGAAGGATACAATTTGGCCAACACAAGTAGTTATGATTGCTAGAAGTGAAAGAACGGTTCCCACAAAATTGAGCTGAAGGTCTGTGATTGAGGCAATGCCAACTCCCACAAGTAACAGGAATAAAGAGAATTTTATTTTAGAGCTGCATGTGTTAGCACAAGACTTTACAATTAACACATGAACATTGTTTAATTTAAAAATTACAATCTTGAAAGTTCTTTCAATAACTTGTTACCTGAACTGCTTCTTTAGGAAAATAGTTTCTAACAATACAGTGAATGGTATGATCGCAAGTTTTGTCATCTGCAGAATAATCATTCCATAAGGTAAAGTTAATACATGTAGAATTAATGAATGATTCAGAAGACAACATAAGTATGAACATAACATATCTGTGTGTGTGTGTGTATATATATATATATATATATATATATATATATATATATCTTAAAGTTTAACATGATACTGTTGTGTAGTAGTAAAATATTGAGGTGAAACCTGGTAGAATCCAATGGAATTGAAGCCAAGACTCAAGTTGAGAAATCCAATGGAGATGCCATTCAGAATACCAAAAAGCATCACTGTTTTGAAGTCAATGGATTTGGTCACAAACAGATTCAAGCGTTGAGCCGCATGAAGGGTGCAAAAGGTTACCATCAGATGCCAACTAGTAAGTGTTGTGGCTGATCCAAAGGAAACATAATTCAAAGTTAGAGCGATGAGATATGTAAATGATGATAAATTTGAGCATTGATAGCCAAAATTAAACAATTTCTAAAGAGGAGACTAAATGGTTATTACCAAAAGGAAAGCCAAGATTGCTCATCAAGGCTTTGTTGCAGATGACAATGGAAACAGAAGAAGCCACCGAGAGAAATAATGCACCAACCACCCCCAATTGAAAGTTTGACATCTCTCCCATATTTTCTGTCAAAAGATTGATCAAAGTGCAGAATTTGAAGTTTAGTTTTCTGAAATCATTAAATTAAACATACACTTTTCTTAAAATATCTATCTAGCTATTTAATTTAACTTTTTGCCTTTACTGTTTCAATGTCACCTTCACAGTTTTCTGTCATACAAGTATAATGTCATCTATCAACTTATTATCAGATACCAAAAAGCACAATGGTTTAGTAATCAGCAATGTGTTCCTTAGCTTTACTCAATGGTTGGTACCAAAATCAAATTAATCAACACTTACCTTATTCAATATGAAGAGGAATAAATGATATATCAATCTGAGATCGAGTTTGAAGCTATTTCCTGGTTGGAGCCTGACAGGATCACACAAATGGAAACCATGATCACAAACTTTTGTATAACAAGAATGGAAAAACTTACATACAGATGTTGTTTATGATATTTTCTTAGTAGAATTCATATACATTACTGAAGTGAAAGTATAATTGTGATTGAAAAACATTACAAGCAGAAGCTATTGCAGCAAAGAATGAAAGGAAAATGATGATGATTCATGGCATACCTTGGAATGGTGAAATGAAATTGCAAGATGCAAGGGCTCCTCCAACTCCAAAAGATGAGCCAAGTTGTTAGTCTAAACGGCAGCGTTTATAGGGAGAGAGAGGTGTATTGTGGAAGTGTAAGGTTGTATGTATGAGTAAGAAGGTTTTGTGGGCTTTATATTTTTTATGGGTTGTTGGTGGTGCCTAATTAACGGCGTTAAGTTCATGGGATGGCGGGAGTTTAACGGCCATTTGAAGCAAGAATATAAGTATTGTGGAATGAAAAAGGGATTTGGACATTTGAACTGCTGCACAGTTATGTGTTTAACGGCCATCACGTGAGTTATGTTATGCATATTGTTGTATGGGTATATAGCTAATGTGATTACCAAACTCATTTGTCCCACATCGGTTTAAAAAATTGTAGGCCTAACGAGTCTTGACTCAGAAGTGAGGAAGGTGAGTGAAACCAACATTTCCTTTTAGGCCAACTCAGCTCAGCTTACATGTCTGCCATTTGAAGCAACACTCTCCAATCATCTTCAAGAGACTTCAACCCCACTCCTAATTAACATATACCACACTTTCAATTTTTTCTTCTTCTTTCTTTCTTTTTATATGTCTCTTTCTTTCTATCTTTTCTTACTACATTCAAAGAAATTATAATAATAATTGTTTTTTTTATCATGAAATTTAGGTTACGAATATCATAAGTTCTGCTCGTGTGAGTGTTTGTCTTTAACATCGGTCGTTTTTCACTTCATTTGGTTAAGTTAGTAAATTATAAGATATTTTAATGTCAAAATCAATAAAGATGGGACATGCTCAACAATAAATGTATAATAAATTTAATTATTTAATCTTAAATCTGTATTTATAAATTTCAGAAAAAAAAAGTTTAAAATTATCACCCATCTAATCATACTCCAACTAGTAATGATCATGCTAAGATATAATTAATAATCATCAAACTTAATTGTTATTTAAAAATAATCCTTGGATGAATAAGATTTGACTACTAAATTTTTAAAATGATTTATTTTTAAATTGTACTGTCTTAAACTAACCAACTAAATTTACATTATAATAAAAGTGAATTAAATTTTACTAATAATCTATACAACTTCTTCTTATTCCTGTATTTTTGCAAACCTCCTATATAGGATGAATGATAACAAATTTATAAAAGGAATATTATATATATTTTATTATATTAATTAGGAGTCTATTGAAGTTTAAATCGTAATATCTCCACCGAATAACTCTTTACAATCTTTTTATTACTTTTTAATCTCTTATTAACTTAAATGGTAGATAATCTTCAGTAGGCTCATCTTCATTCACTATTCAGGCAATTTCTCTGCCTATTAATTCCTTAAATATCCATCTACAAAAGGAACAATTTATTTCAAACCATTTATCTAATAATACTTCATATTCCAACAATATATTATATATAAACAAAGCGTTTGATTGGATATTATAGATTTAAGTTTTTCATGTTTAACTTTAATTGATACAGTTCGTGTATAAAGAAGACTTATTCTTTATTTCCTAACGAGTTTCCATATCATTAAATTTATTCTATTTGTACATCTTACAACTCTTTATATTTCCAATTTTACAATTGTATCATTTTTTAACTTATTTTTATTATTGAAGGAATTTCTTGCATTAAGGAAAAAAAAAAGGTATATGCTTTTTTTTAACTGAAATTTTATGTACCCATGGCAACCAAAATATTATTTCAAAAAGTTAGACTTTATTATTAAGTCACATATTGGTTTAAGACTTAAATTTTTTTAATGTACTAAATAAAAATTTACTTAATCGTACACAAATATTTTAAAGATATTAAAAAAATAATGGTTAAATAACGTATCATGTGATGTTAAGCGTAAGTACACAAGATTTTTCATAAAAGCTAATAAGAGTAAGAAAAAAGAAAAATTTTATAAATTGAAATTAGTTTATTGTTTTACTTGAAAAGATAAAGATTAATAAAATTAAGAGAAACACTGATAGTAAATGCTGGTTTGAATTTTCACTATTTCCAACAAAAACACTACACCGTGACAATTAGTTTTGAATACGTGTTGTATGACTACAAATATGCGAGCATGTGTTATAAACAAATGAATTAAACGAGGTAACCGTGTTTTAGAATCAACAAAATTAGGTTTATATGGACCAAAATAGTTTAGTTTGAATTTAATTTTTGAAAGTTATCTATATTCAATCTTAATAAAACTTATATTTAAATTTTGAATTTATTTTGAATACGACCAATTTTATTTTGAAACTTAATAATAAACATTAGAAAACCATAATTTATTAAAAAATAAATATCAAAACCAAATATAAATTTATTTTTACTAAAGTTCTAATATATGTATTTCATTTACTTAAATTAAAACAAAATTAATCTTTATTTTCTTTCAAAATAAAATTTGATTTCGATTAACCTACCGTGTTAACTTGCAATATCCTATATTTAATTAACTTATCCATGTTAACTCGCAATATGAATAATCTATTTGATTAAGTTAATAAGTAAAATGTTGAATCTGAATTCAACTCAACTCGTCAACTTTGGTGGGTAAGCTGTCGCATGTTGTTTGTTCAGTGTGTAGTAGACACTAAACAGTGTTCCCGATACAAGAACTATTAGGTCACGTGGTTTGCTTGTTTACTTATTTACTTTGACCATAATAGCAAATACTTGCTTTATATCCTTTTTCAAATAAATGTTATTTTTGAAATAATTATATTAAAATAATGATATTTTTAATATTTATACTATTTTACTATTTTATTAAATCAGAGAAAGTACTAAGTTTATAAGGAATTGAAAAAAATATATTACTATATGATTAGAGCAAGAATGAACAAATTTTTTAAAAGAACTTCAAGAGTGATTTTTGAACTGATAGAGTAACATGTGAAAAACACACCCAATATTAGAAACATATTGAACAAGTAAAAAAATATGTATAAATATTGTAGCGATTTAGTAAAAAAAGAGATATATAGGCAAATAATGAATGTTAATTAGGTGTTTAAAAATGTTTTTTTTTAAATATCGTTATCCACTAAAATAAGCTTTAATAGATTCAAAAGTATAACTAAAAGTGTCTAATTTATTTTTATTTAACTATAAACATTTTTTGAAAACATTTCAATCATTCTGCTAAAAAAGGGCTTAATAACTATACGTAGTTAAACCTTTTTTCACCATAACTCAAAATTTAAATTGTTTTACACTAAAACTATTTCCACAGTTAAAGACCTATTTTCTTTTTAAAAGCAAACTGCCAAACAACCGAGTCAATTTTGTAACTTCCGGATATTTCTTACCTTTAACCATAAATCGAACATAAAATTTGAAGGCATTAATCAAGTCATTAATTCTGATGAAGTCACGTTTTCATCAAAGTATTCATTTTAATTTTCTTCCAATTCAATTTTGTTTGCCCTAAAAATACTAAACGGAAAAGATCAAAAAGGAAAACTAACCACTATAACATTTTGAGAGAATAAAAAGGTACAAATTAGGAAAAGATAAATATTTGACATCTTTCAATAATTTTACATAAAATACGTTTTTATTGATCTAATAGTATTGTTTTATCAAATATTATCGAGGTTGAAAGAAATTATAATTTTTTGTAATACTATAAAACATTACGTTCATATTAAGGAACATTTTAGAATAATATACAATTATACATGTACAGACAACCGATTTCGATCTAACGGCTAATAGAAAGTTAATCAATAACATAAAACTGATTGGATTACATTGGGTATAAATTAATTCCTCAAAAAAGATGGATCAGAAAAATACGCACGCACCTGAGGGGAGAAAACAATACAAAACAAAACAAATACTACCATTTAGAGTGTACATAAAAAATGTACAACAGGAAGATGGATCCATATATCAATTCTTCCCATTACGTTTAAGTCCTTCAAGATAGGCCTTATCAGAATTCGTTAGGCGAACTTGAAACTGGGCCCATTCACTTTTGCATCTGGCTCGGACCTGAAAAATGTTGGATCTTAGTATAAGTATACAACTAATATAACTGTTATTACATTTGCTACAATACGTGAGTGCATATGTAGCGCTCTAACAACTTGAAGGAGAAACCAACAATGTTAAGCAAAGAATAGAGCATATATATATTCACTAACATTCTTAGACAGAAACTATACGTACCAAATCCCCAGGGTTTTTTCCTTTGTCAGCCTCTCCCTGAAAATTATGCATAATATCCCAAAAGTTAAATTTAGAAATTAATACAAAATTTATTGCACAAGTAAAAGGCCATATGTGCATTCATCGGGAGTAGACGGACTTGGCAATAATAGAATAATTATGGAAAAAGATAATCATCACTCTAGAAAATGTCCCTACGTCTTTTACCTTCATCTTTTCGTTTACCTTTAATAATTATGAAACAATTACAACCACAACCCCCCGCCCCCCTCTCCCGAAAAAAAAAAGTGAAAAGCAGAAAGAAAACAAGAATGAAGGAAAATGTCATCATGTGTATAAAAGTAAAAAGTAATAACAATAAATGAAAAAAAAAATCCTATTATTCTCTCCAACATAAGTGCAATTCAATGCCAAGAGGCTCCCACCAAGTCAGCCTTATCCTGCAATCGGAGAGGTTGTTTCCAAAATTTGAACTACGGACTTCCCAAGTCACAAGGCAACAACACCATACTATATCGTCAAGGCTCATTATTCCTTTTCTTTCTGAGAAAAGTGACAGAAAGTTTAACACAATAAAGCCTTGTATATGTAATACTCCACACCAAGAAAAAAAGAAAACTTGCAAATGTAACTGCTTGATGGAAGCATTGGGGTTCCATGGACACCAATTGGATGTTTTAAGAGAGCATTTAATATGCACAATCATTTTCATTTCAAGAAATTATGTTTCCTAAGAATTGTTTTACTTGAAAATATCAATTTTGTGAATGTTATAAATGTAGTTCATATTCTCAAAGATTATTGGGAATGTTAGGCAATGTTTCATGAGTATGCTCTAAACTTTCACACTTTCATGAAATCTAGGCTTCCCATACCTCATGAGAATGCTTTGTTGGAAACACGGTTAAAACAAATTCCGAAAAATGTTAAAATTCTGAGAATCCTTTACCAAAATTCCAATACCAAACATGGGGATGTAATATTCCCAACATAAGATTCTGGACAACTTCTAGGAATCTCTCTCTACCAACCCCTCCCCCAAAAAGGAATCGTTCAGAGGATATTAAAGAAAATTCATGGCTACACTGTTTATCCTGAATACATCTCCCCATTTTTTATAAGCGTACAATGGCAACAAAAAATTTTGAACCTAAAATTTTGTACGTACTACCCAAACCCGGCACTATAATCTACATAACAAGGTGTAAAACACAAAAACTTGTGATAAAATACTGGTCATCAGATTCAGAAGGAATGTCAGCATCAAGTGTAGAAATACTCCAGGTCTGTTAAGATGTTTTTAGGAATTTCAAATTTTCAACTTCAGTTATTTTTTATTTTTACATAAGCCCCTCTCCTGCGAAAAAAAATTAAAATAAAATAAAAAAAACCTTTCATCCTAGTTTAATCTCTTTCCAATAGGAACTCCTCGTTATTGAAACCTTATCCAAATCAACTTCTATGACACAAAACACCAAACTATATGAGGTTAGTATAGTTTTCACACGTATTTTGTTATGTAAAATAAGTATATTTGTATTTTCTGCCTGGCCAAGCAAAGCATTAGCAGCCTACACACACTCAGTTTGAAATTATATAATCTAGGAAAATAAGTGGCCCTGAATATATTGTAAGCTTGTGCGCTAACCTGCCTCCCGAGAGAAGGAATTCCTTGATGAACAATCCATTCTGAATCAATTACTCCAATTTTTTCGTGTGCTGGCTGCAAAAAGGATTCAAATCAAAGCCAAGTAAATCAAATTGCTTGTTCTAAAAATATTATATCTGGGCAGAGAGATTGTAGCCCCATATTTTCTATTCAGCATAAAATACACAGGCTTCACACGCAAAAAATAAGCTAGGACAAAACAAAAGGGGCTACTGAGGAAGCCTCTTCAACTAATTCAACAACAGAAAAAACAATGAAATGCATTTCAATTCAAGAGCTACAATTGCCCATAGTCCTGATAAATTAATCCATATAGTAACTTAAGAAAAAACATAAGCCAAAATTCATTAATATGAACAGAAACAAAAACACAGTAAGCTTACAAAACCAGGATCAGTGTTAAATAAGTTCAAAAGGCAAAAAATAGTTTATTCTTTAAATAGATTTTTTAATTGTATGATGTGTTCACATAGCTTTCTTTTGAGTTTGGCACCTGAATGCATACTTGACCAACTAAAGCATACGCACCTTCCAAAAAGGCTAACAAAAAGGATTCAAACACTCTTCAGTAGGGAGGGTTAAAAGTAAATAGATAGAATTACCGACCTCTACACATCTTCTGAGAGCAAAGTCCAGCCCCCATCCATGCACTAGATCATTCTACAGAAGACAATTGGGAAGCGATCACTATAATTACTAAGATTATCCATCTATCGTGCAAGATTTACCTGTTCATCCAGCAATGTTACTATAACCAATAAATGTGATAAGGAAAATAAAATATACCTGAATCATGTGCCACACACAACGCCAAGCTTCACGAGAAAAGACAGGTGCCATAATTTCCACAAATCTAAAATAACATAAGATATAATAAAATTAACTAAGTAGACAAAGGTAAGAAAAACTAGCTAAATGATTGCAATACAACATTCAACTTTGAAGCAGGGTGGAAGAAAGGGCATACGCAGCACAAGGAGGCAAATGTGGATCACTACACCAGCCTGGTTTCTCTTCTGTAACCCTGTTTGCAACACATACAAAAACGTGTCAAGACTTAAGAACACATTTGAAGGTATGACAAAGAGAGCCTTATTAGATCAATGACCAAGGTAGTAAATTTAGAAAGAAAAGAACAGCAAAGGAATACATGTGAACTTCTTTGTCACCCCTCCTTTTTGTCATCTCCCATGTCAATCCCTTATTGGGCTCTAGACCAGGTTGAGAGATCTCCAAACCATATTTTTTCACTAAACGAATATACCTAGTGAATAGGTGAATAGAATACAGTTAGTTAATCAAACTAAAAACTGCATTAATGTAAAATTTGCAAACTGGACAGATGAAAATAATACCTGTCTGCATTGAAGTGCTCTACTCCAAGATCTTCATCCCAAATAAAAATATACTCATAAGCTGCCACTATATCAGGGTGCAAAAATCTTTTAGCATACCACCTGTACAACATTAAGTATGAGAAAATTGTATAAGAGAAAAAGAGTAAAGCAGCAAGATACACTCCGAAGAATGATAAGGTCTCCTAATTATACCATTTAGTTTGTTTCCTTGCGCTAACATGGATTGCATTCTTTGACCACTCAAATTGATCCCATTTACTAGTCCAACCATCATAATGAAAGAGCAAAATTGCAAAATCATCAGAAAACTACAGAACAATTTGATAGTCAGCAATTTGGAAAAAATATGAAATGGTAAATATACAAATAAAAACGTATATATGAATATTTGAAAGTAGTAAATCTCTATAACCTTTTCCACCGCAGCATTGATATTATGCCTCTGTTCATAACCAACAGTGAATGTAACTAAATACTTTGGCTTTTTCTTCAGATCCTGCACCATTCATGGTTTCATTGGAAGATTTACAAGAAATATATCAAAGAAATAGACACGTAATATGTCTTCCCTATCCACACTGGCTTATCAACATGCAAACCTGCTGACACACTAGCATGCAATGTTTTCATGCATGAATAAAGCTGCATAAATACACAATTGATATAAGTGCACATCTCTAGCCAATATAATAGTTTTGATTTGCCTCTTAAATCATGTGAAACTTAGATGGAAGAATAAAACAGATATTGCTATATGTCGCTCTCTGTTTTACCATGATACACCCACCATCACAACAATAGATGAACTTTGGGGTTCGATCAAATTTCATATTTGTAAATTGTAAAACTATGAGACTTAACAACTACAAGCTACAGATAAATTCTTGCATCATAAATAACTGCTTATCAACATACCTCACTAGGTTCACCCCATAATCTTCGTAAATAAAAATCAGATTCTGATACAACAATTCCGGGGGGAAGTGATTCAGCTCCACGAGGATTTGATGAAACAAATATCTGTGAAAGTGGCAGTTTTGAATCAAACTTTATTTGTTGAATAAATAGTATGCTACCAATCTAAAACAAGTACAATTATAAAATAATGTCTGAAATGCATAGCCATGACGCTGCAAGAATCATATCTGGCAGAAAATAATTCTAGATAGTAGTTTAATCATATAAAAAAAATAAAAAAAAAACTTGACAGTGCCTTATGGATGAGACGTAGTAGGTAAAAGCACATTCAACTTCAATGTTAATCAAATTTCTTAAGCAATGATTATAAAAAGACTACTTCCAAAGTTGATAAGCTCCTGACTCAAAAACACCAGCACCCAGTTCCTTGTTCTAGAAACAAGTACAAGATGAAAATAGCTCACATAATAGATCACGTCATCTAATTATATAAATTGTGCACCAGTTTCACTAGTTATGTTGATATGTTCAAGAATGCTAGCACCTAATAATTGTTTTATAAGCAATATATAAGCTTAGATAATTTGAATAAAGGCTTACTTTAATTTTTTTTCAACGAACAAGCATATTTTTACTTCCTTGATGGAATTATTAAAGGTTGGGACAACATTTCTTCGGGTATGTTTTATCTAATTATGGAACACGAACTTTAATAATCATCGAAAAATAAATTTTAAAATATAAATCAATTAAAATTACAAATATTATTAAATTATATATAAATAGACATTTCGATTAATACTTCTTAAATTTTTTTGATAGAATAGGATTTAAAAGGCTTAGTTCATGATATTTTCAACTCCAACAGTTAGCCGTGAAAGAAAGCTTAGCAGCACAAAATATTCTAAGATTAACCATGGACGGGAAATGGTAATGACACACATAGACTAACCAAACCTTTCTAAGGAACAGTTTGACCTAACAAACAAGTAACAACCAAAGGATACTCCCTTAGAAGGTATTAATTGACCTAAAGCTTTCAGATTTTCTTTTCTGGGAATATAAAAGCATTGACATCCTTCTAAAGAACAAGAATGGAAATACCTTTGGTACTTTAATGGACCCTAAGACTTCAAGATTTTTGGTTCCAGAAGACTCATCAATAACAGCTGGAGATTTTTCTACTTCAGCTGAAAATCTGTCTATTTCAGCTTCAGCTACAGGTACATCAAAAGAATTCCCTAGAGGTGATGAAAGTAAACTAATCTGCAAAATATAACAAGAGAACAAAAAAAATTAATAGGATGATAAATGTGAGACACAATATTGAAAAAAACTACTGTTGTAATTATTACCTTCCTCAAATGCACAGAGGAAATTGAAATACCAACAAAAAATCCAAAGGCAATTCCCATGATAGCTGTGATGAGAATCCGGGTACTTTCATTTGATCTTTTAAATGTGCTAAAAAAGATATTGTAAACTAAATTCAGAAATTTTGGTAGAACATATACAGGACATATAAGATGTTTAAGATACCAGGTAAAGACAGGCAATATCAATAGTTACTCGAATAAATAAATTTATCCTTACCTTCGATACATTATTGCTGTCCAGTTAGTATCGACCACAATCAAGTGAAGGTATGTATCACCCGGAAAAGCCCCAAATCCTCAAGCAAACACCGACACAAATATAACATCCTTAAACAATGAGACCAAGTATAAGGCACAAGTAGAGTAATAGTCTGGTTGAGTGTGCATTTTCTATTTATTTCCTATACATGTATCTATCTGCCAGACTTTCCATCCAAGTGGAGGCACTCGCATAAACGCAAATTACATTCTCAGAATGAGCGTGAGGGAGTACGTGAGTATCTGAGAGAGATAGAGACGATAAATATGCAAAACAACATAGATTTTCAGCAGCATGTTGAAGACATTGAGACCAACAGACAGCATCAAGCATTTAGAACCACGACGATAGTGCTAGTGGTCAGGAACTTTGCATGATGTCACAAGTTTAAACCTCGTTATTACTAACAGTATCATTCAAAAAGACAAATACAAATAGATCACGCAGTTTAAAGAACAAAGAAAAACCTAATGCGGTTTTAGCGTCACTAGTTCACTGTAAGCATTACCGATTAGTGAGCATTTGTATTTTCAGAATTCTCGTTTTCTATCCAACTTTCAAACACAAGCCGTAGCAGACGCAACAACCTACCAGAGTGCAAGTTTCCCCCAAAACGAAAAAGCAAAATCCACTAAACGAACAGAATGAAACTAAGGTAGCGGTAAATATCCACAGAATATATCAAATTTGCAATATCAGAATCGCTTCATTGATCTACGTCACTGAATCTTACAAAAACAAAAACCAGAAACAATATTTATTCACACCGCCGTGTTCGTAAAAGGACAGCGAAAACACAAAAACTGAATTCAAGAGCTTCCACAAACACTAGAGTGGAATACAGATTTCACAACTTGTCCTTCGCTAATAAGAAAAAAAAAAAGAGCTTACAGAATCGATTGTAGAAACGCTAGGGTTGAAGCTCGCTTTCTTATTGGATACTGATCAAAAGAACAAAACGCGATCGGTTTATTTGGTGCGAATAATCATATATAAGCAAGCAAATGGAGACACTGCCATTTTCAATGTCAATGATGTTGAGTCTGTGTTCTGTAGCCTAAACTGAAATTTCCGCTCTCACAATTTCGTCTGACGAAACTACCCCTGACTAAGTTTTTCTATTCCGCGTGCTTATTTTTCTAACAGCCTATGAGAGCGTGCCAGATGGTGGACACGTGTGGGTGACATGATGAATTTGATTTTGACTGGTCAACTCGCTCCGTTGGATTGGATTCCAGCCATCCATCAGACGGTTCAGAAGCATCTGTAGGGTTACCTCTCCTTTTCTTTATTGTTTCTTTTGAATTGATCAGCAACACCTCTTCTCTTATTAATTATATTAATTAAAATTAATAGTATTTTCCTTATCAGTCTTACACTATCTTTTTATTGTGTAACATCTTATAATTCCTTAAATTAATGATATTTCAATAAATAGATTGAAGTTACTTTAGTTTTCCTTCTCAATCAAACTATTTATAGATATTTAATTGTGTGACATCTTATTCTTCCTTAAATTATAATTATATTTAATAATACATAATTAGAAATTTTATCCAAAAAAAAAGTATACCATACAATGATGATAATAATATAAAGACATGACATAAAAGTTTTTATTACTGCGACATAACATGAAAGTTGATTGTTTGGTCTGTTAACCTGTCATTTTCTCAACAAATTTATGACTGCATTGTTAAAGCATCACCAACCTATCACAGTTTTAGACTGAAGTTCAAAGACAAAGGTGACAACAGTTATACTCCAAATTAAGCTTGTCTTTCAGAAACAAAGAACAAAAGAGTATCATTGAGGCATTGTATTTGTAGCTTAGTATTTGTAGTTTGGATATAAATAATCCATCATCAATTTATAATATAATTATAATTTATAAATTCTGTCATTTTCTTATCTTAGTCTTTACAATATTTTGCTATTTCGAATTTTAATAACACGTGGCCAACAAGCTTAATGTGGAAACCAGCTCAAGTTTTTCATATTTAAATATAAGCTTATGTTAAAATATTAATCCACTAGATAACTTTCTTCTTCCATGTTTGTACTTCTAACCCAACATAAAACAAACAAAATTCCATTGTTATTCATTCACTCTTGCTAGAGAATCAGCAGTTTATGACTTTTTTCAAACAAACTTCTCAATAAATATTTATTCGAAAATAAAATAAAATTAACTTGCATGTAACTAATTTAAAGATACTTTATCATTCAGATTATAAAAACAATTGATTTAAATTGATAGAAATAATTTATTTTTAACTAGTGAGAAAAATTATCTTCTTTATAGTTTTATTTTATTTTTATAAATGCATGAAATGTTAATTTTAATTAGTTCAAGTTGTTATAAGCTCACTTCATTTATTTTCTTAACTTGGGCTTTGCCCACTGTATCTAAAAAAATATGGACTATTCTAAATTGATAGTAGATAAGAATATTATATGTATTTAACGTTATTATAAGTTATCACCACTGAAAGTGATATTAAAAGAAAATAGATTCTTGAATTGAATCACTTTATTATAAAATATAACAACTATCAATAATTAGTGATCTAATTTTTAAATAACCGGAACAACTTTTTATCTAAATTACTATTTTAATGTATTTTTTTATATTTTGATGATCAAAATATTATACTCATAAATATTTTTGATAGACATTTAGTAATTTTGTAAATAAAACTTAAACTTATTTAATTGCAAAAGTACAACTAGAATTAGATAGTTATTCTAAAAAGTAGCTTTCATTTTTATAAAAAAGATATTCTCTCTAAGAAAAATAAAAATACTTTGCTTTTTTTTTATTAAAATATAGCATATTATAAATTATTTTCAATTTTTTTTATAAAAATATAATAATATCTATTTTGTTCACGTTTGTGGAATAAAAGAATAATGCCAAACAAAATGATTTCTTATAAATTCAGAACAGTGCAGTTACACACTCACATATTGGACAAATTTTGTTCGCTTGTTAGAGATTTTTTTTTTCCTCTGAAGGTGATAGTTGCAATTAAAAAAATATATATTAAGAATAATGAAGAACATGAGACAAATCAACAACAAGACAATAATCTCACAGTTGGTAACTTTGTTCTAAGAGTAAAATTTGGAACTCCAAAATTATGTCACTAGTGTTAGAAAACGGGTCATAGTTTAATTTTTTAAAAGCTCAATTTCAGTTGTTTAATTTTAACTATCTTTTGATCATTTACCTTTTTATAAAATTCTTAAAAAATTGAAAATTCAGTCATGAGTTTTTCACTAATAAAAATAATATTTAAAGCGGGTCTTACTAATATAAATTCTTTTAAATTAAAAAAAAATTATTTTAAACAATTTATATCAAAATAATTACTATTTTATTTAAAAAGAAACTCATGCAAATAATTCTTACTAAAATTACCTGCTTAATAAATATTAATGCCAGTAAACACATTTATTTCACCTTTCAGAAATCATCTGTTTTGAACATTTGTGATTTGTTGATTTCTGATTATCAACACTTGTTTCCTTTGAGTATGATATGATAAACCACATTTATGCTACAATGCATGAAAGCATGAAAAAAATGTAGAAAAAGAAAATAGAAATCTTATGATATCTTTCTGCACATTTTTTTAAGCAAATGTGTTTCAATTTTATTCAACAGATAGAATTTTAAAAAAGAAGGAAAAAAAAAGGATTGAAATTGAAGATGGTAGTTAACCTTCATAACTAGATTTCAGTCAAATGTTTACACTAGCAACGAAATGTAGAAGAGCATAAAGAATTTGGCTCTAGGAAATTGTGGTCATTGTCTACCATAATAGTCTCTTCCACTTTGAAATTCTAACTAACAACTATCATCTACACAAACTCCATTAGATTCCACCATGTGAAGACAGACTAATGTAGTTGTTCACGCTCCCAGCTTACCTTGGAGACAACTCTTTCATGTTGCGGGAAATACTCCTACAAGGTGAAACCAAATCTCATTAGTTTTATCGAAAGAATGGAAACTCGTTATGGAAAGAGAAAATACTGATAATAATAACTAAATTAATGGAAGAACTATGCAACAATCACCTCCATCTCTTTGACAAGTTCTTTTGGTGTTGGTGCAGATACAATTATATGGCGTGCAGTGGGGCTGATGAACCCTTCTTCCACTGCTTTGTCAATGAAAGACAAAAAGGTATTGTAGTATCCATCAACATTAAGCAATCCCACCTTCAAAAATCATAACATTGTTAGTTTTATATCTACAATTCTCATACAAGAGTTTAATATACAAAATTTTCATGATTACTATAGTAATTCTTCTAGGATGCAATAGAAATTTAATATAGTTTTTCTGTAAGGGTAAAAATTCAAAGTATATACCGGTTTATCATGGATGCCAAGTTGAGCCCATGTTATCACCTCAAGGAGTTCCTCAAGTGTCCCATAACCACCTTTATGATAAAAACAAAGATAACATTACCGTAATGGTCTCTGCTTTTTCTTTTATAGTCAAAATACTGTCTAGAAAAGGAAATATACAAGGACAATGGATGTGAGTGCATTCAATATTTTTTAGATGACAGCTAAAACCTGAACTAACCATATTTTAAACATGTATTTAAAAACAGGGACAATTCTGGTTACATATATTGTTTTTGGACACTTCCTATGTTCGGAGTACAGGATATTCCAGAATCTTGGAAATTTCTCATGTGATACACTTGGTGAAAAACTTTGTTGATAAGGTTTGGAGTTTTTTTTATTCCAATTCTCGCATAAGTTATTTTATGAGTAAATGTTTGCCAAAGTTTATTTTTTTAAGATTCGCCATGTTGCAGAGTCATCCCAATACAATAAATAAAAAAGTTTCTTTTCTACGCCAATGAAAAGGTTTTCGTTTTCCTATACACCATGATTTCGAATTGACCAGTCATATGTACAAATTTTGTAGTGTGTAACACCGGTGAGAGCAAATAAATAATCGTACGGACATCAGAATTGAATAATGTTTAATCTAAACATGGTTTTTTTATGTGAATAATGCTTTTATTAATTATAAGGATTTAACAATTTAAAAAAAATAATATTTAAAGCATGATATTTATCATTTATTCAAGTGAGTAACTTAGGTTTATGCATTTAATGTATTATTTGTTTTTATTGAAAATGAGTGAAACATCAGAAACAAGCAAGTATCTTACTGATATTGAATAAGGGTGACATGGCAGGTGATGTTAATGAATTGTTAATGTGATTAAGAAAAGATAATGGCATAAGATAATGAATGTTGTACCAACCAGGTAAGGCAATAAAGGCATCAGAACGTTTGGCCATCTCTGCTTTTCTCTGATGCATGTCTGCTACTGCCTTCACTTCCCCCACTGTTTCTCCAGTGAGCTGCAACCAAATGAATGAATCCAAATTATCACTGAAACAGGTTCATACAAATGTAAAGTGAAACAGCTTTTGCGCCTGAGAGAGAGAGGGTTGCTAAGCTACAATACAATTCAATACTACAAGAAACAATGCATGCCACGGAATATGAGGAAGTTGGAGAAGGGGAGCGGTGCAATGATGACTGTTGCAGTGTTGGCAGAGAAGTGGGCTCAGTTCGAAATCATATGACCACCCTTTTGCTATAGGGGAAGCAACGGAATAAGAGTCAGAATAGAGAACCAGATTAACCAAGAAAGTCACTTACTTTCTCTATGATACCAATTAAGATGGGGGTGCTAACAGAACCACAAATGCCATGAGAATCTAAAAGGGTATATGGGACTAGGAGAGAAGGACAAAATGGTTCAGAGGGGAAAGACCCCAGATTGCCAGGTGTATGTATTTCTATTCAATATTCAATATTCAATATTCAATATTCATGGGATGGATAAATGGAGTCTTATAATAAATAAATAAATAAATGTTGTGAGTGAAACTCAAATAATACACAAGTTCTAGTTCCTCCCACTGAGAACCGCACATGAATCACAAAAAAGGACAAGTGAAGCTCAGATATTGGGATAACAAAAGTATGGTGGAAGTTCACTTGAAATAGGGTGTGTGCCAAGGAATTGAAACAAGAGCATATATATTGTGGTAAGATAGGGAAAAGAAGGAGATAATTCTCTGTGTCCCCCCCTGCATATGTGTTGGGTCATTTTCTTTTTTATTTCCAAGGAAATGCTTCCAAAACTCCTTAACATTACCTCTCTTGGCATAAGTGTCTTGGGAATAACTCTGCGCGCAAAAGCAGGACAAAAATCAGTTGACTTCAACAAATTAAATATATATAACATCATCATCAGACCAGACCAAGGAGATGCTCACCCGATTACATGGCGACCACCTTCGTAAACAGCCTGAGAAATCAACCCCATCAAACCAATGCTTCCACCTCCATATACTAGATCGATATTTCTTGACACCTTTTCAATACCAAACAATACAAGTATATGTGTGAATAGAATAGCTCTAGTTTTGTGAACCTAGGAAAGATATGTGCTTGATATAAACAACAAAGAAATATACAACTGGACAATTCATGAAAGGCAGAGAAGTTGATATGAAAACTAGTTTAGAAGACGGGTTTACTGTTTGTCGGATTGTAAATCTTAGTATTGTAGTAAAAAGTTGTAAGCTTAGAAAAATTGAAAAATGGAAAGAAAAATAAGACAAATTAAGCAAAAGAGAGAGGTTGACGTAATTGAAAGTCATGAGAAGATAAAATAAGGAAAAAGAATGTTAAAGCAGGAGATGAGAAGAAATCAAAAATATGGGAAGAAAAGTTAGATGGTAATAAAAAAAAAAGGATATGTTTGAGGAGAATGAGTGGAAAAGGAAAGAGAAGAAACAGGAAAGTGAGAAGAGCATTTACCAATTCCCTTCCAAGCTCAATAGCAGCGTCCTTGTAAGTAGTTTTGTTCCCTGGACTACTTCCACAGAAGACACAAATCCTCTTGAACTTGGATTGCTTCATCTCTGTTTCTTTCTCCATCTCTCTTTTTCTCACACAGAGGGAACAGGTTCTATGTCCCACACTGGACAAAATGGATGAGCGGTTGATGGTGTAAACGCGCGCCTATGCTATATATAACAGCAACACAGGCAAAGGCTCTTACACGTCTTCACCTCATCACCGATGATGACGCTGACTCACACAACTTGTACGTAGAGACTGAGGGAGACTCGATCCAATGATGTGTGTTTTCTTTCTACTTTACCATGGTCCCCTCTCTACCACCAATGAAAAATAAAAAATAAAAAAATAAAAACAATCCGTGGTCCTATCCTATGTGGAGATGAGATGATTGTGGTAGCTTGTGGGTTTATTTTTATTAATTTTGATGGCATGGAAATGGATGCCCTGTTGCGTTGCGATTCAAATTTCAATGACTAATGACAGCACCAAGCCGTTAAGGATATCCTAGAATTTTCAAATGTCAGTTTGAAGAGAAACACATAATTATCCGAGGCCATTCAATAGAGGCATTGCCGGCCTGTCTAGTACCTTGAGATGTAACTTGGACATAGAAAGTTGACCAAATATTAGGCAATGTTGGTTCAACGTTGTCATAAATCTAATAGATATGTTGATTCTTTTAATTCTTAACACAGAGTTTGGAATGCACTGTTTCTGATGAGCTCGTGAAAAACACCCTTTCCCGCTCCTCCACCGTTCTTGCTTCTTCACATTGTCTTGTGAGTAGCCAAATCAGAGCATCTTCATCTGGGTTGACTTGTAATCTAGTACTTTATCACATTCGGCATCCAACTAATCCTGTCCACCCACTCACTCCTATTACAATCTATCCCTCTCACACACACTTCCTTCTATTTCTGTTATAACAATCACCTCATTATTTTAACACAGTGCTGCAATTCCCCATTACACAACATCTACATCATAACATTATGCCATACCTTCGAACGTGTAACATGTTCGAATTCCCCAAGCTTTTCTTCTACACACACATTTCATTCTCATGCTGTCCCATCTCCATTAATACCAAGGTTCCATAAAAGTAGCATATAATTCACATTGTAATAACATAAAAGAACTTCTACAAGATTGCTTATATATAAAAATCAGTTTTTTATTTTAAATAAATTACTTCACATTTTTAATTTAAATATTGAAACTAAAATTGTAAAAGTGAATTTTGCCTTGATAGTTACATCTCTTGCATACATGTAGCATCCATAAGAAAAGTTTTAATAGAAGTAATTTACATCATTCTTTATCTAAAATTTTTCTTTATAAGATATTCTATTTTTCATTTCTATTTAACGTAAAACTTCATCTTATACTTACATCTGGCTAACGTTACAGGATGATACACTGCCTGCAAAATTATTCCCTGATTAGCATAGACAGAGCATTTATAATTAAAATGGTTTATTACCCTCTTGATGTAGTAGAAAACTTAAAGTTTGGATGGTTTTGATGAATTGATCCGTGCAATAATGGATGTTGAGAAGAGTTTAAAGAGAGGACAAACAGTGAATGTGTACCTGACTGACACCAATATAGCATTGCTCTAGAGGATAGGCAAAGAGCAAGCATGTGCAATTCGCTCCCAGCCATTCTTTGAGAAGAAAATTGGGACAATCGGTCAGAGTCCTATTGGAAAGAAACATCTCAAACACCAATAAGAACTTGACGCCTCTAACACCCATCATCAAATTGGTTTCACCAAATTTGGAAACGTTTAATCTGTCACACACTCTGGTTTGATGCTACCCTTTCTGTCTCCCTCTTATATTACAACCAGCCAAATTTTTTGACTATGTTAATCAACTACCAATAATAAAGTACGTATCCCATCTCTTCTCTTCTCAGATAAGATGTGTGACATTATGTTGGCAAACAATTGTGATTACCCTTCACTTTCTTTATCCTTTGTTGGGGAAAGCATTGCACTCTGTTTTTATAAAATTGCCTCTTCTTTCATTTTATGCTCTCTGTTTCCGAATTCAACCTGTCTTTTCATCACAATAAGTGATCTAACAACAACCACGTAAAACTATTTGTTAATAAACACCTATTCTAACCCCACTTACTCAATTTTATGCCAAACATAACTTTTATACATCCAATCCAATATATTCTCAATTTAGTTTTTTAAACGTAAAAAATTGTTAATTTGATGTATGGCTTTTATCAATGGAGACTAAATTTAGAATGTATGACTAAATCATACACAACTCTTTAAAATTTTATGGAAGAAAAGAAGCCTTTTTTTTCCTTCATAAATTTAAGTTTAGATGTATTAACCTATTTTATTATGAATTGAATAAACCTCTCAAATCATGTTAGCTAGACTTTTTCTTTTTAAATGGTTAATAAATTAATTTCCGACTTTTTAATTTGAAATTTAAGTTAGTCCTCTAGTTTTTTTCTTTTTAAGTGTGAAAAGTCTTTCGAGTAAATTAACTTAAGACGTAAGAATTTCAACTTACATAACAAATTCACACCACCTTTAACATAAAACTTTAACATGAAATTATGGATATTTTTTTACATGGTAATTCTTAAATTTATCCTTTTTATTCAACATCATCGTGTTCTTAGTATCTAATAATGATTAATTGACTTTGACTCGTATTGAATGTCCAAGATTTTGTTAAAGATTTAGTGAAGTTTTAGAAAATATCATATAATGCAACCCATTTTTAATCCTAATTGATATATGTTCCAAAAATTTGTTTGGTGGAGGCAAGCTGTGTTAACACAGTCCTCTTTGGTGTTCTTTGCTGGAATTTGAATTGGAAGGAGACATCATCTCGTGCATTTGGAAGCAAATGAATGATTGAGTTCCTTCAGCAACTAAATGGTGGGAATCCTACTCAGATAATCATCCACGTACTATGGCTAGTTAGTAACCCAAATGCATCCCCTTTCCGTTCTCTTTATTCATGTCATGTTATTTCTCCTCATGCCTCGTAGATTTGTCGGTGCAGTTTTATGAAATTCCATTTCTTTAAAGTACACTAATGTACAAGGTATCCATGCTGGGTCCAAGATTGTTCACTCATAAGGACACAGACCCTAGTTGCTTGGCTTCTGCAGTTGTGTCACAGATAAATAAAACAGTAATAATGCCACATGCCATATTCCTATAATACACTCCTTATCTATACTTTATACAAAAACTGTATTAGATAACAAAAGTAAATGCTAATTTCATTTCAAAACCAATGCCTGTTTTACCATATCTGATAATGCATTCTCCAGAAAATATAGCTTTCGGTCACCACTCCCACAAACAGAATATTGGAAAATATGATTGCAGTGGTAAGTTGTGTTTAAGTCTGCATTGTGTCATATTCGTAAGAGATTAAAAGATTTGTCCAAGAGTTGCCTTTTCGGATAAGGCAGACATCTCTTTCATCACATCGTTCAGGCAACGCAAGTATATGAATACTGTTCAGCTAACCCATGCATATACTGCAACCCTGTCATGAACATGTGTGAGAAAATGGGGCCACGTCCTTTGTTAATCAAACAGAACTTGTCTATTTGTAAGAAAGTCTTGCTTCTCTGATGCCAAAGTATGCCTAACTAAAACATTTCTATTTCTTACTTTATTTTTCCTACTACCACTGATCTTGCCGTGTTGGTAAGAGATCCGATGAATGAAGGGCAACCTTTAATTTATGACTTAACTTTTCAACTCAAATTAAGTCTAAATTAACTTTTAAGACACTATAGCATGATTAATTTTGTGAGATTGTTAAATCAAATATGCATTCCTTCGTAGCCTTTTAAAATAAGGATTTTTTGCCACATTGTTGACTCCCTGCAGGCCTTAGTGCAGTATTGGGTATATTGAGGAGTAAAGACACATTATTATTATTAATAAGATTTGAGTATAATTACATAAAAAATAGACATTATTTTTTATTCAAAATTTTAAAACAATAAATTAATAGTTTTTTTATTTTTATATAATACTCTATTTTTTATTTCTATGTGATGCGATGTTTGAAGTCATACTTAAATTCTTTAACATTAAGAACATTGGCGGCATCAACAAAGATACCTAGGTGAGAAACTTTTTGATCCGGTTCGATGAAAATGTTTTCAAAAAAAATAATAATAATAAATTTATTTACAAACGTTTTGACAAAATAACAAATAAATAAGCAATCGGTAAAAACATAACATGTATATTTTATCAAAATGTTATAAAAAATTATATCAAAATATATTTTTCCTTTTGCAAAAGTGATGTAATATGAAGAAATTTAGACGTGTATTAACTTTCAATTAAAGAAATGTCAAATTATTACACATGAAATATTTTAATTGAATCTAAGTTAAAAGGGTAAAATCATTTTTTTAAAGGACAAAGTCTCAACCTAATTAAATAAAAAGCAACATCCTTTATAACTTTTCAACGTAACACAAAGATGTTTTCATGAAAAAATAATCATATAATTAACATCGAATTCTAAACAATTTTGATTAGGTCTAATCTACCTTATATAAGATATTCATGTAAAAACCCATAAAATAAGTATAAAGATATTATTATTCACACATTTATTTTATATTTATTATATCTTACAATTTTTTACTTACACGTCATGATATCTCTGAAGACAACAATTATTTCACATCTGGACTAAAGGATAAGAAAACATTTTGGTTGAAGAATAAAAGGTCAACACCAAATCAAATAAAAACCAATAGAGAGTTTTGCAAGACATCTCAACGTCTTATAATAATACTTTCAAATAAAAAATTGTTATTTATTATTAATTTTTTTCACTTTTATAAATCTTATATATTAAACCGTTTAAATTAACTCAAACTCCATTCTCTCATCTCCAAATCAACCTTTAAAATATATAAATATATAATTACTTTATTTATATTTTTTAAAAATAATCTTACAAATTTAGTAGTTAATGAAATCTTATAAAAATATTTAATAAAAGATGCAGTAAAAAGTTATCATAAACATTAATGTATGTATTACTTACTCTACACTTAATAAATGATTGTATTAAGAAGTGGGTTAATGGGTTGTTCAATAGAAGTCCGGGTGCAACAATAAATAGTAGATTTTAAGTCTAATTCAATCTCACAAATGAGATTTATATCCATTTATATATTATGAATTGACGATGTGAAACTTTTAACGTATCATAAATTATAATATTTGACTCAATTAGTTTCAAGAGTACACTTGAATTTAGTTGGTTAATATAAAAGTCAAAATTGACATATGTTGTATATAAATGGAGGGATTTGGTGTTAATTAAAGCTGGTATTGCATTTGTAGTATTGAATAATGTAAAGTTGATGTGGTTAATTTGAATATAATTAAATAAAGTTGGAGGTGGTTGTAAGAGTAGCATATATAGATAGGATGATTGATGAGGGAGCATAGTGGTTGTCAACTTCGTGAATAAACAAAGAGTGCTCCGTCAACCACCGACTTCCCATCTGTCCTTAGAAGAATGTGTGTCACATATATTAATTATTTTCTTCCTTCCATATACATTTTACTCAACACATATGCTGCAACAAACCAACTTGTATACGTAATTAAACCTTCCTTTTCAACTTCTATCCCGTTTGCACTTTTATAATGATGAATTAAATTATTAAATTCACTTTCTACAAAGATTTATAGTATATTTTAGCAATTTGGAATTTAAGATTGACTTTAAAATAAGTTTTATTATAGATAAGAAAATAAATCCAATCATTGGCTCAATTCTTAATAAAAATAATTGTTTTTCGTTTTATATGTATTGTAGAGAAAAAATTCATAAACTCACGCAGCTTATCACATCAGCTTCTTATGCATTTGTTTAAAGTTTAGTTCCTTTTTAATTAACAAATATAACTCCATACTTTAAGCATCATGGTGACATCTTCCATAGGTTTGTCCAAAATATATACACTTTTTTCGCCAAATTCTCCACTTGGTCAACAATGTTTACACGTGTTGCTTTTTAAAAAAAAAAGTGATTTAAACTCACTTTAATTCCAGTCTTCGTTGTGAATGAGCTTCATCAATTGCATTTATTGGTTATGCTTTTCTAAATGGTGTTTTGTGGTTGGGATGGCAACTTTAGGGAAATCATTTTTCGAATGGGATATCCTCTTCGCGTCATGTTACAAAATTTAAGAATGATAGAACTGTTCACTATACACTGTATATAAGGGTGATGACACGACATCAACGAAAGGATTAAAACTAAGATGTTCAAAGCTAAAATTTATGTCGGAAATTTATAATAACATTTAGAGTTGACAGCAAAATTAGCAGAATTAACAAAATTAGTGTTATCAGATATCACTGGTATCAATATTTAGTTTTAACACAAATTAGTGTTGGATTATAGCTGGCATATGTGTTATTTGTTAGAAATGTACGTGTGAGTTCAAGTTTTACATTGGATAAAAATGAAAAAATAGAGTAATATATAAAAATAAAAGACCCGTTAATTCATTGTCTTAAGGTTTTGGGGAGTAGAGAGTGATGTCAATCTTTTATATGATTGAGCTTATATCTCATTGGTGTTTATATCTTTTCGATGATCCCTATATCAAAATATTTCTTCTTGGCAAAGGCTTCCAGGTAGGAGATTGTTAGGAATTTGATAGACTCAACATTATTATCAAAGCAATTTCTCAAACCACTCAAACTATTTTTGCAAATTTTATTCACTATTTGAATATCTTGTTTTATGTTCATCATTTTATAATCATAATTCTGGATGATAAGAATAAATAGTGAAAATAAGTGTTTTACTGTCAAATAGTTTTCCACATTTTTTTCTAAGTCATTTTGCATTATCTTAGATATTTGTAGTTAAATCCTTTTTAGATTAAGTTTCAAATAGTGTGGATAAATACTTGTGAAATGCATTTTAATATTAAAATCAATATTATAGTCGATTGATTATCATAATAATATCTTAAATTCACAATAAATATCATCACTTATCTTTTATCTCAGATTTATATTTATAATTTTCAAAATAAACTTATGATTAACAAATTTATAATCACGATCTAATGTCTAATAAGTACAACTTACTTTTAAATTTAATTATAAATTCTACTTAAACTCCTTAGAATTTGTGGCTGCTTTTTATATTTCATTATCCTGACTGTTTTCTTGACTTACTGATGTATCGGTCGTATACCGTATGGTACAATAATAGATTTTTTTTTACAATTTCACTAACCTAAACTCAAACTCAAATTTCCAACCATGTTTATTAAAAACATGGTTTGCAAGAACTGCTTTTCAATATTGATATATTACTCAAATATTACTTTCCAAAATGACTGTGTGATCTAATGGAAAACAAGTTTGAAAACTTCAACAACACAAACTTCTATTTTATATGGTGTGTCAATCTCCGTGACATGTACGTGAATTACGAGTTACCTTATCGGTCAAATAATTGAAAAATTTTACAAGCCAGAATCGTTGAGTTATATTATAATTTTGTCGAATAACTATTTATGTTAATTAAATGCTTAAATCAAGAAAATAATTCACAATTTGTTCTTTCTTTTTTAATTTTCTAAATCCTAAAATTGATTCACTGTTGTTCTCATCAACTTTAATAATTATTTTAATATTGTAAGAGTTAAAATCAATCTCTAACAAACTTTTTGACACAATTTTACCGGGTACAAAATTTGTTCGAGTATTAAGATCTTAAATATCTATTCAAATAATTAAGATTTCAAGTTTTGACTCCATCTTCAGTTACTATTTTTGTTTAGTTTGTTTTTTATTATTTTTTTCTTGTTAATGTCCTCTTATATTAATCTAAACCAATTTTTTTAATTTTGTCTATTTTGTTTTTCATCCTTCTTATTCATTTTCTCTCTATATCACTTCTAACCTAATAAGCTCTAAGCACCAATGCATTAATATCCACTTAAGGTATAGTATAGATTTACTCCCATGGTCCCCTCCTCCGGTTATTCTCTACTCATTGTTTTATTAGGTTTATAAAGATCAGAAGCTAAGAGGGTTACGAAGGAAATAGTGTGGTAAAAAAATCATTTTCTATGGAAATTCAAAAGCAAATTCAACTCTTTTTGAGCATCATTATTTTTATTTTAAACTTCAAACGAGCCGAATCATAGTTATGCATGGTGCATGCACTAATTAACTCGTAATTAATCCATTGTGAGCACTGTTAAGTAACACCCGATAAGGGTATTAGAGAAAGTAATTACTAATTAACGACCTATAAAGTAATAGAACAAAAAAAGCATATAAAAACCAATAAGGACATTAGTTTTTTTTTTATTTTCTTTATTATTTTTTTTCAAAAGTAACAACCAATAAGACTATTGGAAAAAAAGTGTAAACTACTATTAGTTTCATTCTTCTTTTTTGTCCATTTTCTTCGAGAGACCACCACAGTATCCATGGGATGCGAAGTACCACTGGACTTTGATACCCTTGATCACGGGCTGATGTGGTGACTTGACATTTATAGGATACGTTCATTTGTTTGAATATCATTTATTTAATCGAAAAGGAATTCTACATTCAAAGTGTTGAATTGATGATTCCTTTAAGCAATTAATATCTTTCTATTACTTTTGAAATTAAACCTAAGATCAACATTTTATCACCATACATTATCAGATTATTAGATTATAGGACTAAAAACTGTGTTCCTTTTGAATCAGGTCATCCAATAGTGATGTGACGCAAAAAAGCAATAGAAAGTGATACTAAGGGAGATCTATGTGTTTGTTGTTGCCGGGTATGAAGATAGAGTTGCAGGCATTGTTCCCATAGCTTCTAGTTATGATAATTGATCCTTTTATGAAGAGGGTTTTTCTTCTTAGCTTGGACAACAGTGTTTGTTTGGGAAGCAATAAAACTGAAAATGCGTGAAAATGTAGAAGCCAATAACTAAGAAGTTGGATATTGTTGATGAAAACTCCCCACATAAGACAAAACGTATGAGAAGAACCCAATAAAACATTGTAAGCGTTGCGCATAGAGTGTTGAAAGTTGAGATTGATGATAACTTTGGGTGAGTCAGCTTCCGTGGAGGCCAACATGGTTTGCCACTTTGAGGCACTTGTCTGCTTGTTATCATTCTTCTTTTTCCTTGTGCTCTTTTTTTGTTGGTTTCATCTATATTAACTAATTACTTATTTGACTAATAACACGCGTTTTAATCAAACAACACCTATTCCTATCAATAAATATGAATATATATCTTCAATATATATACTTCAATTGCTACTAGTATCAACTTGTATTCATTCATTAAGTAATAGACTAATACGGTGGCTGAATTTGAAGTTGGAGATGGATGAGGAGTACTATAATAGACTAGACGGATGTGCAGGAGACTAATCGAACATTGTAATATGTTGAGTAGAACATGTAAAAAACTGATCAAACACTATAGCAAATCAAACAAGACGTGCAGGAGACTGATCGACCACTATAACAAATCAGATGGACCACTGAGGAGACTTGCCGAGTTGCTGGAAAGTTCGGCTACATTTGTTTCGCTCATCTAAAGCATGTGAGAGGATACTTGCAAAAATTACTTTGATGCTTAAGTTAGTAGGTGAGATGACTAAAAATGTATATTGTGTGCATGATGTGCGAAGTCATACCCGAGACATTTATTTATAATAATTGTAATAGAATTTACATTTTGTGGGTCTAAGGATAACTTAATCACACCTTAATCTGCCTTAAGGGCTTAATGAATCATTATCGTTGATAATCTGACCATGATGTGCCTCATCAACTATATTTTTCGACCATATTATCCGGTTAGTCGGCCTAGTCGATCTATTGGTTGACTTGATGGTCGATATAATAGTCAGTCTAGTGATGCCAGATTCTTTGAAAATTCGATGTATGATACAATTATAATTAAATATTTAAATGAGAATTTTTTTTCAAGAATTAATATTTTTCACTTCAAGTGAAAGCAAAACAAAAAAAAAATTATAAGACTACAATGATTTTATAAAATGGGTTACTTTTTTTTTTACTTTGAATATAATTATTTATTTGTGAAACTTAAATTCTACTCAAGTATAATAAATTTGTGAGTTTTCTTTTATATATTTACTTAATATAATATTTAAACTCACACTTATATTTTTTAACAATATAATAAATATTTGAATATTTTCTAATTAATAATTTAATTTATATATGACCAAATATGTTTTTTTTAATTACTAATTTGGTTTCTATATTTTATTTTGTTCAAAATAAAGTTAATTTGACATTTTTTTTATTCAATTGACCTAAAGTGAATTGAAAAATGTCATATATCAAAACCTAAACTACTTGTTAATTTAACAAAAAAGTATCAAATTAACTCTATTTAATAAATATTAAATAAACAAAATTATAGAAACCAAGTGAATTATATGCTTAAATAGAAATAAAATTAATAAGAATTTTTTCTAAGATACAAGTTAAGTAATTAATTTCCAACACACAGAAAATTAATATGGATTTCAGACCAACCAATCTACCTAGCAATATTATTTCAAAAACCAAACGTACGTAACTAAAATTTTTGGAATTATTATAAAAATATAAGAGAAGTAGTAAAGACCAATCAGGTATTGTTGAAGCATATTCCACGTTTGCTGGAATAATTCTTGTAAGTATAGGAAGGCTTTGGGTGAAGAAGGATGAAGTGTTTTTGCTGACACTAACATCATAAGTATGCACAAATCTAAAACAAGACATAACATCAAAAGAAAGCATCAACCAACTCCATAATTCATGTAATATATCTGCTTGCTAAGCGGAGAATACATTGAATTTTACTCTGTTTAATAAATAGAAATTATACTTTTACTTAAATCTTAAAATAATAAATTGATGAGTTATTTTCTTATATTTTTATTTTTTATTTTTAGCTCAACAAAATTATCCTTTAACATTTTGGAAACAATCAATCGTATCTCTTTAATACATATACTTTTACAATCTGCAAATGTGAAGAAGCTTACTACCATCAAAAGATCACTTTCCTAACTTAACTAAAAACAAGATCTCTAATTCTGAAGTTTGAGAAGAAACAATAGGCTTAATTTTAATTTTAACTTAACTTTGTTTTTTCTCTGGGTGAGTGCATACAGAAAATGCAAGCAGACAAAATGATTAAACTATTAAAGTGTACAATTCAAACTAAGTTACAGTTTTCATAGTCTTATTCTTCCTTTCTGGTTACGAATGGAAGGACACCTGGAATCATTAGCGACCTTTAAGGATGGATTTATCGTATCATGAACTAATAGAGTTTAGGTTTTAACAACTCTTTTGTTTTTTTTCTTTCTATTTTCTTCCCTGTCCCGTCGGTTAAGCTTAAGCCAATGCCTATGGTCAACGATAAAACTCACATGCATGTACGTAATTGTTCAAAGAATGTATCTTTACAACATCAGTGGCTTTATTGGATGAAGATGGGAAAATATATAAGGAATATAGAATATAATATTTTGAAATACTGTAAGAGATAAATTCTAATTACCCAAAAAAGGTCACACATATTCTGAGTTTGGCATATATGTCAGTGTAATAGGATACCATTTTTCAACGCGTTTTCTCTCAATTATATATCTTATAATATAGAAATTCTGAAATGAATTTGAAGTGGCACTATTACCTTTGTGGGATGCATATGATGATAAGTGTTTGGTGGATACATTCATATCCATGAATTACCAGGAAACTGTGTATGTTCATGCAGAGTCAGGTGTTCTTGGTGGAATACACCATGAATCCATTCGTTGGTACGAAAGCTACATAAGTCTCACAACACAACAAAATAGCCCAATATTTTTTTAATACTTATTGCTACTTTTATATCAACCATCCCTTTTCCTGGGAAAAGCACAAATATCATCACATCATATAAATCATAAACGGAAAGAAGACAATTGCCAATTTAGTTTACAAATTTATTAAAATATCAAAATGTTTTTTGAAATTAGTTTTCAGTGAATTTAGTTTAATCGTCACCCAATAAACTATGTCATTTGATTTTGTATCAAGACAAAGAAACTCATGTTGACATGTTTATGTTCATACTAAAACTGTTTAGGTTAATAGTATTTTTAGTTTCCTCAAATTTAGGGAATTATAGTTTTGGTTTTCAAAATCAAAATTGAAAAAAAAATGATATTTAATCTTTTAATACTAATTTTGAGGAGTTAACTTAGGCGTTTTTTTAGAGTTTAGAGAAAGTGTTAAACTGTTTTTAGTTCCTTATATTTAGTGTTTAAAGACTAATACTATATATTTTTCAATTTTAAACAACTATTTTTTTTTTAATTTGAAAGAAAAATCAAAATTATCTTAAATTTTAGAGATTAAAAACATAATGAAACTAATTATTTTGTTTAGCTGGTATCTCTTTATTTTTTCAGCACAATCAAGCACACTTAATTGTCTCGATTATTCTCACTGCAGTTTATAAACTAGCTGCAAAAAGCATAGCAACATTTGGATACTTCATCTTTAATCATAATTCTGCATATTTTAAGGATTCAATTCCGTGATTGAATAAAATGAAAAAGAAAAAAAGAGAGAAGATATTACAAAAAAAAAAAACACTATTTTCAAAATAGTCGAGTAATTAGGCCAAGTCTATTTTTATGTAGTAATTTAGTACGGCCAATATTATTGTTACTAGAACAAAAAGTTTATATTACATTTTAAAGTTTTTTTTTTTTTTAATATTACATTGAATAGTTAATATCGTTCATCCACAGAGAAATCTGGTTCTGCTGGCTTCGGCAAAGAGGACACAACTCCAGAATTTGTGGGAGAAGAGACATGAACAGCTTTCCTAGTACTCCTAGCGACCATTTTGGCATACGTTGGTGTCTCAGGCTCTGCATTGTTAATGGCTCTGGCCCTTAGTTCAGCAAGTTCCTTCCTCTTCTTATGCCTTCTCCACGCGGCTTGAACGAAACACGCAGCCCAGGTTCTCCACTGGTGTGAGTAAAACCTGAATTTGTGTCTCAGTTGTTTGCTGTGCAGTCTTCTGAACTGTGACGCCACGAATTTCAGGTCTTCCGCTATCAATGCAAAGGCCTCCACTTCTGATATGGCTTTCACTGTTCGAGTGGACGAAGGGAGGATCACACTGGGCCTTGGGTCCAAGGCCCAAGTTAGAAGCTCCTCGCCGCAGAAATCACCCGGCCCAATACGGCACGAGTTGAAGAACCCGGCCCTGCCCCCGTTGGTGGTGTAGGAATCAAGATGGCCCCTGATTATGAAGAGCATCTCATTCACAGGATCACCCTCTCGCACAAGGAACGTTCCCTCTGTGCACAGTGCAGGCTTCAGCCTTTCACAGATTGCATCCAACATTCTCTCATCCATTTGATCAAATAATGGCACCTTTTCATAACCAGGATAAAAAAATATGTTACCTTTTCACTCTACCTTTTAGTTATGATAAAAAGAATTATTTTTTACAAGTGGGTGCTTTTCTATTAGTTAAATGTGTTATTGCTAGATCATGTTGTGAAGCTGGGACTTACCCCTCGAACTAGATCGAGACAAAGGTGGCGTTTGATGTCTCTCTGAAGATCCACTGGGAGTCCTTTCAGAAGAGATTCTTCATCTACTCCTCGTGTGGCCAGCCATTTGTATTGGTCGTATTTACGCACAGATTCTCTTAGTTCTGGAGGTAGTTGTCTGTGATGCATCCATTGTTCTGTATCAGTTCTTTTCACCCTCCACTCTTCTAAGCGAACAGTAGTTGATTGGAGATATTTCTGCAAAATTCAACTTCTATTGTGTGTATTAAATTTTCATATGGGGAAAACGCAGGTAAAGGAAGCGTCTTGCACTGTTTAATTACCTGCATGTTACCGATTAGTAACGCAAAGAGAACCAATCCAAGAGTTGCAATAACAATGGCGACCATTATCTCTCCAACGTATGTGCTGGTAAGAAGGCCTTGTCCCAGAGAACTGCATCCTCCAATCCGAAAAGCATTAGGGTCCGCGAGGGTAAAAGAGCTTTAGTAAGTCATGCAGAATTTATTCCATTTGCTAGGGAAGAGGATCAGAGAATGTGGATCACATTATCCTTTGTTCAACAAGATGAAAAGAAATAAAATAGAGGAGTTGCACTTTTGGGATATTTTGAATGAATCGTGCTGATTGAATTAGGATTAAAATTAAATTGTTTTGAAGAGAGAAAGGCGGTGACATAATTGTCACAGAAGCTTGACTAAGGTGTAAAAGATGATGATAAGGCAAAACGACTGCGTAACAATTACCTCAAATTCCTTAGACCCCACCACAGGCAGAAGAAGTACTTGTTGAAGAATGCTGAGGATGTAACTTCAGAAGTCACGGCATCAGCGTATATACCAAACTGATAGAATTCATCTTTTGCATTTGGTGAGCATAAATTTGTGACATTACTTGCTATAAACCAGGAGACCCTATGGGCATCTTTAACCCTGTGGCAGTCAAAGAATCCATATTCACAAAACGACTTCTCCAAATCGCATACACTTCTCCAACATGCTTCTTGTCGCTCGATTGATAGAAGATACCAGCAAGCCCCTAAAATCTTTTTGGAATATTTTCCATTCAAAAACCAAGATAATCAAAAGAGGTTGCATAATGCTGACATGTGATGAAATATAAACCACTGTAGTTTGGTTTTGTTTGATTTGTATTAACTTTTTTCTCTTAACGCGAGACTTAATTTTCTGTAATGAACATGATAGGATAAGGAATAGCTTCAACTGCATGAGCAATCAAGAAAAGTAGTTTTAATTTCAGCTACTTACATGGCTAGCCAACATATAAAGCATTAGGTTGTAAGCAGCTCCTGCCCATGCTGTTTCTGTCACCACCCCTGTAGCTTTTACAATTTGTGATGAGAGTGGGAAAATCAAAACTAGCCTCGGAAAGTATTGGAAAACGATGATGAAGCGAAGGACATTTTTTGTGTTGCCCATGGTTGAACCCTTAAGAGTTGGGATAATAAACCAAATTAACACCTGGAATCAATGTAGCAAAAAGGCATATTTAACATGTCAAAGCACAAAATTTTACCCTAAAAATTTTGTCCAGAATATGTATTCCAACACATTTCTTTTGTAACGAGAAAGAAAATTTTAAGATTAGTACCTGAGGAAGGGGCAGGGCAGCAACAAAGTCTAACCAGAAACTCTTTTTAAGGTACCTAACTGCAATCTTAGAATATCCTACAACAAGTTCTCCTCTCCCAAAAACCCTTGAAGAGGGAGCAACAAAAGCCGTACGAAACTTCAACAAAATCTGAATCACGTAGAAGACATCCCCCACTGATCTTACCAGAGTGAGGATAACCTCAAGAGTTATTCCAATATCAATGCACACTTCATCTCGAACCACTGGCAGATAAAAGAACAAAGGGTCCACAAACAAAGACACTAAACATGCTACCAAGAAAATCTTGTTCCATCGGTGTATGATTTGTCCCCTGGGATCTAATACTCTCCGTTTGACTCTGTCGTAGTCTTCTGAGAACACTCTTGACAACATTCTAGCTTTCAAGAACTTTCCCGTCATCTTTTTCTTAGCCATTTTGGAACTAGGCTCAGGTATTTGTGTCCCATCAATGTGGTATTTGATCTTGAAACCGTTGTCACCGTTACTTGCAGGAAATTTAGCTAGCTCCGGATCTTCTTCAGACCTAAAATATGCAATGAAACTTTAATATAAATGAAAAATCCATTTAATAAACAGCTCAATCTCAAAGCACGTTTCTATTGTTGAAGGGTAGAGTTGAAGTTTAGTAATTTGTTTATAGTCTAAGCTCAGAAGTAGTAATAGCTGTAGTACTAAATAGCTTGAAACTCGAAAAATACAACGAAGGAAACGAACCTTGCAGATCCAGAATTACCAAAAGCCATTTCGATATTCCAGAAGTATGAACCTGGGAGCAATTTAAACACTGAAACTTGATGTTTTTTTTTTCTATCAAATGTTTGTTGTTTATCCAAAAGCACCAACAATGATTGCAGCAAGAAAGTGCAAATCGTCAAAAGCATAAAAAGGAGATGCCAGCAAACAGTGAGGCAGATTCCCGAGCATTTCCCTCTGCTACAAACAAAGCCATGGCACTTGTAAACCAACTTCTCACATCTTCATCTCTTCCACCTTGCTTATTGATTTGCCCCCAACCAACTAGAAACCACTTTGAGTATTCAAAAACAAATGGATCATTCGAGCAATGCAGAGTGAGAAGAGTAGTATATTCATTTGCTTGTAGCTGTCACCCTTCCCTTAAAAGTGGGGGAACATGTCAAACAGAGATTTATTTATAAAAAAAATGCATACATAATCCTGAAGAAAAATATTAAACTATAAAAGAAATCAAAGGGGAAATAGCTTTGTGTGTACGGAAAGATTAATTCATTTGAACAGTAGAAATGGCTAACTGGGTTTTACTTCATTCATTAAGTATTTTTCACATGCATTACCGAAAATGCAATTGAGAGATGATTATTTATCAATTATGTCAGACTTTGTTGAGAGAGAAATACACCTTATGCTGTTGGAAGTTGACAAGTAAAACCCTAAGAAGGAATGCAAATTTTTTGTTTTTTTGTTTTAGTTTACTTTGATGTTTGATATGGTGGCAATTAGGAAGCATTCATACTCATGGAAGGGAAGAACTATGGTTTATTATAACACTGACGCGCTTTTCATCGTCAATGAATGAATTTTATTCCATTCGTTGCTTTGGATTTATGTGATCTTCATCATCTACATGTTTATTCAATGATTATAATTGTTCAATCCAATCCAATCCAAGTGGGATAAAATTAAGAGAAGAGTTTAGTCCGGCGGGTAAGTAGGGCCGTAGGGATCATATACCCATGCAGGGGTTGCTGCTTTCTTTCCAACCAAACAGAGTTGCTTTGACAGAGAGAGGTGAATTGTTAACATATTTTAACGTGCGAATGATCCGAGGAAGAGTTGACTGCGTTAGATACGCTGCTATGGAATCTGGACACGTGTTGAATCCTTGTAAGTCTCACGCACTCCCAGACCCAGCTCAGGTTCCCAACATTGCCAAAATGAATCTAAATCACTACTCTCCCACTTTTCTGTTCATTGGAAAATATAAGTATTGGGTCTATCAAAGAGGAAGTCCAATGGCAATGGAATGGGTAATTGGTCCGAGCAAATACCACTTTGATTCGCAATCTGTCTCTCCTAATTTTGGTGAACAAAGCAGTAATAATGAAACTGAGTTTAGTGTTGTGCTTTTTAAAAGCTACCCTTGTGGTCAGAACATTAAATAGAATTGTAATTGGTTGTACCTTCCGAAGGGTAGGTGTATCAAATTGTTAGTTAAGCTCAAGTACAGACTGGAACCATGCTGGAAGACTCATCCCAAGGATTTGCAAGATTTTTTATGCACGAGTGTTGTGACCCCACGTGTTTCCATTTCTATCTTCATATATTATAAACAACACTCTGCACCAACTGCCATAATCTTGTTCTTAGTATAGTCTCATTAATTACGTGTTTGGAGGAGCCTTTCCCTCACTCAACCATGCACTTTTTAAATATAAAGCGATTTTGTAAATCTATGTTTAGTTTATGCACTTCTTATACATGCTCAGAGTTTCACGATCATCGTTGACTCTTATTGTTGGATATATTACAGTAAATAGACTTTGCCTGAAACAAATTTAGTTTATGCCTTCTTACAAAGCAAGTAGCAACATTGTCTCTTGAAAAAGTTAAATACATAGCCAGTAACAATGAAAATCCTAAAGTACATTTTATGGAGTCTAGAGTGGAGGAGGGCCTGACTCGAAGAGGGGAGGAAAACAGCACCTAAATAGACCGCAGCAGCACAGAAACCATAAGCTGGAAATCATGTAAAACCATTACACTGTCAATTTCACTTTCACATGTTACATTCCTATAGTTTAGTTTAATGATTAATATGCAGTTGCAGAACTGAAGCAAAGAGAAATTCAAGTCCCTTACCATGTATCTAAGAATCCTCCTCCATTGGGAGCTGGTTTTAGCAACGGTGTGGTTGGAGAAGGAGGTGGTGGATCCATCACATAAACTATGCATACAAAGGTTACTTCTACGGTTCAATGAATAAGTGATGTAGGTTTCTTATGTACTAGTCCAAGATCCAAACCATACATTCCTCAAGTCACACTCTCATCTACCATTCAAAATCACATATGTTACCTCAGCTAACACATTAACTTTGTCAAGCCAGTCCTAATTTATAAAAGTTGCTCACAAGCAACCATTCCGATTTATTTGACTCAGGACATAGAATGCAGTAATGTACACAGTGTCCTGGGTTATTTGACCTCTTAAGTAAGCTTTCATCTTTGCATATAAAAGTTCTCATTAGAAAAAATGGGAGGTGAATGTAACTCATATAATACAAATAAAACCTAAGAATTCCTTTTGTAGACCTAAACTGCTCACATTTAATAAGTAGGTACATTATATCTTCTCGTTATTACTAAACAAATTATTTTAATTTTACAAAACAATAAATGATAATAAAAAACTCACAAGAATGTAACCCTCAAAGAAGAAATCTCTGAATTCTACCAAGAATTGACTTATTGAAATATGACATCCTAACAAACCTAAATTTGAAGTAATTTATGATGTGTCAGTCAACAGGGCAACTACATTTATATAAAAGAAAATCAGCCACTCTAACTAGGCCTTTTGGTTCTTGGTGGGATCTTAAATCATCTGTAGAAATTCCAGTCATTTGAGCCAATTACGAACTAATTTTTGGTCCCCAGAGTTTTATAACACATGAAAATCACTCTCCCCTTAGGGATCCAAGCTTGTTGTCAACTGAGCCACGCGTATTAATTCAATTATCACACATGAAAATTGTTAATATTTTATGGCCAATTACAATTATGACTGTACAAAACTATCACATTCGAATTCTTCTTCAAATAAAGTACAACCAGAATCACCTTTCCCTTTTCTTTACAACAGCACATCAATTTTTTTTTACGTCATATCTAAAACTATGCACAAGACCCTTTAAAGGAAAGTGAAAAATGCATAAATTACATGAGCATACTCTGAAGACTAGAGTGCATCCTCCGAGATATCCCACTGAACCATACACAATATAGTGTAGTATAAGAGTTGTACCATAGTCCACAACATTAATTCATTAGACTTCTTCTGCTCTATGCTTTCATCAAGGGAAATTGGGGTTTGTCATGAAAAATGATTCGAAACGAGGCTCAGTTAAATCTACCATTTCCTCCTCTGATGCATGCCAGTTCTCACCCTTTGGACTAAAGAGGATCAAACTCTCCATATCCTCGCTTGAAACTGTATGTGCATCTTTATCTTCATTCCCAACATTAAGATTGTGGTCAACACCTAACGGCAATAAATTACAAGTTGGAAATATACTTGGTGGAGCTTGCCTTTGATTCTCCAAGTCCTCCGGTTCCTTTACATGTCCAGCAAGAGAAAACTCAGGATATTGTTTATTCTTATTACAATGTTTGATTTAAGTGTAACTATCAGACAACCAAAATATAAAAATATACATCACACAGAAGTTCGGAAAATTAAGAAACATGTCCAAACTAGAACACCTAAGTTAAGAACTGAGGACTGTTAGCACCTGAAAAAGTCTCACTGGAATGTTTCTTCTCCTTCTAGATCTGTCTGGGGAGATACTTGAAAGAATTTGAACAACTTCAGTCATAGTTGGCCGAGTGTCAGGATCCAACAGCAAGCACTCCTTAGCTAAGTATGCCATTATATGCAGCTCTTCTTCTGGGAAGTTTCCTTTCAACTGTGGATCAGCCAACTCGGTTATTACTCGCCTGCTATCCTTTAAGCGAGGACTTGCCTAAAATAGAATTGATTAAGCACGCTATACTAGAAGTTCAAACTGAAGATGGTGATTATCAAGAAATTTAATCGTCCAAGTTGGTGATTATAAATGGAAAATGAAACTACATGTTAGTATATCTGAGACATTATACGAAGATCCCTCCTTCTCATGCAAAATCCTCCAAATAAGAACAAAAGCAAGTTTAAGTTAATGTAATAAGGAATCATTAATTTACAATACCCATATAACAAGACTTTGTTCTTTGCCTGCAGATTTGTGGATGGGTTGCCGACCACTGATAAGCTCAAGAAGAACCACTCCAAAACTGAAGACATCAGACTCAAGAGAGGCTCTCCCAACAATTGCATACTCAGGTGCAAAATAACCAAATGTTCCCTGCATTCTTGCTGGAGAATCTGAACGACTGGGGTGGTCATCAGCTCTCAAGCTTTTAGCCATACCGAGATCAGTTATCTGCAAATTCATTATTTGAATGGACTGTATAAGCTGCGATCATTTAAGTGGCAGCTTCCACCTACACTTCAGTTACTCTAATTTTTCAGAAAAAAGTAGTTCTGTGGATTTGAAAAATAAACTTGACAGGCAAAAGATGTGAAAAACCAGCAAAATTAGAATCTGCTTTCGGTATCTTATTACCCTTTTTAAATTGCATTGTCTTTTCTCAAGTAATTACCCATTTTCTAGATAGAGGTTAGAAGTACCATAGAGAACAACCAAGGCTCATACTTTTGCTTGCCAATTTTTGTCCAGAAGAATGTTTGTTGATTTGACATCTCTGTGCAGAATTCTAGGAGCAGCTGCTTCATGAAGATACTCCAATCCCCTAGCAGCTCCTAATGCAATTCTGACTCGAGTTGACCAGTCCATTTTCTTTCCAAAAACACCGTCTAAGCGGTCCCTCAAATTTCCATTAGTCATGTATTCAAACACTAGCAACCTTTGAACATTTTTTCCTTTTAGTTCTGAGCAGTATCCCACTAATGGCACCAGATGACAATGATGAAGTCTAGACAATAGTTCAATCTAAACAAACCAAAAAAATTGTTTTAGGCTCATCCTTTTTTATGGGACACTGTAATTTAACATGACAAAGACCAATCATAGAAAACTGACGCAAAATTAGGCACAACCTCTGTAAAAAATTCAGAGTCTGCCTCAGGCCCTCTTTGATCTTTCAGTCTCTTGACTGCCACATTACTGCCATCTTTCAGCCGACCACGGTATACATAACTGCTTCCACCTAGTCCAGTTAGATTGGAAGTTGAAAAGTTTTCGGTGGCATTTTCCAGTTCAGCAAATGAAAATTGAATAATATTTCCATAAAAGGTTTGTCTTTGGCTACCAAACAACAAAGAGGACTTCTGAAAGCATCCTAAAAAAGGAGAAGAGGACAATTACGAACAAAAATATAATGGCAAAAATATTGGACAGTGTAAAACAAATAACATTTAAACTGATAAATAGACTCCAATAACAGTGAACGCAAAACTGGCTTACCTGTAATATGACTAACAGGCGACGAAGTCTTATGACTGAATAAGTTGGTGGTGCTACTGTAACTTGTTTCTTTATCTGATGAGATCATTGGTGATTGAATAGAACATCTCTCCCTTCGGCAGACCTGACATACAACTGAGGCAAGAAATGCAATAGTTGTGCATGTAACACATACTGATAGAATAACTACTACAATCTTGCTCGAAATTTGCTTCTTTGAACCAAGTGGCATCTTGATAGATCCTGCAGAACACTCAAATGATCTGAGAAAAAGCCATTGAGTTTGTGCAATGTACAGGTTAGACCATCATCAATAAGAACAAAGAAACACTGAAGAGAAAATCATTCTTCAAAGTAAGAATTCATACGCTATGGAAACCCTGTTTTAAACCTTCATAATTGTTAGTTGAAAAGGGCTTTAAAGCAATTTCAAAATCTTGTGGTTTTGGAAGTTTCCATACCATGATTGCTGTTGCATCAATCACATTTTTCCACAGTAGTCCACAATTGCTGTAATTACAATGCAACCACCATATAAACCAATTCTAATTTTTGCATATGGAGGTATGCATTTTTGTTCTTTGTATAAGAATAACCGATTTAGCATAGTCCATCTAACTCAGTTATGGAAACCACAAATCAGTAAACAAAAGAGATGGAAGGAAAAGAGGGAGAAAGAAAAATACCCCATGTGCAATTGCAGGCATCAAAACAGTGAAGGTTATGGCCATCTGCTGACACTTCAGGAAACCCATTCGAATCACATAAGCATGTCCATATGGATGCACTCTCTTCAGCATCTACATGGAAGGTAAAGCAGTTACCAAACAATATTCAGAATGTGACTACAAAGTCTCCCTCTTTCTCCTAAAATAGTAAGTCTATACTGCACTCTTGTCATAACATAAGCATATAAACTAATAACTGCCAACTCCCTATTTCACTCAAGTGGTGAAGACGTAGACCATTCCTTAAGCATATCATCAATAGTGGTTGAGAAGAGTTCTTTCCATGTTAGAGTACCCATGTTTTAAGCTTTATATTTTACAACATTACATTGGGAGAATGAGGCTTGGCCTGTACCTACTTGCACGTTTTACTCAATTTGTCTTTGGCAATTTCCTTGAATTCTGTCTTCCATAAATACAAGCTGAAATTTATTAGTAAAGGAAACCTTTATGAATTTAAGTTAATCCTAGTTAGCAGGTTTCTTCTGCAAAAACACATTTCACTACATAATATCTCAAGCTAAATACTGAACTGAAGAAGATAGAAGACCATAGAAGGGGAGAGGGGTTCAAAAAGCTTGTGCTTGTTGTGCCAATGAAAAATAATCGTTATACCTGAATGACAATCACATGATTTGGAACAATTAGCACGAGGGTATATCTGGTTCCCTTGTAATAAAGAGCATCTACATTTCCACTTGTTTGGTCCAGTATCAGAAGGTTCATCTGTAGGTAAAAAACAAAGGGAGAAAAAGAGAAAAACAGAATGTATAACGGTTCCCTTGGATTCAATCTATGACTCAGAAAAAAATGAAAATCTTAAAACTTATTTAAGCAGGCAAGCACCTAATTATAAGTAAGTACAGATGGAATACTAGTGGTGACAGCTGGAAGGTCAAATACCAAATGTATCATAAAAGGTGATACTGACCACAAAATGAATGCTGAATACAGAGCAAGCTAATAACTAGAGCCACAGCAACATTTAATTGAGGCTTCATCAATTCCAACCTATACAAGAAAAGGAGAGGAACCTTTTACACAAATCTTGAGCTAGAATTTCCCTCATGCTAAGAGTGCAGCATGAACCAAGATAAATTCATAAGCAGCTGAAGCACCATGAGGCTACATGTTGACATGGATAGATAGATAGATAGATTGAGAGAGAGAGAGAGAGATTTACCCTATTAATGTTTCTAATTTCAAGGTATGAATACACAAGAGCTATGTTAGTTTCAATCTTAAGACTAAATACCACCAATCCATAACATTTGTACATGTTAAGGATTCAAAATTTGACACCGACCCGCACCCTCAAACAATACAAAAAGTGTATCTAAGTAACTTCAAAAGCATATACGAGTCCTTCACCGTGACTCTGAAACAACTAATAGAACTTATCATGATCTTGAATATTTGTAATGGAATTTACTTTTCCATTGTGTGTGTATGAAATAGCATCAATGGGTGAACCTGTCAAAGGAGATAAACTTAATCTTCAAATTCTCTTGCTGGTTCCAATCATCATCTGTGATCAAATCAGATAAAAAAAGGCAGGCAATTCAGAAACAATCAACAGTAGCAAAAACCTTTGAGTCTCATATACACATATGCTACAGCAAAAAATGAATGACTATCATTTCATAGTGAATAAAAAGATGTGAACTTCCTATCTGACCTCAATATTTGTGGGCCGTGTATGAAATAAGTAAAAAAAGAGTAAGAAAGAAGAAATGAACGTTTAGCCGACAAAACACCTTGCAGTTGAGGTTATCCTATCCACCCAAGTACTGAAAAATCAAAGAGGAAGTGACCCAAGTAGGGACTAGATTAACTAAGTAGCATAGGACAGTTACAATAGATTGAAGATCAGGATAACGCGAATCCATATTTGAACATCAATCCACAACTGATATATGTCTAAACATAACACGTTCAGTTGAAGAAGGACTCATGCAAAATCAACCGATGGATTGTTACGTCATGCAATAAATATAGACAGTGAACTGCAAGAACTCCCTTTGCGGATGGTTTGAGAATTAGCATCCAAAATGGTATTTAACTCTTGAAAACAGAATGAACTAGACAATTACCAAAATAACAACACGTCCTTGTTAACTCCACAAGCAAACTCTAGTTGAGTATCAGGAGTTTCCTCTGAAAGTGTAGTGACAAAAGCTAAAAGTTTGAAGTTGTTTTAGAAAAAGCATGTTGAAGTAAGAAAGTCAAAGCAAGGCTGGTGCATCTACCAAAGTCTGTGATGAGCGAGTGCTACTTTCACTGTAGGAGTGCAATTATGATGATGATCATCATCACTCTCAAAGGCTTCAATAAAACTTTAGTCCACCCCGTTAATAGTGGGGTCATAATAAAATTTCATTTGATAACAGACATTGCAATAATGAGCTAAAGTAAAGAAAAGCAGGTTAACTCATCTTTTACCAAGCTGCATGTTTAATGTTTCAATTTTGTATACATCATCTAACTTCTCGTTCACTTTCACTTCCACGAATGGAAAAAATAAAATATTAACTCCTCAGCATATCAATGCAGTATACACAGATTAGAAATGATATTGAGAACTAAGAAAGAGAACGGCTGAACAGAAAATGGCACCGAATAGAGATCTGCTCCAATGGGGTTATCCTTTGAGAACTTGATTAACACAAAAGAGGAAACAAAGTGAGTCTTGGAAAAGTATCACCTCTTGGAAAGCGACCCTTTTGCTTACCGACAGGGACCCTTTAACGCCTTCCCATTATGTTGATTTTAACTAAAATGAAACCATATGCTCCTTATTGAACACATTAATAATCACGAAAACATACAAGGTAACAAGCAGACATCATCGTTGCGTTATGTTTACATCATTTCTTTTTTATTGGTGTAACATTATGTGTGAAAATGTGTACGTAACTCATTATCTAAGGCCTTTGTCCATTGTCTTCACTGGTTTATTCCATGAGAAAAACTGAGAATAGGAAAATCAAATATATAAAAAGAAAGGGTTCCTGACAAAAGAATTTCACTGAGGCTTTTCATTTAAACTATGTGCTTAATCGTAAACGTTTCAGCTCGAATAGAAAATTATCACCAAATAATTATTTTCAAGTTTAAGTAATATAAAAATCACATGCGACACGTAAAAAATAATGGTAGCTCGTATAATATAGCTAACTAAATTTCCATTGTAAATGCTCTTGAGGGGGAACTTTAATAAAATTATATATATTATGATATGATAGAACTATTTTTAATGTATTTTATCATTGAAACATGTAAATAAATGAATAAATTTATTTCGTTTTACGACTCAGCCTTAATTAACACTTAACCTTAGTTTAACTTATCTCCAATGTTGAGTTGATATTAAAGAGCAAGTCTTTGTTCGGATGTGAAGACAAAAATTTAGAAAGTAAACAACGAAAAACAAATGCAAAGTAAAGTTATTTAATTAAAATGGAAGAGAGTAAAAAGATAGAATAAAAAATAGAAAATATAAAGGTATAGGTATTTGATTTAAAGAAAAAATTATAATTATTCAAAAAAAATACATTTTCCCTTTTTTGTTAGTAATCTGTTGTAGTTTTATTTGGCATTGTGAAGACAAAAAAATGGATTAAATTAATCAATTATGTGTATTAAATATTACAAAATCATAATAGACACGAATAAAAGATAAATTTAGTATTAAAAAATATGTAACCAATTTAAATTAAAAAAAACAACAATGATTATACCAACAGTAAAAAATCTGAAAAAAAATGGTGGCTAATAATTTTTAATTAAAATTAAGCTGATGGGTCCAGCGATATTATCGCTTGGGTTGGGACCCTCCTTTGATTAATTGAGGAGAATTTCTTCTCTGTTCCATATTTTCAAAAATTCCCATTATACCTTTGTTGAAATTTATAGAGAAAAAGATAGTTTAAGATTTATTTTTATCTTAATTATAGTTTTGGTTAGGTTTAAAATTAAATCTTTATTTTTTGTGGAATTTTTTCAATTTGATCCTTTTTTTTAGTTTTTGAAGTAGATTCTTAAGTGTTAATTTCAATTCATTAAACCCCGTTAAATTTAGTTAAATTTAATTAACCGACTTAACTTTTTGAACTGCTGGAAGAATGACGTGGGAATTTAAAAAAAAAACGTGGCATAAGTTAGATCTTTCGTGGAATTTCCTAATTTTGATTTGAAAAATATTTGATTAAAAAAATATGAAAAAGAAAAATCATCATTCATTACAATCCTATCCAGAAATCTTCTTCCGGACAGACAGACACAACAGATTCCCAGAAATCTATAGACAGAGAGACACAACATTGAGAAGAAAGAAGCATTGGGTAAAGAAAATTGGAAATGGTGGTTGGAGCGCCAGTGGTGGATGCACGATTCCACGTTTCTCACTATTTGGTGAACCCGTTTTGGAAGAGGAAGGGAACGGACCAGCGACGCTTCCTATCGACGATGCCTCCAATTGCAGGTCGAAAGCTCGTCTTCCAGCATAGTTTCTTCTGGTGAAATTGTTAATAAGAGCGAAAGACAGGTGGTGAGAGGCAAGTGTGGGTGAGTTAGATGAGCGGAAAACCACCAGAATTAAGTAGAAAGTTGGCGTAGTACGGTGGCATTCATTGAATATTCAAACCCCAAAATTGTTTTGCACACCATAAAATGTGACGAATCGGTTGTTTCATAAAACTATACCTCATTTTTTCAATAGAACATTGGACATGAATATTGCCAATTGAAAAAATACATTTTTTATTATGGGCAAATCGTGAAACCTAAAAAGTTTTCAAATTTATTTTTTATTTTTCATGAACTAAATTGACAGAGTTAGACAATTAACAAAAAAATAAATGGGTGAGGCCGATTTATTGTTGAAGCTGTGGGTGGACATGTTTGGCTTTGGGTTTCCCGTTAGTTAGAATTTTAGAATCTATTTTGGGGTTTTGGGTTTTCCTTGCAAGATAAATTTTATAATTTTTTTGTGGGATTCCCGTGAGTTTCCGGTGAGCTGGACGCCATGGAACTCCTGGCGCAGCACCTCCACTTCTGCGAGGTGTGCGGGAAGGGCTTCACGCGCGACACCAACCTTAGGATGCACATGCGCGCCCACGGGGACGAGTACAAGACTGCGGCGGCGTTTGCCTATTCTTGAAGAGGAGAAGGAGACCTCGGCGGTGGCGGCTGCGGCGGCGGTGGAAGGGTTGGTGAAGGAAAGTGACGGTGGTTTGGATGGGTTACCTGAAAGATGCACGGAATGAGATATCAAAACAGAAGAAAATAGAAGGAAGAAGAGAAGGCAAAGGTTGTTTGGGACTTATAATCCAATATTTTAAGAAATGCCACTTATAAAGGTTTCGTCAAGTCACTTTTTAAAAAATTCCCACGTCATTTTTTTAGGTGCAAAAAGTTAACTTCGATAACTAAATTTAATAGTAATAACTTAATTGATTGAAATTAACATTTATAAAAACTTAATTAAGAAATTTCAAACGATGAGAATTAAATTGAAAAAATCTCACAATAGGAAGAACTAAAAGATTTAAATTTTTTAGATAATAAAATTCATTGATATTTAGATTCCATTTGGAATTCAAAAATATTAATTTTACACTACAATATAAATTTAATTATACAATGTATAATACAATTTATATTTTGAATTATATGCTTTAATTTAAATTTATATTTTAAATTATATAATCTGTAATTTAAATTTACATTACAATCTATAATATAAATTTGAAAAAAAAAGAATATAAATTAAATTCTAGATTCTAAATTATGCATTCGGAATGTAAATTTACAATTTCAATTATATGATTATAATACAAATTTAAAATAAAATTTAGATTGCAAATTATATTCTAAATAGTAGACTCTGTAATTCAAATTTATATTTTGTACTATACAAATTTGAAAGACAATTTTAAAATGCAAATTATATAATTTGTTATGAAATTTTGGAAATTATGGTAGAAAGTTTTGAATAGAAGGTAATTAATTAATTTCACTAAGGCCATGGAGTGCAGGAAGAAAACAGAGTAAGAAAATACGGGTGCAAGAAGAAATCCCCAAATCTTGAGCCATGTTTTATAATTCAATCAACCTTCAAAACATTCATTATTTTCATACGATGAAGGTGGAAGAAGGAACTTATCTTTTGGTGTCAACTAAGAGTGAGACGGATTTATATATTACATAAAAGATAAAATTTATTACTTGAGCTTCTTGTAATGAATAAAGTATGTCTACCATGGAATAAGCATTACTATTTTCTGCGGTGGTGGCTGGTAGAAGAGGATCTAGCAGGTTTGAGGAGATTTACAGGTTCAGGCTTCAAATTTTGAGAACGTGAAACCATGTCTCCCATGGAAGGGGTTCGGTACGTATTGAGAAGACTGGTGTTGTCTGTAGAGTCTCCTCGTGTATTTGCCCTTTGCCCTGAATGAGCACTCAATCCTGAGAGAACATAAGCCCTTCCAGAATGCTCATACACACTTTCGTTTGCCATCCTTCCCTGCATTTCCTTTAGTTCAGCACAAAGAGCAATACATAGTTCATCACCAGCTTTGGCAGAGATGGTTTCAGACAAAACCTGCTGACATCTCTGTAGAACTACAACAGCATCAGTCCAATCCCCACATTCTGCATTAACTCTAGCCTCAGCCATTGCCTCAGCAGCTCGAAGCCTGTTTTTCTGCCTGTCTACTTCCATCGACTCAACTACATCTCTAGCTACATCAGGTCTCTCAATCTTTACTTCATTTTTTACTCCCATACCCTTCATTGCTTTTGTTATGGGATCCCTATAAACACCTCTAACTACCAACAGAGCCATCTCATCACTGGACTTCTCCACCGGAACATTCACTGTCACCAAAAAGTCTCTTTCTTCTTCAGCATACAGTTCTCCTACCTTGATAGTTGCCATTTTTTCACTGTCAGTCCGGCTAATTTGGTAATTTCCTGCTTTTACTGCACCAAGTTGGAGACTGGGGTGAACACACTGAACTTCTACCTGTAATTCCTGAACCACCACACTCAATAGTCCCCCAATACACTGTGCAAATGCATCCTGAATCACATCCTCGTCTTCAATGAAGGAAAAAGTACCCCCAGAGATCTCGGAGATTGTGTGCATTGCTGTAGCATCATGGTCAACACCAAAGCCAAATGCATGCACGGGTATGTGCTGGCCCATACAACTGCTCCGATGCAGGGAGTCTGGGACAAGAGACCCGTTATCGCCTCCAAGATTGAGCCTGCTACCGTTTATGAACGAATCCTGTCCGTCAGAGAGCAGTATGATACTGCCAACTGGGTTCTTCCACCTGCTGTCAGCAAACACTTTGGCACCTTTCCTCAAGCCTTCTTCAATGCTTGTCGCACCACTCGGAACCAATGAATAAACTGCCTGCAGTGCCTGAAGTTTTCCAGCCTCAGTCATCCTCCGAAGAGGAAAAATGCGCCAGGCTGTGGAAGAGAAGGCAATCACAGAAAGCCTGTCTGATGAACTCAGATTCTCTATGACAAACCCCATAGCTCGTTTTAGTAGTGCAATCTTTGTGCCTGACATGCTACCACTCACATCAAGAACCGTGACTAGGTCAATTGGAGCACGAGAATTTAGTGCTGATAAATATGATGAAGATTCAGTATTGTTTCCGGGTCTCCCTGAACGAGGAGGAGCTTTGAGATTAATTAATACAGCAAAGTGATCATGAGAGTCCGACTTTGCAACAGCTGAAAATTCAGGATATGTTCTGATCTCCATTGGGTCTATTGCATTGTAATCAGCCTCATTGAAATCATCGGTAACTGGAGTTTCTTGAACCAAGACTTCATCATCATCATCAAAGATAGCCGGTTCAGTAACATCATTAGAATATGCATGTTGTGGTCCTGTACCAGCTTGTGGAGAAGGAAACCTCCCTGTAAGAGTTGTCCACGAATCATTTTGCGATGAATTTACTCGGTTGATCTCATGGGAGACCTTAGAAGAACGACTCTGAAAGGGAACCTCTTTCCATTTTGCTCTGCAAACGGGGCAAATCCGGTTCCCGTGTTTCACATTGGATGTGATGCATTGGAAATGAAAAGAGTGAGAACATTCTGCAGTAAATATGGCATGTCCCTGCCCTGGTTTCACTGAATTCAGGCAAATTGCACATGTCCCCTGCAGATAATGCAGAACAAAATGTAACCAAAGGTGATATCAAACAAGACTCTACAAACCTTCCTTAAAACCAAGATGGAGAAAGGAAAATAAACATGTTGATATCATCTAAAAAACAACACGAAATATGGTTGAGACTTAGCAACATCCGAACACTACTTCACAACGTAAATCTCACCATCTAGTATAAAGATTGTCAGCAATGCAATTTCATAAAACTTCTCATAACAAAGTGATTATGAATATACCTAATCATTGGAAAACCAGAAAAAGGGTATAGTTGAAAAGCATATAGGTGATTTGACCAACAATTTTGAAGGGTAAAAACAGAAAGCACGTCAGGGTTTAACAATAGTAGTTGTAATTTTCATTAAACAATTTAAATTTCTTAAAAATCATATTATACCTTTTTTTAAAATTTAAATATTAAAATTTGCATTATTATCATTTACTGGCTTTAAAATCCGCGAATCTGAGCAATGCCTCGATAAAGTATATGAGTATTCATAAATAAATGCAAAATTTGGAAAAGTCGCTATTAAATTATTTTGTCTAACTCTACCGTTCTGCTTGGATCCACCCAGATCCACTACTAAGACTAGTGCATAGAAAAATGAATAAAATGCTACCCATCTTCACAACAAGAGACGACAGTTTACTATTTTGTTGCCTAATTACCAAAAATCGAAGATTCCCATGAAAATCAACAATACTGTAAAAAGCTCATTTTTTAATCTAAAAAGTCAGCGTTAGGTGGTCAAACACAACGCAATGACAACAAAGGAAAATAAACATCAATCACCGTACGACGTTCCTAAAGGCGAACGCAAATTGAAACTCTAACGTTGAACTTTTCGAAAAATATAAAAGGCATCAAAATAAGAAGAAATCAAAGAAGATTCGTTCATTCATTGCTCCAGTGCGTGTTTTTTCTTAATTAGTCACAATCAACGATTAAGGGGTGTTTGACTCTTCATATTCATGGTACTTAAAAAAGAAAGGAGTTGAATGAGTGAAAACAATACGAAAAGAGTTTAAAGGCAACAAATTCAATACAACCCTTTTACCATATTGGTTTATAGGTTGTCATCGTCTTTTTTAACGTCATAGTATTAAAGTTAACACAAGTAAGAAAAATAAGAGAAATAAGAAGAACAAGATACATCCTATTATTTGTATAGGGTCCCTTAAATTTATTGTGTGGATCCAAATAATTTCCGAACATGCATTTGTCCTTAGAGGGTACTACACATGGAAAATGAGATGAAAACAACACCAAAGCGATGAATGATAAATCGTTTACACAATATGCTACTTCGATTAATTTAGCCAAATACAAAGGCCAAAAAATTTATAAAAATAATATCAGTGATTAGTAGCAGATATCTATGTCAATATACTATAAACATTTGGTGTAATTTCCTCTGCAATCCCAGAATGCTAAATTGAAACAGAAAAAATAAAAAGAAATGCAATGAATGAACAACGACGAAAGTAGAAAAAAAAAACAACTCTAATCCGAATATACAAAAGCAAAACAGGAAATTTAAAAGATGGGTCGGGAAAAAAAGACTACAACTTTCCCTGTGAAGATGGAAAAGGTTAAAGGGCAATGCTAACCTTGGAGGATTTGGACTTAGATCTGGAGAGGCGGGGACTGGATGTGGAGGTGGGGGAGGCGGAGGAGCGGTGTTCGGATGAGGAGAAAAAGCGGTCGGAGAAGGTAGTGGCACAGGGGAGAGAGGATTTGTCGATGGTTCTAGGAACTTGAACACACTTGTTGATCCCAATGGCAAGCTTGACTTTTCTCCATCTGCTTTCCATTTTGATCGAAAAGGGTGTAAGAAAAAAAGGATGTGATGTTGAAGCAGTGATGGGAGAGTGAGGGAGAGAAAAGGGTGTATTTGAATGGGTGTGAGCATTGGAAGGCGAAGAGGAAAATAAGTGAAGGAGTTAGTTGCGAAGAAATTAAGAGAGAGATTATGGTGGTAACCGAACAAGAATGGAGAGAGAGAGAGAGAGAGAGAGGAATGAGGAAAGTTTGTTTGTTCAAACGTTGCAGAATTGTAGCAACGAGTTATGTTACTATGTTAACAAAATTACATGCAAAATCTTATGGATCTTTGTGTTTTATTTTGTTTTAAAATATTGCAAAAACTCTTTCTTCTACATACAGATATTGATTATATTTTAGATAAATATATCATTCATTTAATGTTTCTGTTTTAAAACTATTTAATGAATTTTACTACTAATTTAATAATAGATTTAATGTTACTGCATTCCCTCCAGAGGTTAACAAATGCGTCATAAATAGAATAACAATTGGTATTTCAACTGTAAAACATGTATGAAGGTTTTTTTTTTTTTTTTTTATATATATATATACATTGTCCATGAATACTTCCTAGCTTTGATAATTAATTTAAATTAGAAAACTGTAATAATATTTTTTTCTTCTAGTTATATTTCTTATTTACAAAATTCAAATTCAATACTTTTATTCAAAATATTTTAATTTGATTTCATAAAAAATGACTGCTTATCACTCAATTTGATCTTATGTTTTTTAACAGTTTCAATGTTTTTAAATAGAGACTATTTCATCTAACGTTTTAAAAGTAATACACAGCAAACTACATAATATTATTAATACAATAATATTTTTCTATATTAGATAAGCACATTGTTTAGAAATGTATACTTTGAATAAGAACAAAATAATGAAAATAATATTTTGAAGATTAATAGGTAGAATTACTTATAACTTCTGAAACTAAGTTACATCCACTGTTATAAATGAAATAAAGATTTGAATACATATATTTTCAAAGTATTTTAGAGTATCTTAGGTGGTCGATTAGGATTTATTCTTCTTTTATATTTTAATTAATTAATTTATATAATTCGTATTTTTAAAGTTATAAGAAAAATAGTATTACTTTATTAACTATGATATGTAAATTATCTTCATAAGAATGAAATCTCTTTGTATATGTAATATAGATATAGTATATTTAAACAATTTTTTTACACATTCTTGTTTTAAGGTGACCTCAAATCTATTTAATTTAATTAGGAGAAAATCAAATATTCTATTAAATATAATATCATCTATAACTTTTTATTTTATTTTTAGTTGTTCACAATATCAATTTTTATTTTTTATTTGTTGTGTAATTACTGTAATTATTCATCTACATCAGTCTAGTATAGTATTTGTTTTTATTAACACAATTATAAATTACTATTTATTGTAAGTTACTTTCTTATACTTATCTTTTATGCACCATTTTTGTATTTATACACATATATGATCAATGTAAATTAGATAATTCAATATTTTTTTATCTTGGTATTAGAGGTTTTGATCCATAACCCAATAATTATGTCATCCACTACCAACCAGAAAAATGACCTTCAATCTACTATCTTTGTTAGGTTGGACAAAGATAATTATCAACTATGAAAATTTATGAAAATTTTTAGTATTACTACTGACTACAAACTTATGAGTATATGCTAGGAACAATAAAATGTATTGACCAATTCATTGTTACGGATAACATGAAAATAAAAGTCAATTTTAGTTATGAGGATTGGCAGCTCGGGATAAAGTCATTTTAGGATGGTTGATGAATTCTATGTCAATTGACATTACAACTTAATTGCTTCATTGGGAAACATCTCAATAGGTTTGGGATGAAACTCAAAGTCTTGTTGATGCACACATCAAATCCAGAATCGTCTATCTTAAATCTAAATTTCACAACACACGAAAATGAGATATGAAGACGAAGCAATATCTTGGAAAAATGAAAAACCTTGCTGATAAGTTAAAGCTGGCAAGTTCACCAATTTCTAATTCTGGCTTAGTGATTCAGACACTAAAGGATTTGGATTCTGAATACAATCCAGTGGTTATATGTTTGATGTATGACTTTGTATGAGTGTTATATGAATATTAAAGTAAGGTTGATCGTTTCAAATGGTGTGTATTGGATTTAATTTATTTTCTGTTCATATATGTGCGTTCATATATTTATATTCTGTTTTTATATTTATATTCCGTTTTTATATTACTTTAAAGAGCTATATATATCAATTGTACTATCTCCTTATTATTTTGAATAAGATATACATTTTTCATCATTTCTTTTCTTATAACATGGTATTAGAATAATTTTAATAATTTAAATAACTAAATTATGCTATATTCACAACTTGGTGTATTGTTCTAATGGGTGTTGCTCCCTCCACCACTCCAAGTCCCCACACTTCCTCATTAGTTTTTATTTTATTTCAAAAATACCCTATACTTCCCTATGTTGCAATCTTAGGTTTTAAAAGCTGGTCAGAAACAATAGTGCAGAAATATCTTACCGTAATGTCTCAAACTAATAATAATTTTATCTGCGTCTGAAGATTCAAACTAAGTAAAATGAATGTGACTTAATATAAAGTCTAAAAGCATACGTAAAATGAATATATATTAGCATTTGCGACTATAACAATCCAAATTTCATTAATATATATGTATATATCTCGAAGGAGTCATATTGTAATATAAACTAAACTAATTAAACTTGTCACTAACAAACTTTTGTTTTCTGCTTTAACAACCTCTTCTTCGTGCTATGGGAAACTAGCTTATCACCGGGGGTCTTAACTATCCTATGCTGGTTGGATTTTGTGGTATAATTGTGACACTTGCGATAGATGAGACGCTGCACTATTATTTCTTATCAGCTTTCAAAACCTAGGATTGTAACATGAAAAAGGTGTAAGGTTTTCCTGAAATAAAAAAAAAAATTAATGAGATGTAACGACTTGGAGTGGTGGAGGGAACAACACCCGCGAACTCTTTCCTCTCCGACCCACGTGAATCCCGACCAGAAATTTTTATGTTTCTATAACTTTTGTTTTTCTCCTTGGGTCAAGTTTCTTGAAGACAATTTGCATGTTACATGTATTCCTGCCCGTAATCACATTTCACATTTCCCTATTTCAATAAACGACTTTTTACAATTGACGAAATTGAATTAATAGTACCTGAATAATGTTTAATTTAAGATTTTTTAACGACATTGACCTAATAACTATATAATGAATTAAACAGGCTCATTATACATATATTTTTTTAAATATATAAAAAATAAAGTTTGAGTTTAATGAAGGTAAATATATATTTTATCTATTTTTCTAAAATAATAATTTAAAATTTGAAAAAGCCTGCACAAGTTGTAACCATCCAGGTTGGACCTTTTAAATTTGTAAATCAAGAAATGCGTTCATGAAAAACTTATCACTGGACTCCAGTAATATACATTTGCCAATTCAACCAGGTGTCCTAGACAAAATTTATAACAGCTTTGGAATTCAAGTTTAATATTGAAAAAGGTTAAGGATTTATGGATTCAATCATATCTTGCGATTGTGGTTAAATTAATAAATTAAAATTACAATATTATAAAGAATAAAATCATGTCAATGATGTTTAAATTGACATAAAATTATGAAGTAAATTAAAACATACAGATGATGTAAAATATTTTAAAGGTTATTTGCCAAGGATTGTATACCGTATCAGTAATACTTTCCAGTTCAATAGAGCGAAAATGCATGTTAAAAAATGCCAAAAAGGATAGTCATGGTTTTCCTCTTTAAAAGGAAACTTTACCGTAGTGACTTTAAAAATGTCTCCCTTTCAAACCCGCAGTTGCGTATTAAAGTTTTGCTAATTGTTTCAAGAACTATACAGCTGACCAATTCCCTGTGCTTCATCTTAATCGTCAGCCATTCATGACTCATAGTATGCTAGAGAAAATTAGGCAGACAATTAATTACATATATACATTTTTACATAACTATAATTAGAACAAAGGGATGAAAAAAAACTATTGCCATCTGTATCAGTACGTAACTATTTGCCCTACCATCTATCATGTAAGAATCTCCCCACCACTGGGAGAAGAAAAAAAGAGTTATGTCACGGTCTAAAAGGCTGGAGATGCGGCGCAGGGGCGCGAATCTCACCACCAGGTTGAAGATTTTCGACAGGCAAAGAGATGGTGTTGATAATTGGTGATCTTGCAGCAGAAACATTGGTGGGAAATCGTGATGCACTGTAACCAGCCCGTATAGGATGTAAAGTGAGCGGAGAGCTAGCACTTGTGGAGGGACCTTGCCGATTGGTCGCAGAAGGACCAAAAGAAGAACCGGCAACAAGAGATGGCCAATTAGCATTCGGTTGTTGTGAGGGCGTAAGCAACTGTTGTGACGCAAAACTTGAATCTGACCATAAAATAAAGATTAGGAAAGACTCAAATCAAATCTGAATGCCCAGTGCTGCAAAGCATCCACATTTAGTTATATGAATGTCTGCTCCTGAGCAGAATAGATAAACAATGCACATATTACCCGGACAAGTATATATTTCCAGACCCCCCAAAAAAAATACTGATGCAATCATTATACAGCATTAATTAGTTTCAGGGCTTTAAAAAAATACATATCTATAATTCATTTGCCTATAATAAAAAGGAAAAAGGCTGGTGGAGCCAGAATTACTCATGTTTTTTGTCTGCTTGAGGATAACCACTATTACTATTAGAAACATGGTAGGAATGGAACCGAAGTGAGATTAGATTTACATAACATATCAAGTTAGGGCAATAAAAGCAACATTTAAATTTAGATCTCAAAAAAAAAAAAGCAAAATACCTTGCAGCGTTCCTGATGTAAGCGATGGTTTAAGATGTGAGCATTTAGCCCTAAAAGCATCTGCCAAAAACTTATTCATACGAACTACATTAAGACTTGTATCCAGAGTCGTCTTTCTTTGATTGAATTCAGTTTCAATCCCTTGAATTTTAGTATCGTACTTCCTGCGGAGTTCTTCTAATTCCTTTTTAAACTCAGATTTCAAATCCATATTCTGCTCCAGCGGGAATAATAGTATATAGTCACAAAAAAAGATGACCAAAAAGTCGTTGCAGAAATCAAAATATAAGCAAACCAGAAACTAACCTTTTTTTCATACATTATCATTGTTTGATCTGCTACTTTTCGTATTCTATCCAATTCAATTTTGAGTGGATCATAATAGCTCACATGTTGATAATTGATCTCCAGAGGTATTGAAGAATTTATTGTGTTTGTAGATTGTATTCTTACTTCACTAGGTGCAACTGTATTAGGGTCTGAATGTGAGGCAGGGTGCCCATGTGAATGTTCCAAGTTTGAGTCAGATTCCGCAGATTGTGATTGTTGCACCTGATCGGCTGGTACAGCATCAACTGTACTAGGTACCAGTTCTGATTGTTCGGAAGAATGCAGCAATTCCTTAAACTTTTCATGGTCAGGAGTGGAGCCCATAGATAACTGCACAACTTTTTCTCGAAGATCCATGACATTAAATGTTCTGGATACTGGAGACTCTTGGGACAAGTCTGCCATGGTTTTAGGTGCTCCTTCCTGCTCTTCTGATGTGGTCCTTTTAGCCACCAACACAGCACCTGTTAAATCCTCTATATCATCAACACAATCATCAGCTGCTGGAATACTCAAAGGAACATCATCAGCAGTTTGTTGCTCCAAAAGTGGATTTGAAATGGATATATTATTTGGACCTTCATCACCTGAACAAGCAGCTTGACAAGTCCTTGGTGATAAAACCCTATCTAAACATGGGACCTCTAGTCGACCTTCATCAGACATTTGAGTCATAGATGACGGGGGATTCAAAGGAGATGCATCCTGTACACACTCGGTAAAATTGACCATCCCACTTGTTTCCGGAGGTACATCTCTTACTAATGTACAAACAGTGTCCAGTTCATTTCTAGTTTCTTGCTCATCAACTGGAATATGTCCATTAAGTATGCTAGATGAGTCTCCAGAGTTTTCATGCCACGGACTCGAATGAGTATTGTTATCAGGACCATTACTCAATCTTAATTCTCTGTGTGAAACTTCATTTACAGCACCTCCATCAGATTCATGTTCCATGGATGAAGGAGGATTCCCCGCACCATCATTTTCTGTTGAATCTTTAGTATTGATAATCCCATGCTGTCCCAAATGTTCCTTTCTACACGACAAACTTACTGCAGCCCTGTTAGCAATTCTTTCATCAGCTAAAGGTGAATTCTCGGTGACAGTCTCTGTGATGGCTTTAACCTTATCATCTTGACCCTTTCCCTCTGCAAAGTGATTCTTAAGAACATTGTCAGGTTGTACTTGACCATAAGTCTGGAAGGACTCAACCCCAGTCCCAAGTTCCTTTGAAGCAACTATTTTAGAAAGTTCATTTTGTGCCCAAGATTCCACATCTTCTACCCAAGCAGCCTCCTTTTCTAGAAACTTCTGTTTGTCAGCTGATTGCTTGGCCTCAAGATCCTTGAGTTGTGTTTCATGCAGACATTTCAGTTCTTCAATTCCTTTTTCATATTCAAGATTCAAAACCCTAAGCTTTTCCATTCTTATAACATCATTGGGAGAGCAGGATCGTATAACAGCTGACTGGAGTTTGTACCCTTCCTCAAATTTAGCCTCTTCCTCCTCAATATGTGCCTTCAACCTTTTCTTCTCTTCCTCTTGCAAAAGGCATAGCTTCTTCAGCTTCTTTTTGCACTTCTTCTTAATTTCTTTAATACTTTTACACATATCTTTTTTGAACAATTCAACCTCCTGTTCAACTCTGGTACATACCCCATCTGATGGTTTGGATGCGTTTGGAGAGTCCGTATCATTGTAACTTCCTGTACGATATGAAAATATTTTCTTCAAACAACGCAGCATAGAATAAATGTAGTCCACCTCTTCTTTCTTACACTCAAAGTTCAAATCCTTTATAAGAGAGGCAATGGGGTTGAGTTTGTGCTTTAGCAAAGAAGCTGCAGTCCAACACTGAATTTTGCACGATAAAAGAAAAAAAAATTATCAGTTAATGCAATTATGTGAATACACGCAGTTACAAGAGGCGTGAAACAGAACTCCTGTCTACGAATTATCATGACTATTGTACTCATAAAAATATACCAAATGATATGGCATAAATGCAGACCAAGTAGTATAATTTTATGTTGCATTTATGTTGTTAAGATGGTAACCGGTCTGTGAGTATGCAAGTGAAAAAGAATAAAGCAAATTTCCTTAATAGTTCCCAAAAAGAAAATTGAAGAAATTCGTATTCAACTTTGCACCTATCCTACTTTTCTTTGCAAAAGAAAATATAGAGCATGATCCTAAGGCTGATAGAAGATTTGAGAAAGGTTTGGGACTCGATTGGTAGCCAAGATATAATAGGGTGCGCTACATGTGGTGCAGCACAAGTATTAGGCAGAGGCGGCAGCACAGGTGGCTGACCGCAGTGGCTATGGTTGCGGAACTAAAAAGTTTCGTTTTGGGTTGCATATGGTAGTTTAGGTTTTTTAATTGGGTAAGGGCCCAGAACATTTTTAAATTTATGGAAATCAAGGTTGCATTTGTCTTGGGTTAGGTCATGCTGCATAGACCCTAGAATTCATCTTCTTTAGGTTCAGCCTACGGTGTGATTTGCACCATGGCGATTCCACAATGTCCAAAGCGGCTGCAATGCAATGCCATCCCTTCAAAATACTCTTGCCAAAAGATTATTTCATATTTTGAAATTGTAGACAAGCTAAGAATGCAAAACATAGAAAATGCAAGTTACTTCAATGTTTATCTTTTCTAGGGTCCTAGATACTAGGTGTAGCTAGATTGACTGCATGCCAAGAAGTAATTGCTCTCCAGCAAATTGATTTAGCATTAACTATTGTTGTAATACTCTCGAATATAAATAGACCACTCTGATGAGCGGAAGATACACACATCTAAATTCAGAAAATTTTTGTTTCTCATTCTTCCACAAATATAAAACTATTCATTTCTCTTCATCTAACAGTTTAAGCTTTTGAGATGGTTCATGATCAGGCCTTGAACTATAATTCTAGCCCAAAACCCACATTATTGAGTATATTTGCAATACAGTGTTCATACATAAGTTTGCAAGTTCCACAAAAAAGTTACTGCAGAAAAGGAAAAGTTAAAATTGTTAACTCACTAAACATGTGCTTCGGACTGTAAAACAAAGTGAAGAAATAAGCAAATAAAAACAATTTTCTTCAAGAAAACAAAACCTATGCCAGAAAGCAATGGGTAAAGCAACTAAAGGAGTGAAATTAAATCGAATAGAAGTAAATACTAGAAAATATTCTTACCAAAGATAATTGAAAAGCCTGTAATATTGAAAATGGTTCCCTGTTGACATCATGGTTATTCATAACATATTCAAGAAATTTATCGATCACACTCTTGACTTTATCCTGCATTACAAAACGAGGCCATCAGAATATTATCGATTCAGAGTAGGTTAGATTGTCATAAATACAAATTCTACCAAATCAATAATGATAAGTGTTGTAATTTGAGATAATATCTTTAGAATCTTTCTAATTAGAGGAGATAGATATATAATCTTTTATTTTATTTTATTTTATTTTCCTAATTTCCTTATTTTCCTTTTTAGAAGAATTAGATTATTACAAATAAAGGGTATCAGAATGTATTTTTTATGATTGAGAATAATAAATCAATCTTATTTTCAACTTGGTATCAAAGCCTGCCTGAGCCGCTATCTTTGTTGTCTGTCGACGGCCTCCTAAAAGTCTATTCTTTAACATGTGTTCTTAATGGGCTCCAATTGCCCTAGTCAAGTTCTGCCTTAGAATTCTGGCCTTTTTTCAGTATTACCAAATATAGAGTTTGTTTGAGTATGATCAAAATGGGATTCGAACCCATTCCCTTTCAGACCAATAGCTGAAACTGGTGCTTTAGATCTGTTGATGCCCAATCAATTTTGGCCCTTTTGGCATTCTTATTGACTGCTAGTTGAATCAAAGAGACCGAAAGTCTCTTCTTTGAAGAACCCCAAGAAAGGCCACTGCTTTCACTGCTTACTCTGCTATGCACCGCCGCTCTCCGCCATCGGTCACTGTCCGCCGCCGGTGTACGTCGCCGGCTACCGTTCGCCACCGGTCACCGTCGCAGTTCCAACCGGTGACTAGCGGATCTAGATCGTCTCTTCGAGCGCGACCTAACCCTAGTGGTCGCCGTCTCAGACTCCTTTGCACGAGTCGTCACGCGCCTCCTCTCTCGGTCAAATCTCGTGTGTGTTTGTCATGCGTCGCTGTCCTGGTGTCGGAATCACACCGTGCCACTTCCAGTCAACTCGTTGGACCTCCTCCTCTCTGTTCTGACCTTCCATAGCAGAATCTGCGTCTTCTTTGCTTCTCACTATTCACCACAAGCTTCATTTGTTTTTTGTTTCTCGAGCAACAGTGCGTCGTCTCTGCTGTTGATGCCGCTGATGTGCCAACTCCTAGTACTACTTCTCCCGCTTCTGTCATCTTCTTCTCCATTGAGAAGGGTTCTCTGTCTTCACGGGCTTTATGCCACCACCAATGGGTTTCTTCTTCCTCTTTCTTGTGTGGCACTGATTGGTGCTTCTTGCCGACGTCTCTGCCGCTTGTGTCGCCGAATGCACCGACACCTGTGGACAAGCCTGTCTCCACCATCTAGTTACAATTCTGTGATTCTCTCTTGCATGTGTGATGTCCTGTGGCATGAAGGGGAGTCTCTGTAGCTGTGAAGTTCCAGTCAACAATTCTACAGCCTTGTTGGCGAGTGCTTTAATGCCGTTGTCGCTGCAGTCAGTTATTGTAACCTCTGCAGTTTGTCGCTGCTGCCTCAATAAGCTGCCGCATTTTCTTTGGTCAAGATTAAGAGTGTCTCGTGAAGTGCACTAGCTATTGTTTCCTTTGTTTGCTGTGAGGAGAAATATTTTTAAGCCCATGCAGAGAACTTTCTTCTTGGACTAGAGTTTAGCCCGTACTTTTGTGATACAGTGTAAGTATCACCATTTGGGAGTAGTCCAGTAGAGAACATAGGACCTCCAAAGTGTCTTTGGTATTTGGTGTTTTTGGTTTCTACCATCACTAATGTGAAAGGCTCTCTTCACCGTCAATGCTTTGTTATAACAACTCACCTAAAATGTGGAGTTGTTCTTTGAGACCGACCGCCGAATTGACTCTTTTGAAGTTATGGGATTCAGAGTTGTCCTTCATACGGATCGGTTCTCACCAGTTCTTCCACCTACACATTTTGTTGTTCGGTCGTGAGGAGGAGAAAGTTTCAGCCGCTGCAGGGTAGTGTAGTCCCTGCAGGTCTGTTGCCGTTAGCCTCTGTAAGACAAATGTTTCCTGAAGGCTTGTTGTTGTTTAGGGCAATTAAGTCCCTGAAGGTTTGTTGTTGTTTAGGGTAGTTAAGTCCCTACAGGTTTGTGGCTAACAACTTTTAGTTCCAGACACTATAGGGTAGTGTAGTCCCTGCAGGTCTGTTGTTGTTAGCCTCTATAGGACAGTTGTTTCTTGAAGGCTTGTTGTTGTTCAGGACAATTAAGTTCCTGAAGGTTTGTTGTTGTTTAGGGTAGTTAAGTCCCTACATGTTTGTGGTTGTTAGCCTTTGAAGGCCTACCATATGTTACTCATGGAAATAATGTTCTTGAAGTTTTGTTGTTGTTCGCCACTATTGATGGCAATCCAGTCCCTGCAGTTTGTTGTTGTTCACCACTGCAGACCCTTCATCTGTTCTTGCAATTTGTTGTTGTTTGATGCTGCAAGTCATCATCTTTTTTGATGGAAATCTCTCTCTCATCCATTGTTGTCCAAGTTGAAGTTTCATGGTGCTAGTTCGCTTTTGTCCATTGCTGTCCAATTTGGTTTATTCACGTTCTCTACAATTGAGTTTGTCTATTCCAAGCTTGGTTCATACAATCTTGTATGATCCAGCTTGAGGGGGAGTGTTGTAATTTGAGATAATATCTTTAGAATCTTCCTAATTAGAGGAAATAGATAAATAATCTTTTATTTTATTTTATTTTCCTAGTTTTCCTATTTTCCTTTTTAGGAGAATTAGATTATTACAAATAGAGGGTACGAGAATGTATTTTTTATGATTGAGAATAATAAATCAGTCATTATAACAAGCAAGGTTCTGCTATCACTATCCATATCATATTTCAACGCAATCATTACTCAAATGGTTACATAACATAATTAATCCAACAATGACACAAAAGCACTCTCCAACAAAACTAAACAATAACCTTTTCCTCCTTTACTTCCTTCTAGTACTTCATAATTGTTCCAACGTCGACTAGATATAAGGCCCATTTAGAGTATATAAGTAGATGCAAACCTTACCTTACAAGCCGGTTTTGTGGGATTGAGTTAGACTTAAAGTCCACTTTTTAACATGGTATCAGAGCTATGGTTAAAGCCTATCCTATCGATATTTGTTGTTTGTAGGGCATATTGTTCCACACGCTATTGGGTGGACTACTCATTATTGTCTAGTCTCACACTCGAGATGTATATACCTCAGCTTGAGGGAGGTGTGTTGGAAGTCCCACATCGACTAGAAATAAGTTCAATTTAGAATATATAAGTGGGTACAAACCTCACCTTACAAACCGGTTTTGTGGAGTTGAGTTAAGCTTATTGTTCACTTCTTAACAATAATTATAAACTTTAAAACACGGGCCACAACACTATAATACCTACAATTTCCAAAATACAGGATACGACTACATGGATATATATATATATATATATATATATATATATAGAGAGAGAGAGAGAGAGAGAGAGAGAGAGAGAGACATTGAACATTATTATGAATTATATAAATTGAAAATCAAGATTATATTCAAAAGCATCTATAAAAAATTTAGTTAAATATAACAATTTGAACACACTATTTCCTGATACAAAAAGATCCAGTTCATCCATCTAAAATCCAGAAAGTGTAAAGAGGATCTAAGTCATTTAAGACATTTCATCCCCTTGTTGATCACCATCATTGAGACAGCCTTTTAAGTTAGATTCATCCAAAGACAAATTTAATTAGAGATAGTGAAACACAAGATGTAAATAATAAATAGATTGTTTCAAGTTTTTCCTAAAAAAGTGCCAAAACCGCAAAAAAAAGTTTTTTTAAATTCTACATTAGCAAAATGTCTGACATTGATGTACATGTGTAATAAGCGTGTTGGTATCAAACACATGTCAAGCGAAGACATGGCATTGAACAGTCATGAACAAGCGTCATAGGTTATAAACTTATAATCATTAAAATCATGAACCTAATAGGACAAGAATAACTAAAATAAGTCTCCACCTATGGTTAGATCCAAATTTTATTCACATCATTACCTTAGTTACCATTCTAAATTCATTATCTTCCTTCCACTTCTAAAAGGATTTATGCAATCTCATTAGTCCTACCACTTCAAACTAAAAGCCTACTTTTCAATTTGATACATCATTGTTGGGTTTTTACCTGACAAAGAGTACTTCAAAACAGACAATCAGAAATTCCAATTAAAAATTATTCAATTTATCAAGTATCTTTTCAGATCAGAAGCATTTCATTCCTACTTCATTATAAGCCTAAAATTACAAGCTTCATACCATACCATCACCAGCATTAAGGCAGACGCAGTAATGCATCCAAATATCAGAATCTCAACAGGAACACTATCAAATCAACAAAATTCTAAAAGCCTTTGATAAGCACCTAAGCGCTTGGGAAAGCTATCATCAAAAGCTAACTATAAAAGGTGGAGAATCAAACACTTGCTCAATTGAGCATCCCACAACACTCTAATTTCCCTCCACCCCTCAAATAATACAGAACTAACTATCATAGCACTAGGCTTAAGGGCCAATGTCTCAACAACTTTCACTGAAAAAACCCTTCACTCAAATCCCTTGCTGGTTAGAACCCTTTTTGAGACATCGACAATCAGCTTTGATACCAACTGATAAGTACATAAGCACATGAAGAACCCACCCCAATAGCAAGCTATTAAGGGAGAAGAACCAAGCACTTACGTAATCTATCGAGCATCCCACACAACTCAATAATATGCAAGTTCCTATCAGCCCTTTACATTAAATAATGTTGCTGAACTGACAATATTTATACACAATCACACTTAATCAACAAAAACAATCTGGTAATTAGAATGCAACCATAAAAAGAGGAAAGGATCAAGGACCAAAGAAGGAAACGAGGTAAAACTTAACAAAGGGAAAACATATTTCATACCGGAAGAAGAAGTAAATCACAAAGCTTTGTGATCTCTGGCTTCAGCAAAATATGTAAGCTACTCTGCTCATCATGCAGTCCGCTTTTTCGCTCAGATTCAAAATTGTCTCCTTGAGATCTATCTGACATTTGGTCAAGCAACCAGATTGAGTTAGGGCCATAAATAATTGACATGGAATGGATTACCAGAACAAGTAGTCAGACTATGCAAGAATAGAGAAGCATTACCCACTAAATCTCCAGGTGTTCGTGCAAAATTATTTATTGGTTTCAGAAGTTATAATATATATAAAAAAACGGCTTACAATAATTGTTACTAATTGGAAACTTCATTGAACAATGAAAGGTCAAAGTAACAAATGTCACCACTAACCTGCCTTGCTACCAGCGGGTAACTTTTCATCTTCAAATTTTGAAGGCTGATCAACAATATTAACTTTCCTGCGCTTCTTTGCTGCTCCTTCACTTACATTATCAGGCCCATTGACTGAACTCTCAAAATGATGAACTTTCTTCCTGCTCCGCTGAGATGAATTATTTAAATACTTCCACTGAAACTGTTTTCCGTCCAAAAGTTTTGTCCAAAAAAATTGGGATGGCTCTTCATCCAGTGACCCAAGTTTTAGCTCCCCATGCAAAGAAAAATTTCCGTGGTATGTTCCCCCATTTTGCTGCACTTTCAATAAGATTGAACTGTTGCTTGAATCAATATGTTCTCCATCCTGAGATAGTAGAGATGAGAATTCATGCATTGCTTCTTTTAGAAATGGTCGCCCAAACAAGGATTTCACATTTGATGCAGAAGTTTCACCATCATGAAAAGCTTTGAGTTCATTAAATAGACAAGAAGCACCCCACATCAACAGCATATGACTGGTACTCCAGTTTATGTTTTGTAAATTGAAGTCAATTATTGACCTACATTGCTTAGCAAGGATTAAGGCTTTTTCTTCAACAGTGAAAGTTGAATATAACCGGAATATTTTTATGAATTCAAACTGTGAATCAAGTGTTATTTTCTGAAGTGACCTTATATCATTCATTGGGTTCCAATCACTATCAAATATAATAACAGAATCAACAGACGACAATTTAATGCTTGGAAGGCAAGCACATGTTTCTAACAAAAACACAAATCGTTTGTTGTTCTTGTCATTAAATTTCTTCATGGCAGCTTGTCTCTTGGAAGGTAGAATATTTTTATCAATTCGTTCGTATGAATCTGGACCAAATCTTTGTCGAAGTAGGTCTTCCAAATAATTTCCTATAACTCTTCCAGAACCTCCAATAGACTGCAAATTCAGTAATAAACTAACATGATTCAATGAACTATCTTCCCCAAAGTGAACAAATAAAGTATAAGAAAAAGTGGGACAACATGGTCTCAGGTAACAACAGACACACATGCATGCGAGAAAATTAATGGAAACAGGAAAAACAGACCTAAACAGAAAAATGTGACCTCCAAATCTTAGTAAGATGTATCTATGAATAAAATCTTGTGAACAAACCTTTCTGATAGCCCTCTCACACATACAATCCCAAAAAATTTTAATAACTAAAGAAAACAGATGAAAAATTGGCTAATTGAGAATTAATAACATACCAAAATATGTGTGTGTATGCATAAATAGCCCATATAAGCTTTAAATAGAGATTGATAGTTTGTGTTGGGATATTTGATAAAATCATGGTTTATTGGTAATATATATAATTATAGATTCAGTTCTCTTTCTATTATTTCCGCAAAATGATTGATTCTACTTCTCAGTTCTAATCAGTAAATGTATGGATTGATTCTATTATCCTTAGGAAGTTAAATTATTTCCTCAGAATATAAGTTGCCTGCTTTGTGCAAGGCTTCTCTATTTCCCAAAGGAAATAAGCATTTGATCTCCATAAAGAGATCAGTAAGTGGGTTGTTTAGTCCCATATTATATAGGAGCGTTTTCTTTTTCGTCTCTTCAGTACTTGAAGTCAAACTTAGGAAGAGGCTACTGTCCAGGAAAGAAGACACTTTTACCTGGTACTAAATTTCTCAACGAAGGTTTGGTATCTTGAAGAAGAAAAATATAGGATAGAAAATCTCATTCATGTGCAGAAACTGAATTTCAAACCCTTACTCAAGGTGTGTATAAAGGAAACTCAAAAAGAAAATCATACCAGACGGCCTTAAAACTAAGGTCGACATCCCTATGCAATTGTAATGTGATAACAAGTCAATCATGCCCATACCCCAGTAGAACATAATAGGATTATCAGGCACTTCATCAAACTGAGGTAATGCAATGCGGCAATGAGAATGTAAATGCCATGATTTTATCAATAAAATAAATTTTTACTTTCTTGCATGGTTGAAGTAAGAGTAAAAAGCAAAATGCTATGGTAAGATCAAGCGTAGAAGCAAAATTGAGTCATCATTCAAGGGGCATGTGAATTGTTGCAGATGATTATTGTTCTCAATGACCTCAAAATAAAGGATCTCCCAACAAGACTATTTAGTATAAAGTTTGCCCCCAACATTGCTCACAATCCAGATAAACTTCAAAGGACAAAACATAGAGAAACAAATTCACATTATCAAAGAAATATTAAAGAACCCATTAATGGATGCAATTAGAGATTTCAAAATGAGTTCAAATATTTGAGCCAACACGACTCACCACAGATTTGAGTCAGATTGGATTGAAAAAAAATCATCTTTTTTAAAAGTGGATTAAAGCCTACCTCACTTAACCCATGAATTAAACGGGTTCAAGTCGTGAGTCATGTTGAAGGTGAGTTGATCCATAACCCACCAATATCAATCTTTTACTATTTTTTTACCATTTTTTCATAAGTGATGTGTCATAACTATTTACTACTTCTAATTACGTAGGTTAACAACTTGATTTTTTCAAATACTAGAATATTGTTCAATAATATTTGAATAATTTGGATGTTTAATTTATTTATTTGTCAAATATATAGGTTGACACTTTAATTTTCAACTCCTATCTTATAATAATGTTTGATAGAATAGGTTATTATTTTGGGTCGAGCCGGGTTGCAAAGTTTGATTCACCAAAGAGTGAGTCAGGTTGAGCTTACTCATATTCAACTCAACCCGTGGTGAGCAAATCCACGTGAGCCAGATTGGTTTATTTTGACACCCCTAGATACAATGTAGGTCCCTTCAGGCCTCTAGTTAGCTAATGTATTCTCCAAAGGACTTCTATAGAACAATTTAGGGATCTCACCTTGAAGGGTAGTGTTGTTATACAAACTAATAGAATTTAACATTAGTCCCTTCAAATTCTTAGGCTCTTGGGCGGCATAAAGTCTTGTCTCTTGAGAACATAGCACAACAAAATGGTAGAAGACATCAACCTAGGGAAGCTACAGGACTTTAACCATGACATCACAGCCAAAACCCATCTCCCTGCCCACACCCCAAATTTCTGAGCTATAGAGTCCATTTTTGCATTGTTTTCATGATTCACCTTTTCACAGTCGTGTAGAATACATGTTTTTTTATTCAAAACACATGAATTGCACCCTGAATTCTCTACAAGAAAAAACAAGTATGACCTCTGCTTTCATCTCTCACATCTATCCTAGCTCAGCAGTATTATTTCCAGCTAACCCAAGTATTTTCTAATAGACCACTGCTCTCCAACATAAGGATCTCCGTTCACTCAGCTCTTTGCTCGTAAGCCTTCATACTGTTTTTCAATTTCTTTTGACTCTCCCCACACGTATTTTATGTGTTCCATTTTTATCTATTAATTCCGTCTTTTATTTATCACTTCATTCCAATGTTCTCATGCCAGTTAATATGAATATGCCTATAGTTGTGAATAGTTTTTAGCATTTTTATATCTATAATATAAAATCTTTGATATGAAAGTCACCCAACTACGGCATTTTTGTGGTCAGCCACTCCTCACTGTGATTGATAACTATGAAGCTAAAGAAACTAATAAATGATGATGTAAATTTAATGACTTAATGGGTAGACAGTCCGCAAAATGTGTACCTGAAAAAGAATGAGCACCCTTAAACCCTTTTTTCTCAACTCCTCAAGCATTGAATCAAGAAGTTGCAACTTGCCACTTGCTTTTAAATCAAAATCAAGATACTCAGTCGGTTTGAGACCCTTGTTAAGAGAAGGTTTCAATTCTGGACCAACAAGATAGGGATGACTACAGCACTGTCAAGAGATACCACAAGAAAAATAAACTATTAAGAAAATAGAAAAGCATATGACAGCTCTGGAGTTGATGTAAAAAAGTGTAAAGGAACACCAAATCAAATAGAAAAAAAGTACACGTTAGCATATCAAATTCATTTTAATCATGAATTAGCAACATTTAATCAGAATTAACATCATGCGGCACAGGATGTTAAAATGAAGGTTTAAACCCTTTAGTTGTCCCTATTTTTGGGACGCTTTCCCAATTTGATCCCCTTCTTATTAAAATCCCCAATTGGATTCTCATAAGAGCTAATTTCGATCAATTAAGCCATTTCCGTTAAATTTAGTTAACGAAGTAAACTTTTTGTACAGCAGGAAAATGAGGTGTTCATTTCTGTAAACGTGACGTTTTTAGTGTTGAAACGTGACATGAATTAGAGATGAAACGTGGAATTATTTAAAATGTAATAATTTAAAATAAGATAATTCTGAAACATGATTTAGGGATTTAGGGTTAAATGAAATTGAATTTGGGATTCAATTTCGAGTAAAAATATGGAATCTCCTATGTTCCACACGCTGCACCACATCATGGAGAGTGATAGGCAACTCATAAAACAAAGGGTTGATGTGATTTAAGGTTGAAGCAGTGTCGATCTGTGGTTACGAAGCGACGGTGAGAGCAGAAGAAGAATTAGAAGAAGAAGCAGTGTCAATGGCAGCAGAAGAAGAGCTTGTCATTGGACGCTTAACACGCTTGTTTTTTCTGCACCCACCACCAACAGGAACGGGGTCTTGGAGAAGACGATGGTAGAGGCCCTCTTCCCTCTCTTTTTCTTTTCCCCCAACGGGTGATAGATGTCTGATCCCTAAAAATTATTTTTTTTAGATCCAAAGAAAAAAAAAATTCCTTTGATGATGGTGTTGCGGAGTCCTCTGAATTTGATATTAATTGGTCGGTTCTGTGTTGCAGGGTTTGAATCAAAGGTCAAAGACTAAGGTTCCCGTGCATTTACCACTGGCACTTCAACCACCATTTTCACTTTTCTTTACCCATTGCTTCTTTCTTCTCAATCTGTTGTGTCTCTCTCTGTGTCTATGGGAAGAAGATTTCTGGGTAGATTTCTGGTAAGATTTCTCGATAATGCTTGTAATGGAGGATATTTTTTTATATATTTTTAATCAAATATTTTTCAAGTCAAACTTAGAAAATTCCACGTAACACCCAACTTATGCCACGTTTTAAAAAATTAACACGTCGTCGTCCCAGTTGTGCAAAAAGTTCACTCCGTTAATTAAATTTAACGGAAAGGACTTAATTGATTGAAATTAGCTCTTATGAGGACCCAATTGGGGATTTTAATAAGAAGAGGATCAAATTGGGAAAGGGCCTCAAAAATAGGGACAACTAAAGGGTTTAAACCTAAAATGAATTCAATATAAAACATAATAGATTTTTATTAATAATACTGAATTGTTTATATTGATGTCATACTCATTGTAATTATCTAGCTCAATAGTAAGAACTTGTTAACAGTTTAGCACTAAACACCTAATAATAATAAAAACATTATTTCAGATGGTGCAACCAAATATTGCAGCATAAAACATCTAGATTCTTAACAAAAAACAACTTTATATTCTCTTCGATGTTATAATATGATGCAATTTATTCAGAAAGTACAACCTAACCTTCCGAGTTAATATAAGAACATCATGGACAGCCTCAACGCTATTAACCTTTGATGACGAGCGCAGAATAGAAGCATTTGACAGTAAAATAGAACAATACTGTTCAAGCTGCAGATTAGATATTTGTACAGGAACCCAATACTCAACAAACCTAAAGGAGTCAGACTTGCATCTGTATGGATTATGACTTGACAACCTCTCCTTCAGTTGAGTGACACTCTTCATGGAATTAGTTATTAAACCAACTTCTTTTTCATTATCAATTTGAGAGTCCTGCAGCATGCTTGCAGCAATAGAATCCCCATCTTCAAGCTGATAAAAAATACCAAGAGATCAAAGATGTACCCACAGATAAGCGTAAACAATCATTATGTATGTGTGAGAGAGAGAGCATGTGAGTGCACTTGTGGGGCAGGTTTGCGGAAATATACATGATTAGTTAACTACACCAACTTGTCTATCTACATATAGGATTCTGATCAATAAAATGTTACTCTTGTTTTTGTCACAAGATAAGTGCAAGAAGATCGCCACTTGCTTTTGCCACAAGATAAAATTCCAAATCTGAACTAAGACATAGATTCTATCTCAAAGAAGAAATGCAAATCAATCTTGTTTCATTAATGAAAGGTGTGTTTTACAAAGGAGGCCATAGGTTGCTAAGAACTGCATAGCACACGGCCAAGGAAGCTTAGGTCCCACATCACTCAATTCTTGATCATCCTAAAGGTATATAACTGACTTTCTGTTCTGTTTATAGTTGTAACTGACATAACTACTTCTCTGATCTATATATAGGATTCTCTAACAGAGAATTACAAACTCTTCAGAACGTACATATTCCATTCAGTATCAATACAATTTTCTTTCGACACACCAGATATATCTTTGTAGCTATTGGAGTATAATTCTACTCTATATGAACATTTTGGTTCACAAGTACAGGAGTATAATAGGGTGTTATCTGTCAGCTACTGTCTGACAGCTGTCATCTCTAACTAAAATTTGATATCAGAGGTTGCAACAACTATACTATATAAACCTCATGTAATGTTACAACAGTACTAATCAATAATACAATATACAAAAAGTCTTTCTCACTCTAAAACTCGATATTAGAGATGTAACTGGGTTGCCCTATACCTGCAAACCCGTCCAACCCAACCTAAACCAATTACATTGATGTTTTTGGGTAGGGTAACAGGTTCATACATTTTAAATTTAATGAACCGAACTCCATAAACATATTAATAAAAATACTATTTGTCCAATAATTTTGTTATAGAAATTTATATTTTATCATGTGAGAATTAATTTATGTATGTATTGTAGTATTTTTGTTACCTAACAAATATTAAAGAACATTGAAAATATTTACTAGGCAATTTTTTCTTAATAGGTTATATTTTTCTTTTAAATTACTCATCCTGATTACCCAACCCAATTATGATTGTATCAGGTTGCTAAATAAAGAAAAGTAAACCCAACCAAACTCAACTAAATTTAATTGGGTTCGATTGAAAATTAGATTGAACTTGAACCAGCCCAGGCCACTTGCACCCCTACTAAAGGAATCAGTTTTATCCATCCAACCCTGATCTGACTGATTTGCATAATACAAGTACAGTTGCAGATTACATCACATGCTTAATACTAACAATGAAGAACAGAGAATCTGACCAACCTCGGTAGTAGAAGGGTTACAAGACTCACTGACTACAGGATTATAATCCAACCTGCAAAGAAAAGAACAAGTTATTTAGGCCTGAAAACCCCAAATAAGTCAAAACGTAGGTAAATCCTCATGAACTGGTCAGAAATAATGCAAGGAACAGACGCTACAATTCCTGCAAAAATATTCCATCTACATATTTCTGCAATCAAAAATAGAATTAGAAAGGATTTGGTGAATAGAGGTCACAGGGACACCTTACAGCTGCATATGAGTTGTTTCCAAGCAGAAATCAGCCATATGTAGTAACTGGTAAGAATACCCAACACTTTCCAAGACCAAGATGTTTGACAACACCAAAATGTATAAGGACAAAAGGTGCTTATTAGACACATTGCATTTCATGTGGATTTCATATACATTTCCAATTTCAACTAAGTACAACTGAATGACTATCTGCTAAGTCAGTAGTTAGTAAAACAGCTAGGTCATAGAAATTCTAATACCACTGTATTTCAAACATAAGGGAGTTTTAACAGAGTATCATATCTCTCCCACTGGCTCTGATAAGACCTTTAACAACAGCACCAGTACTTGCTTTACCAGATTTCTCTCAAACATTTCATGTGGAATGTGATGCTGCAGCAGGTAGGGGTATTGGGGCTGTTTTGTCTCAAAATTATAGGCCTATTGCTTATTTTAGCAAGGCTTTAAGTGATTCTTTTTTCTCCAAGTTTATTTATGAGAAGGAACTAATGGCCTTGGTGCTAGAAATTCAACATTGGATACCTTTGTTTCTCCAAGTTTACTTGGGCAGCGATTTGTGGTTCCCGTGGCTTTGCGCCTCCAACTGCCAGCAACGACCCGAATGCTGTCTTCCATGTCTCTCAACTTAAACATGCCATAGGTACCTATTAAGTTGCACAGGACCTTCTAGCAGAACTCTTTTCAAAGTCTTGGATTCCAGGATGCAGCAGCTCCATGGGAATCAGAACCTCAGCTTCTTATTCAATGGAATTCGAGAGGACCCGAAGGTGCTACATGGAAAGATGAAGGGATCATTCGTGATAGTTCCCCGACTTTCACCCTGAGGACGAGGTTATTCGAAGTCCAGGGAGTATTGATAAGACCTTTAAGGTGTATGTTAGGAAAAATGATCAAAATCAGAAGTTTCATGACAGTTAACGGTGGTTGGGCAGTTTAGGGGTGGTTAGAGGTAGTTATTAAGTTTAGTAAGGGTGATCTTTTAAGGAGGAAATGGTTCCTCATGGTGGGTGTGTTGTATTTTCGTTTTTGGAACAGGGCTTGTTCTGTGTAGAAGGGATTTACTTCCCTTGGAAGCTGATGAATGTTTTCTGTATTATGTTTTCTTTAATTAAAGTATTATCTTATGTTGTGTAGTAAGATTTGAGTGCTTATTTCTTTACTAAATCTGAAAATCTGGTTTCTTGTTCCCAAGAAACCTAACAGGCTCCATTCCATCTTATTTATTTTTTATCATGTTGCAATTCTATCAATGCTTACCACAAAATATCAAGCAACATGCATCAAATGAATAATATAATAAAGAACTTATGATTCAAGAATTTGAAAATACCCTAGAAAAGAATATAATAAAAGAGATGCCATGCAAAATCAAGAATAATGAGATGTATGACAAGTAACAAATACCTTATCCGCTTGGAATGTGAACCATCAGTCCCCATTATATTGCCGGCTAGAACTGAAGGGCTATTGCAACTAGGAACAAAGTTGCAGTTGTTACCCTTAGCCAATGTGGTAGAAACATCTGAATCCATGTCTACCATAATTCCCTTTCTTTTAGAAGATACCAATTTGTCACCACTACTATCATGCCCAACACTATTTCCAATTAAGTCTTTAGGCTGAATGCTTTCAGGCACCAAACCAGTCCCAAAAGTCGCAGCGTTAGATGGTGCTGACAATCCTAGAGACACGATATTTTCAACTAGATCTTTCATTGGATCATTCAGCCCATGGTCAACTATCATCTCTTTTGATTTTCCATCTCGAGGTAGTTGCACACCATTCTTGGAATTGCTTGATGGAAATGTTTCTTCTCTGTGGTGATCAGGCTGAACCTTTTCAGATACCAAACCAGTCTCAAAAACTGTGGCCTTAGATGGACTGTTAGTCCCCATAATTTTGCAACTGATCATTGACAGGCCACCAGAATCAGAAATCACGTTGCAGTTGTCACCCTTTGCCAAGGTGGCAGAAACATCTGTATCCACACCCCCAGTGATTTCCTTGCTCTCAGAAGGTATCGGTTTTTTACCTCCATCATCTTTAACAGTGTTCCTGATACAATCTTCATACAATATCCTTTCAGATGTCAAACCTGCCTCATAAGTTGCAGCATTAGATGGTGCCAATGAATCCAGAGTTACGGTATTATCAACCAGATCTTTCACAGGGCCACTCAACCTAGAGCTAATTCTCATCTCTTTTAGCTTTCCATCTTTAGATGGTAGTGCACCATTCTTGGAGACTTCAAAATCAGAATGACAGCCTTCAAAGCACTGGACAATTTTATCTCGAATATTGTTGGCACATTGATTTGACTTGTCAATCCTATCAGGCACTGTAAGGCAATCTTCTCAGGCAAGCAATTAAAAATGATAGATAGTTAAACAAAACCTAATAACCATTATCAAGTCTCACTCAGCAAACATTGACTTGTCTTAATTGTGATAAGTAAACAAAAAATCCAACAAGAGACTTGAAGAAAGGCCTAGCATTAGTAGCACCTTTAACTACTTCTTTTATTACATGATGGTGTATATAAACATAACCATAGTATTAACATGGATTTTTCTGACATTTATATATGTAACAAAACTAATAGAGTTCAGAGAAAACAAAATTTTTAAAATAAGAATGACACCAGGAATCTCAGTATATTACCTTCTTTTAGCAATTCAAAGAGAGACCGGTACATACAGGCAGTCATTCGCCTTACTTTAACCTGCGGTGTTCCAAGATCTTGTTCCTCATTTTCCTTTACTTCTTTGGCTTCAAATGTCAACTGTCTCACACTCTTCTCTTTTTTTGGCTTAGGGTTTGAATTCAATGAACCTGAGCTTTTAGAATCAGAATGACTAGTAGAAGAGTAACTCCCAGTCCTTCCAGATCTTCTCAAAGGACTTGGCATGTTCTTTTTTCCAACCAATTCAGATCTCTTTTTACCCACCGGTATCAGTGTTGCTCCCTTTTTAAATTGCCTGGACTTATTAGTACTTGAAGGATCAGAATTTATACTCCTTGATGATTTCCCTCTAGGAGACCGTCTGAGAGCAGCTGCATCTGATACAGTAGGATGTAATTGTTTTTTTCCCTTCTCAGCATTTTGTGTCACTCTCCCATATTTATTTTCTTCATCCTTAGCACTGTCACTAAAACGAATACTATTTACCATTTGTTTATCTGTACACTGCGTGTGAGACCTACAAAATAATACTTCAGATCAGTATAGAGACACAGAAACCATCACACAGTCCTTTAGGTTGAGCCAAAGCATAAAGAAAAGCTATGCTGATGATGAAGCAAGGTGGTAAATGGGGAAAGGGCTCATGGTTTTGGTGAATTGGTGATGGTGGCATGGTGTTTTGATAATGTTCTTAAAGAGGTTAGACCAACTCTTAAAGAAAGGTGGCTAGAGCACACCACATGGAATACTCTAGCCTTGACTTTAAAAACTAATAGAATGACTCAACAATTTAGCAGCATTAGATAACTAATCTCAAAGTGGAAATACAAGGGTGAAGACACCTTTATTTATAAGCTTAGGTGTCTCCAAATTATAAAAGCAAAACCCTAAAAACACAAGCTAGACCTAACTTGAAGACCAAGGTAAAAATCTTCTCCAATACGAGGAGAACATGTGACTACTACCTATAAAGAATTCTCTCCATTCAAAGATGTAGTACCCATCATAGTATCAACTGAGAGGGGTAATAGAAAGAATATAATCAATTAAAATTCAGCCATTTATCATTATTCAAGTTGGAGTTGTGGAAAAATAAATAAAGCAATAACATAAATTTATATTATCACAAAAAGGGGGCGAGAAGATATGTTTAGCTAGAATTATTATCCACGAGTTAAAAAATAAAAGAAAAGAAAATATGTGTTTGTCAAGTAGTACAATGTAAAAGCACTCATCTCAAAAACGCAACCGAATCAATCTACTTGTAGGGAACATATCAATCTCTGTAAGACAAATCATCCCAACCAACGTAGAAACACTCATCATCGCAAATGCAGATTAAGAAAACGAATCGAATAACATCATAGAAGAAATAAGCGGAATCTGTACATGCAAGGATGAAACGGATACAAATGATATAGATACAACGTATAAAATTCACCAGTGAACAATGGGAAAACGGAAAGCTTATTCTAGCTGATATTTAAGAAGCTTATAAAAGTGCCAGCCACATCAAACAAAATGGAATGCAGAGGAATTCGGAGGGTTTTTACCTTTCAATGAACAATCAGAACTCCGAACCAATGCGAATGTCGCCACTACTCGCCACAAGTTCGGTTCGATGATTCAAACAAACCCTAATTCACTGACAGTGGAAATTACAGAGACGGTCATCAGCAGCAACGTAATGATCGAAGAGGTTAAAAGCAAAAAGAAAAACTCAACAAAAACAACGAAAAAAGAAAACAACAGAGAGAGACCATAACCAACCTGCATCAAAGACAATGTTGAGAAATTTTTTATTAGGGTGTGTTACGTGAATTTATGGCACTCTATATTCTCAGCTTTTCTATTTATTTTGAATTAAATTCCAAACGAGATCCTCGAATATGGGTGAACTTTCTTTTTGTCAGGAGAAATTTATATTGAAATATAACAATGCTTTTGATATTTCCTTTTTAAATATACATTCATTTGTTGACAATTATCTTTAATAATATATATTAAAATTTCAAGTTAAAGATAAAATGAATATAATTAAAATATTATTATTTTAAGTTATAATATAGATATTATTTTAGTAGTGTAAACTTATTATGGCTACTCATGTATATTCGTACAAAAACTAAAACTGGGATCATACAACCAATCACTCGATGATGAGACAAGTTTAACCCCTTGTCCTGAATTCAAATTTGGAATACGTGATTGACTAAATACTCAAAAGAAAAAAAAAATTAACTTTTATATATTTATATATATATATATATATATATATTAACAGACTCAAAAACAAAATTCATAAAAGGATTCCTCTTTTGACAAAATGTTTCGTCCATTAATATACAGTATTTTAACTTTTAATAATAAATATCTTTATATGCATTTTGTAATCGCTAAATTTTTATTAGTTTTCTTAAATTTCACTAATATCTTTTATTTTACTAAATATTATAATGTTTACTTTTTTTAATTGTAATTTTTATTATAATGAATTAGTAGATAGATTTCGTTTTTTTTTCACTTTCCTAGATACATATTTACACACATAATCTTATTTTAAATAATTATTTTTAAAAGTAAAATCTTCACCACTTTACTTAAATTTCAATTAAAACGAAAATTCTTATACTTTTATTAACTTAATAAAATTTAAAATAAGAATAAATATAACTTGTAAGACTATCCACGTATTTATCTTAACACCAATATAATAAGAAGTGAGTCACAAATAATATAATCATAAAAGTGAGTCACAAATAAGTAATCTTAAAAACTTTTATTTTTCCTGATAAAAGTTTTTCCAATATCACTTTTACACGTCTCAATAATTATTTAAAAATTTAGATAATTGAAAACAATCCACCAATAATTTTTAAAATATAACAAAGTTTTGATTCATAAAATTTTTCAGTATAGAGACATTTGTTTTTTAGTGTTGACACTCATGAGTCAAGTATCTACACTTTAAGAACCTTCCACTCCATTTAGTTACTCATCAAAATGAGTCCTTTCAAGACATTCACTCGAGGAGCATGCTCTCAATCGAGTAACAAACAACACTCAAAAGGACCTAGTCCTAACGAACAACTTAGCCCTAAAGATAGCTCAGACAACACTTACATGGAGTTACTCATATGCATTCAATCAAAATTATAAACCCACAAAACTTACACAAATACCTAACCAAACTTAACACAATTCCCTATCATATATCTAAACTTTATCGAAAACACTATGAACACCAAAACTAAAGGTAGGTTAATTTCCACAACTTTTCAACATTTTCAGTTCAAAAACACATTAACACATCAAAGCATAAAAACATTAAAAAAAAAAGAAAACAAAAGAACAAGTTCACCTTACAACCACCATTTAATAATAAAAATTTAAACTTTAGATCATCAAATAACACACTTTGATCATCAAATGACAACTGTACACAAAAACTCAAAAGAAATCATCATTTAACTTCCTCTACAATTACAATTTAATACAACACACATATAAACAAGAAAGTTAGCTTCCCTAACCTGGATATTCAAATGTTTCGACTAACCGTTCAACTTTCACTTTAAACTTTATGCCTCTTTGCACAAGTTCCTTTTCAAAAATACTTCGATTCTCCTTAAGAAAACTCCTCACTTTTCACTTTCTAAATTACTAAAAAACTATAATAAAACTCTTAGCCCAAAAATTCAGTTATTACAGCTTTTAATGTTTGAAGTTAAATTATTAAATATTAATTTTAATTAATACAATTAATGTTATTGATTTATTTCATAATTTACTGCAATAGTATTTTAATTATTAATTACTAATTAACTATACACATTAATATTATTACTATTATTATTATTTATGAATTTATTAGAAACCAAAAGTTTTCTTCAAATTAATTATTTATGAACTGGTATAATCTATTTGAATATGACATGCACTCGTACATTTTTTATTGTTATGCATATATATAAAGTATAATATCATCATTTTTAATTGTTATGCATATATAAATTATAATATAAATTGTCCTAAGAAAATTCTCATTTTATTTGTAAGAGAGATCTGTTTTAAGAAAAAAACAATTTAACCACATATATAACACCTACAAACAAAATTTCATTTGCGAATTCGGAAACTGTAATACTAAAAAAAAAATTAAGAACCATCCATCTAGAATTTCTAGAACAAGTCACACTAAAAAAATTTGTATTATATTTGAATATATATATATATATATAACTGTATTTGTTCATCTTTTGAATCATTTACAAGGGTTTACCTTCTTTTGAGCAATTCTTCAGAAATTTGGTCCACACAACATTAAAACCCATTGAATCTGTTTCCCATTTATGATATTGTCTTTAAGTGATTAGGTTGGGCCAAGCTAGTTAGCATGAAATCATATGGGTGATTTTAGAGAAGTCACTGATAATGAGTAATTACGAAATTAATTCTAAATTATGCGTGTTTATTGGGTAATATCTTTTGAATTTTAAGTTTATATAGGGATCGTACAGGTCTATATACATATAAAAGTATTAAAAGTTATAAAATTATACTTAAAAAAAATTTAAGTAAGGTATTATTATGAATTTTAATATTTTAATTATTTTTATATCTCAAGGTCATCACTTTCATAAGACAGTATTTTTATGAAAATTTATTAAAAATAATAATAAAAGAATACAAAGTATAGGGATTTATTATTATAGAAATCACCGTGATGACATTTTTTAAATTTTGAAATGAATTTAGGTTTTAAGTATAAAATAAACAAAATTATAGCCTTATGATTTTAGTTATTTTAGAATTGAATCCTATTATCTAACACACAGAGATAAAAATTCAAAAATAATAATGATATTTTTAAAATTTTGGGATGATTTTAGGTTTCAGTTTTTGGTTTTATAAAAAAATTGAAGCCTATTTTTTTTGTTAGGATTAATTTTTCAGATATTTTACATCTTCATTAAAGGCATTTGTTTCATTATTTCACTATAAACTTCTTTGTTTTCCTTTACAACTAGAAAACATGGACATTATTGTAATTTCTAGCCCTTTCTCCTTTGTCATTGCCAACGTAAATGTCGCTTCATTTTCTTCCCTTCACTTGTCACTACGATGCGAACATTGTCACATTGTATCTTCCCTCGCAAGAGGTTTCCTAACTTCACCATTTCGTATCCACATTCTTCATGCGAGACGCATTGCTCCAATTCTTCATTCCTAACTTGGTTGTGGCCAACGTCTCCTCCTAGCCATTCCTCTACAACTAAGGAACTTCAATTCGTCGTTGTTGGACTCTCTTCCCTTCCCTTTCCATGCAAATGTCATTCTTATTTCCTCACTGTTGCATTAAAATAATTTCACATATTATTTCATATTATTAATTTGTCATTATTTCTATATTTTAAAATTTTAAAATTATTTTATTTTATTTCACATATAAGCTTCGGTTACCAAAGGCTATCGATGAAGAATATGCTTCGGTTAATAACCGAAGCCTAAAGCCCCATGCTTTTTATCTTGTTTGGATATGCTTCGGTTGGATAATCGAAGTAGAAATGTGAAAATAACGAGTGCCAAATTTCTTTCCTCACACCAAAACCATGATAAAAATTATACTTCATGAAACATAGACAAACTATACCTATTATGAAAAAAATATAAATAAATATATGGTCGTAAAACATTAAACCACTGATATTATTCTCTATGAATCAAAGCCAAATTAACTAACTTATCAACATAATGATTTTCTTCACAAAAAACATGCAAAACTCTAAACCAAAGTGCCTAAACACCCTCTAAGACTCCAAAGAACGACTAGTTAGTACAAAAAACCATGACAAACTAAAAAAGAATCACACTCCAACCAAAACATCTGAAAGCCCCCTCTCCAAGCATGCTACAAAGCATAAATGATTCATTTAAATTCATCATAAATAAAAGCCTACACTTCTAAAAAAGGTTAAAAACTACCCACATATTCACCCTAACTTCCTTTAAAAACACCAATTAGAGATGAAACTTGCCATATTGCCATATTAATCACAAAAATAATAAGAGACAATATTACTCATATGCTTTTAAGATTTATTCTCAAGCATACATATTAACTCTTTAATTTGAAAAATAGCATAAGGAAACATAATCGGATCATAAAATATTTTATGATTTATCATCCTTTAAATCATCCAAATAATATAATTACAACCACTTTAATCATTTTAAGAAAAGGACTACATAAAGACTTTATAAACTGAACAACCAAATCTAAAGAAGAAAACTACAAACCCGAAAAACTTCCTTCAACCATTCCCACAACTGTATAACCATAAAACTATGAAATAACAAATGAGAGAAAGATTCAATATTATTATCACACAAAGACACATAAAGGTTAAAACTACTATTTTCTTTTTATCCTCCAAAGCAATAGGTAAATGACCATACAAAATTTCTAAAGAACCAAAGTTTTAGCTAGTGGTACGATATCCAACCAAATCAACTTCACCCAATCCACACGTTCCACATTAGAAGAGTGTAACATTTTTGTAACATTTTGAGAAAACACACCCATATCGTTCAGAACCCAATTAGGCACATCCTCATCATCATTAACCATTAAAGAAGAAAAATTATAAACTAATAACAAAAGGAAAGTTCTAGTGAATACATGTCCAAGTCGAACTAACAATAAAATACAATTGTATTTTTTCAAAATAAGGAACTCTAGCCAATTTAGATATGCAAATGTCAGATCACCAATAATTATTTCAAAGATTAATACAATCGTCTTTACCCAAAGTCCAAAAATTATTTTCAATAAACATCATATGCATCCTTAGTACCACACCAAATTGATGACGATTTAAAGAACATATATTTTTTACACTTAGAGTTAAGAAATCGAATACGCATGAGTTTAGTCCAAGTAATTTTTCCATAAATAGACTCATAAACTAAACACAACAGATAAAATTTATTCTCCATTTGAATATTAGTAACCTGCAAACCACCATTATGCTTAGAATCACACAAGATAAGTCATCTAACAGTGAACAATCCCTATTTTTTTGTGTCCCTAATTCAAAAAAGATATTTGAATCCATTGTTTCACCTGAAGAACAAACTTATTAGGACATTTGTTAACCTGAAAATTATAAGATAAACAACTACCAAATTTCTAGTTTAATTTTTCTCATCATACTGATAGCGGTAATTCTTACCATTATTTGAGGTTCATTTTAGAAACAAAATCAACTCCCTTTAGCTTATTACTTGCTTAAATCCTCTCTTTTATCTTGTTTTAATGTTATTTATATTTTGGACTACATTGATATAAATTCATCACCAATCTCTTTATTTTGTAGTTAATATTGCGCTTGGAAAAGCCTTCACCAATGTAGAGAACTGAACTAGCCACAAAAGCAAGCAGATTTGCACAAAAATGAGAAAAAGGAGAAGTGCAACAAAGTCAAGCCTGGGCGCCCCTAGCTCAAGGGCGTTGAGCGCCACCCGCACAAACTGCACAGAAGCTGATTTCTGGTGTGCGAGCGCCCGAGCGCCCCTCCAAGGGCGTTGAGCACCATTTGCTTAGGAAATCTCGCGCCTGAGCACCCCTCCAAGGACGTTGAGCGCCATTTGCTGAGGAAATCTCGCGCTCGGGCGCCCCTTCAGGGGCGCTGAGCGCCACTTTCGCTGATGTGGCAATTTGAGCTTATTTAACCCTAAAACACGAAGGGGTTTAGGTCTTTGGTTCTTTGGAGGTGTGATTCTACTGTTGGAGCTTATGGAGGCCGCGAGTAGCTTGTGGCAACATCTCCTCCTCTTCCATTGGGTCTCCTTCTTCTTCCACCCATCATGTTTGTAAGCTCTAGGGTTCTCAATGGAAGTGGAGAACTAGATTCAGCTTGTTAGGGTTAGATGTAGCCTATGAATTCTTGTGTAATGGATGATTGATTCGAATATATATATATATATATATATATATATATATATATATATATATATATATATATATGCCTTTGCTATGAATTGTTAGTATTCTTATTTTTAATCTTAAAGCTTGCATGTAATGGAGACGTTCATGACTTGATTTTTGGGTTTCATGGGTTATGCAGACGTAAGATGGAACCTAGAACTAAAACAAGAGTCATTGTGGTCATTGATTCTAGGAATGGAAGATGATTCACATTTTGTCTTAAGATCCTAGCTCATTAGGATTTTTCTTGTTAGGTTTTCCAAGAGATTGGAGTTTAATAAGAAAATCTAGGCTTTTTCACCTAAGGGATTAGGGGTAGAGTGTTTTTGTGGATTGACTTTAGTAAATTGATGGAGAGGAGATGAAATTGGGTATACACAAGAGTGAATTGGTGAAAACTAATCTTAACATTGTCATTTCATACAATTTCTATTCTTTTCCCTTTCTGAGTGCCTTCAATACCAAAGTCCAACCTTGTAATTATTTGTGAATTTATCTATTTGCACTTGTTTGTCAATTGATATGTTGTTCTTAAGTCTAAATAAGTTGTTAATAGTGCAATTAACTAGTGTTACACGAGTCTCTTGAGAAACGATACTTGGTCTTATCATTTTATATTACTTGAACGATTTGGTACACTTGCTAATGAGTTTAACAAGTTTTTGATGCTGCTGCCGAGGACTTGTGGTTATTGTGCAATTGCTAACTTATTTAAACTTTATTGTTTTGTACATTCTTTACTCTATTCTTATAAATAGATTTTCAGATTTACTTGGGCTAATTTGTGGCTTTAGCCTAGTTATGTCTAAGTGTATGCAGGGGATATTCATACAAGGAGGATTGCAGCCTCCAAAGCATCTTGTAAACCCTGAGATTAAAGGAATAATGGGGTCACAATGAGACAACAAGGTTGAGCACCACAAGTTGCCCAAATTCTCCTTGAGGATGCTCCAAGTGCTTCATTGAAAGAATGAGAGAAAGGGAGAAGCAAATAAGAAAGCCTAGTCACCACCACTCTTTGATTGGAGACAAAAAACTCAAACCTTGCAAGCCAAAGTTGATCAAAAGGTTGGGTGTTTAAAGATGTCAAAGTAGTGGAAAGGCTAAAATGAAGATCCTTATACTTTGAGGATTGAGTTAGTGGCTAGAAAAAGGTTCAAGAAAGGTTGGTGAGAGGAGCACACCACCAACAACATCCGCACTTCACAATTTCATCCATCAAGCTAATGACGTTAAACAAGCACTTTAGGGAGGCAACCCAATTTTCTTACCCTTTTTATTTGTGTTTGTATATTTTTTGTGTCATTTGCATTATTAACTTATGTTTTGCATGTTTGTATTTTGTTGCAATTTTGTGATTTTTTGAGTTGTAATGTTGTGTTCGTGGTTGTTATAAGTGTATTATGTAGTTGTAGCTTGGTTTGTGTGTAAGTGCATTGAAAAGGTGTCAAGAACCAAAAATCACATAGTGAGTGGCCAATTTCGTAGAAATCTACATTATGTAGAAAATTGATATGACGCTCAGCGCCCTTTGCTAAAGAGCGCCCAATGTGAGCTGACCAATGCCTCTCCCTACACCAAATGACTAAGTGGCGCCCACCACCCTTGCACAAGGGGCACCCAAGCACCCCAAAACTGGTTTTGGCACATGATTTTGTTAATTAATTCTGAGATTTTCCTTGCTTTGCACTCTTTCACACACTCCTTTTAATATATTTTTTAAACCTTTTTGCGTTGTTGTTCCTTTGGGAGGCTAATTTCTAAACCTTTTTTTTTTGTTTATGTAGTTTTGTGATTGTTTGTTGAGTTATTGAATATGTTTTTGTGATGTGTGTTTCAATTTTATTATCTTAGAGTGTTTAAGTTTGTTTTGTATCTATTTAGTTGTGTTTAGTTGTTTGATAAAGTGATTTGTTTATGTTCATGTGTTTTTTATTGTCTTAATATGTTTTGATTTGATTTAGTATACTTTGGTGTGTTTTCAAGTGCTTAAATCTGTTTTGCAATGTATGGTATGCTTTAGGATGTTTTGGTGTGATGTGAAATGCTTAAATATGATTTGAATGTATAATTACAATTTTGAGTTTTAGAATAAAAAGACATGGAGAAGATTAAAGAGATGCTTCCAGATGCCACTTGCTCATCGAGTCATCAACACTCGCCCAATGAGATTTTGGCAGCACTAGCCCAACCAAGAAGCCCAGCGAGTTGAATAAGCCAACATGTCAGAAAAGCTACCTCTCGCCCACTGAGATGATATTTTGGC